>OU900102.1:169638-327403 GCA_918026865.1 Phyllotreta striolata | reverse complement strand
GCCTTCGTTAAAGCTTTACTTTTCGTAGGCGTCGCAGTAGAAACAGCATTAGCCGCTGCTGCGGCAGTAGTTTTTACTACCTTAGCTTTCTTCTCGTCTTTCTTCGGTTTAGTTTTCTTTTCGACGGCGGCGGCAGCGGCGGCGGCGGCGACTTTCTTGGCTTTCACCGGTTTTTTAGCCGCTTTAGGTTTGTCCGAAGCGGCGCTCGCTGTCGTCGCGCTACGTTTTGTAACCGCTGCTTTTTTAGGTTTACCGGCAGCGCCGGTTTGCTTCTTCTTATCGCCGGCACTAGCAGTAGCTCTGACAGAGCCCGAAGACGTCGTCGAAGCTAGTTTGAACGATCCAGAAGCGCCTTTTCCTTTCGTTTGAACCAAAGATCCGGTCGTTACGGACGTTTTCAAGTATTTTTTGATGAAAGGAGCACACTTTTCGGCGTCTACCTTGTAATTAGCAGCTATGTATTTCTTGATCGCCTGAAGAGACGAACCACCTCTTTCTTTTAAACCTCTTATGGCATTATTTACCATTTCAGACGTCGGAGGATGAGAAGGTTTACTTCTAGGATTTTTCGTTTTCTTCTCCTTTTTCGGCGACGATGCTTGAGGAGAATTCGATGCGGCCGTCGCAGATGCCGCCGATGTTTGATTATCAGTATCTGCCATTGTTGTTAGTCTTCTTCTTTCTTCGAAAAAAATTAAACAATTTTACTCTTTCTAGTCTCGACAATGAATGATCCAACACAAGTCTCACTCACTAACTAACTCGTTTCTCGTTTCGCGCAAAATTTTTTGTGCGTACCGTTTTCTCGTCGGACGGAAGACTGAGCGCTTAAGCTTTGCTCCTATTCCAACAATTCGGACTGATTTTTCTCGGAGCTCGTGTTCGCACGATTTTATTTTTTTAATTTCTTCACGTCTTACCTACTATATCGAAACGGATAATTCAAAGAGAACCTTTGTGTAAGGTTACAGCAATTTTCTTAAATAACGAACGATCTTTAATTTCCCAGAGAACGATCTCAACAATCACTCCAAAAAATTGTCATTCAACGTTCAGCCCGATTCTCAATATTTTACCTTCGATATAGATCGAAATTCGGTAACGACGTTACGTTTATTTGGTTTAACTAAAATTTCAAACTATTCTTTACACGTAATCATCGAAATCGATCGACCCGACAGAGCTGCTAACGATTCGGAGTAATTTAAAATATACCATGTCAGTTCCACATCTCGCGAATTGAATCGAATCTTTTGAAAAGATGCAACTAAAAGAGTGTGATAATAATTTCCGAAACACTAAAAGAACGCTTAGATAAATAAATTAATTTATACAATATGAATCCGATCAATCGTTAGACCGACAAATTCGAGTAACATAAGCGATATAAGCGGTAAGTACCGATTTACGAGAGCATCCAAGAAAAATCTAATCGGAACTTAGGGGAAACTATACGAACGGTATTTTAAGTAATAGTTCTGTTTAAAACGAACGATTATCCTAAAATTTACCAACAATAATGTCACTTAACGATTATAATTCCAAAAATTTCCTAAATCCCTCAAATTCGGGAAATACTGGTAAATTTTTCCCGGTAACGTTGATACCTAATACCGATCCGATTGATGAAGGATTTGCATGTTATTTATTAGATTAGGCAGAGCTCAATTGGAAAAATCCAAGACACCTTTAACGATTATTTAAACGTTTTTGGGAACAAAGAAACCTTAAGCGTCAAGTACATGTCGTATTAATAAAAGGAATAGTATATTATCGCATCCCTAATCCCGTTTTATTCTAAATAATACACGAAAGACCAACGAAAGTAAGTATGCAATTTGTGCTTCCAGTTTTATTTTTAATAATGGCCAAATTATTTTTGGCAAATATAATATATATTTTGAAATTAATATTTACTCTTATTTTCTAGGTTTACTATACTCTACATCATCGATGATAGCAAAAGACGTTTCTACTTGTATTATAAATTTGTGGTTCTGAAAAGAACCGTTTTTTGATCATTAATTACAAATACATTCGCTGCTAACAGTGGATTTGTTTTAGGCGAATTATTTCGAACTGGTGTACTTGGTAACAGCCTTAGTTCCTTCACTAACAGCGTGTTTGGCAAGTTCACCGGGTAGGAGTAGACGCACAGCAGTTTGGATTTCTCTACTAGTAATAGTAGAACGTTTGTTATAATGAGCCAGACGAGAAGCTTCAGCAGCAATCCTTTCGAAAATGTCATTCACGAAACTGTTCATGATGCTCATCGCCTTACTGGAAATACCGGTATCGGGATGTACTTGCTTTAAAACTTTGTAAATGTAGATTGCGTAACTTTCCTTCCTCCTCCTTTTCTTCTTTTTATCGGCTTTGGAAATGTTCTTTTGAGCTTTTCCAGCTTTTTTAGCCGCCTTTCCACTAGTTTTGGGTGGCATATTCAAAAAAATATAGTATACACACAGAACACGACTCGACGACGTCTACGGTAAAACTAAACTTGCACCTCTAGGGGGGTCAGTTTTATGAACGCAGAAACGTTGCGCTAGGCTCCGCCTCCTTGACGTTTTCGAGTTTGTGCCCTTTCGTTGGTCGGCGTCGAAGCTATAAAAGCGGCCAGTTAAAAATTTTTAAGCCAGTTTTGTGCTAGATACCGTCTCGTGCGTTACAGTCTAGTGCTGTTATATTTTCTCTATTTTGATACAAACAATCGAAATAAAACATGTCTGGTCGCGGTAAAGGTGGTAAAGTTAAGGGAAAGGCAAAGTCACGTTCCAATCGTGCCGGATTACAATTTCCCGTTGGTCGTATTCACAGATTATTGAGGAAAGGAAATTACGCCGAAAGAGTTGGTGCCGGTGCTCCGGTATACTTAGCCGCCGTTATGGAATATTTGGCTGCTGAAGTATTGGAATTGGCCGGTAATGCAGCCCGTGATAACAAGAAAACGAGAATTATTCCGAGACATTTACAATTGGCAATTAGAAACGACGAGGAATTGAATAAATTACTTTCTGGAGTTACTATCGCCCAGGGTGGTGTCTTACCGAACATCCAAGCAGTGCTTCTTCCTAAGAAGACCGAAAAGAAGGCTTAAATTGTTTTTTTTTCGGCGAATTATATGCTACAACCGGTCCTTTTAAGGGCCACAAAATATTTCTCTAACGAATAGAACGAACTAATTGTTTATAAGATGATGAGTAACAAAAATAATAATAATAATAATAAAGCGAATGTAAAAAAAAAGAAATTATATTCGTAAGTAAACTTTCCATTGTACCGAATACCTATTTTTTTCTATTAGTACCTACTATTTTGTTTACGTTCTTTCATTTAATTTTTTTTTTGTTAATTTTTTTAATAAAAATGTTGTTGATATTGTTCATATTTAAGCTACTAACGCAATTTCAAAGCGATCAAATTTAATTTAGTTAAAGAAATGCAGAATCTTTATTTATGCATGTAATTACAATTTTTATAATTATTTAAAAAAAAAAAATCATTTTAGCATTTTGTGTTTCTATATATCGAAAGTTTGTTGTGGTTCTGAAAAGAACCGTTTGTTGTCGTTATTATTTAAAATAAATTTTAGGTTAGAAGGAATAATGGAAAAATCGATGATTTATCCACCGAAACCGTAGAGGGTACGTCCTTGACGTTTCAACGCGTATACTACGTCCATAGCAGTTACAGTTTTACGTTTAGCGTGTTCGGTGTAAGTAACGGCATCTCTGATAACGTTTTCCAGAAAGACTTTCAAAACTCCACGAGTTTCTTCGTAAATTAAACCAGAAATACGTTTAACTCCACCACGACGAGCCAATCTTCTGATAGCGGGCTTCGTAATACCTTGGATATTATCACGCAAAACCTTACGATGTCTCTTAGCACCACCTTTTCCTAAACCTTTGCCACCTTTACCGCGTCCTGTCATATCGATTGATTGATTTTTCGAAGACGAAACAAAATCACAAAATTTATATAGTGTTGTTAGGTTAATACCGTGAAAGAACACGCACTAACACGAACGAACCAACTGATAATTTTCGTTTTTGCGTCGCTGCTTATATGCCTTTTTTGAAGCTCCTCCTCCTACTACGATTTGGACCAATGAAAATAAATGGTTGTTGACATAAAAGCATAAAAGCGAATGCAGAAATAAAATTTCCAGAGTCAAGTCACGGTCGTCTAGATAGTGAACTGGTTAGTGTCTCGTCGTGTTTTGTGTTTATTAAATTCGTTGTAAACTATGGCGCGTACCAAGCAAACAGCCCGAAAATCGACAGGAGGAAAAGCTCCGAGAAAACAATTGGCCACGAAAGCGGCTCGTAAAAGTGCCCCGGCAACGGGAGGAGTAAAGAAACCTCATCGTTACAGGCCCGGTACGGTAGCTCTTCGAGAAATTAGACGTTACCAAAAAAGTACCGAACTTCTAATTAGAAAATTACCCTTCCAACGTTTAGTGAGAGAAATCGCCCAAGATTTTAAAACCGATTTGCGTTTCCAAAGTTCCGCTGTTATGGCGCTTCAGGAAGCTAGTGAAGCCTATTTGGTCGGTCTTTTCGAAGATACCAATTTGTGCGCTATTCACGCTAAACGTGTAACGATCATGCCTAAAGATATTCAATTGGCCAGAAGAATTCGTGGTGAACGTGCTTAAGTTTTATCGCAATTTTTTTTATCCTATACCTAATTAAAAACGGTTCTTTTCAGAACCACAATATATTTTATACGATAGAAATTTCTTAAATGCTATATTTTTGATGATCGTCAAAAACGATCATTACAAAAAATAAATTCTCTTAAGCTCTTCTAGTTAAAGATAATTCTTTATTAATTAACCTACGAAAAAATGCTTTTATTGAATAACGAAATGTATTTTTTTTCTTCTAGTTTCACTAACTACTTAGATAAAAAAGATAATAAAATAAATATTATTTATCATTCATATAGTCAATTGTTTCTATTTTATTATTTATTTTGTGGCCCTGAAAAGGGCCATTTGAATTGTTATTTCGAAAGAAACATAAAACCCTCATAAGTTTTAATATCTTCCTTTACTTCTTCTTTTTAGGTGACACAACTTTTCTCGTTTTTGCGGCAGTTTTCGAGGTTTTCGGTTTAGGAGCTTTGGGTTTCTTCGTTGGACTGCCTTTATTCGATTTCTTGGCCTTCGTTAAAGCTTTACTTTTCGTAGGCGTCGCAGTAGAAACAGCATTAGCCGCTGCTGCGGCAGTAGTTTTTACTACCTTAGCTTTCTTCTCGTCTTTCTTCGGTTTAGTTTTCTTTTCGACGGCGGCGGCAGCGGCGGCGGCGGCGACTTTCTTGGCTTTCACCGGTTTTTTAGCCGCTTTAGGTTTGTCCGAAGCGGCGCTCGCTGTCGTCGCGCTACGTTTTGTAACCGCTGCTTTTTTAGGTTTACCGGCAGCGCCGGTTTGCTTCTTCTTATCGCCGGCACTAGCAGTAGCTCTGACAGAGCCCGAAGACGTCGTCGAAGCTAGTTTGAACGATCCAGAAGCGCCTTTTCCTTTCGTTTGAACCAAAGATCCGGTCGTTACGGACGTTTTCAAGTATTTTTTGATGAAAGGAGCACACTTTTCGGCGTCTACCTTGTAATTAGCAGCTATGTATTTCTTGATCGCCTGAAGAGACGAACCACCTCTTTCTTTTAAACCTCTTATGGCATTATTTACCATTTCAGACGTCGGAGGATGAGAAGGTTTACTTCTAGGATTTTTCGTTTTCTTCTCCTTTTTCGGCGACGATGCTTGAGGAGAATTCGATGCGGCCGTCGCAGATGCCGCCGATGTTTGATTATCAGTATCTGCCATTGTTGTTAGTCTTCTTCTTTCTTCGAAAAAAATTAAACAATTTTACTCTTTCTAGTCTCGACAATGAATGATCCAACACAAGTCTCACTCACTAACTAACTCGTTTCTCGTTTCGCGCAAAATTTTTTGTGCGTACCGTTTTCTCGTCGGACGGAAGACTGAGCGCTTAAGCTTTGCTCCTATTCCAACAATTCGGACTGATTTTTCTCGGAGCTCGTGTTCGCACGATTTTATTTTTTTAATTTCTTCACGTCTTACCTACTATATCGAAACGGATAATTCAAAGAGAACCTTTGTGTAAGGTTACAGCAATTTTCTTAAATAACGAACGATCTTTAATTTCCCAGAGAACGATCTCAACAATCACTCCAAAAAATTGTCATTCAACGTTCAGCCCGATTCTCAATATTTTACCTTCGATATAGATCGAAATTCGGTAACGACGTTACGTTTATTTGGTTTAACTAAAATTTCAAACTATTCTTTACACGTAATCATCGAAATCGATCGACCCGACAGAGCTGCTAACGATTCGGAGTAATTTAAAATATACCATGTCAGTTCCACATCTCGCGAATTGAATCGAATCTTTTGAAAAGATGCAACTAAAAGAGTGTGATAATAATTTCCGAAACACTAAAAGAACGCTTAGATAAATAAATTAATTTATACAATATGAATCCGATCAATCGTTAGACCGACAAATTCGAGTAACATAAGCGATATAAGCGGTAAGTACCGATTTACGAGAGCATCCAAGAAAAATCTAATCGGAACTTAGGGGAAACTATACGAACGGTATTTTAAGTAATAGTTCTGTTTAAAACGAACGATTATCCTAAAATTTACCAACAATAATGTCACTTAA
The DNA here is from genome assembly GCA_918026865.1 of Phyllotreta striolata. Classification (NCBI taxonomy): domain Eukaryota; kingdom Metazoa; phylum Arthropoda; class Insecta; order Coleoptera; family Chrysomelidae; genus Phyllotreta; species Phyllotreta striolata. Next base: position 320,701 of record OU900102.1, on the reverse strand, counting down.
CGATTATAATTCCAAAAATTTCCTAAATCCCTCAAATTCGGGAAATACTGGTAAATTTTTCCCGGTAACGTTGATACCTAATACCGATCCGATTGATGAAGGATTTGCATGTTATTTATTAGATTAGGCAGAGCTCAATTGGAAAAATCCAAGACACCTTTAACGATTATTTAAACGTTTTTGGGAACAAAGAAACCTTAAGCGTCAAGTACATGTCGTATTAATAAAAGGAATAGTATATTATCGCATCCCTAATCCCGTTTTATTCTAAATAATACACGAAAGACCAACGAAAGTAAGTATGCAATTTGTGCTTCCAGTTTTATTTTTAATAATGGCCAAATTATTTTTGGCAAATATAATATATATTTTGAAATTAATATTTACTCTTATTTTCTAGGTTTACTATACTCTACATCATCGATGATAGCAAAAGACGTTTCTACTTGTATTATAAATTTGTGGTTCTGAAAAGAACCGTTTTTTGATCATTAATTACAAATACATTCGCTGCTAACAGTGGATTTGTTTTAGGCGAATTATTTCGAACTGGTGTACTTGGTAACAGCCTTAGTTCCTTCACTAACAGCGTGTTTGGCAAGTTCACCGGGTAGGAGTAGACGCACAGCAGTTTGGATTTCTCTACTAGTAATAGTAGAACGTTTGTTATAATGAGCCAGACGAGAAGCTTCAGCAGCAATCCTTTCGAAAATGTCATTCACGAAACTGTTCATGATGCTCATCGCTTTACTGGAAATACCGGTATCGGGATGTACTTGCTTTAAAACTTTGTAAATGTAGATTGCGTAACTTTCCTTCCTCCTCCTTTTCTTCTTTTTATCGGCTTTGGAAATGTTCTTTTGAGCTTTTCCAGCTTTTTTAGCCGCCTTTCCACTAGTTTTGGGTGGCATATTCAAAAAAATATAGTATACACACAGAACACGACTCGACGACGTCTACGGTAAAACTAAACTTGCACCTCTAGGGGGGTCAGTTTTATGAACGCAGAAACGTTGCGCTAGGCTCCGCCTCCTTGACGTTTTCGAGTTTGTGCCCTTTCGTTGGTCGGCGTCGAAGCTATAAAAGCGGCCAGTTAAAAATTTTTAAGCCAGTTTTGTGCTAGATACCGTCTCGTGCGTTACAGTCTAGTGCTGTTATATTTTCTCTATTTTGATACAAACAATCGAAATAAAACATGTCTGGTCGCGGTAAAGGTGGTAAAGTTAAGGGAAAGGCAAAGTCACGTTCCAATCGTGCCGGATTACAATTTCCCGTTGGTCGTATTCACAGATTATTGAGGAAAGGAAATTACGCCGAAAGAGTTGGTGCCGGTGCTCCGGTATACTTAGCCGCCGTTATGGAATATTTGGCTGCTGAAGTATTGGAATTGGCCGGTAATGCAGCCCGTGATAACAAGAAAACGAGAATTATTCCGAGACATTTACAATTGGCAATTAGAAACGACGAGGAATTGAATAAATTACTTTCTGGAGTTACTATCGCCCAGGGTGGTGTCTTACCGAACATCCAAGCAGTGCTTCTTCCTAAGAAGACCGAAAAGAAGGCTTAAATTGTTTTTTTTTCGGCGAATTATATGCTACAACCGGTCCTTTTAAGGGCCACAAAATATTTCTCTAACGAATAGAACGAACTAATTGTTTATAAGATGATGAGTAACAAAAATAATAATAATAATAATAAAGCGAATGTAAAAAAAAAGAAATTATATTCGTAAGTAAACTTTCCATTGTACCGAATACCTATTTTTTTCTATTAGTACCTACTATTTTGTTTACGTTCTTTCATTTAATTTTTTTTTTGTTAATTTTTTTAATAAAAATGTTGTTGATATTGTTCATATTTAAGCTACTAACGCAATTTCAAAGCGATCAAATTTAATTTAGTTAAAGAAATGCAGAATCTTTATTTATGCATGTAATTACAATTTTTATAATTATTTAAAAAAAAAAAATCATTTTAGCATTTTGTGTTTCTATATATCGAAAGTTTGTTGTGGTTCTGAAAAGAACCGTTTGTTGTCGTTATTATTTAAAATAAATTTTAGGTTAGAAGGAATAATGGAAAAATCGATGATTTATCCACCGAAACCGTAGAGGGTACGTCCTTGACGTTTCAACGCGTATACTACGTCCATAGCAGTTACAGTTTTACGTTTAGCGTGTTCGGTGTAAGTAACGGCATCTCTGATAACGTTTTCCAGAAAGACTTTCAAAACTCCACGAGTTTCTTCGTAAATTAAACCAGAAATACGTTTAACTCCACCACGACGAGCCAATCTTCTGATAGCGGGCTTCGTAATACCTTGGATATTATCACGCAAAACCTTACGATGTCTCTTAGCACCACCTTTTCCTAAACCTTTGCCACCTTTACCGCGTCCTGTCATATCGATTGATTGATTTTTCGAAGACGAAACAAAATCACAAAATTTATATAGTGTTGTTAGGTTAATACCGTGAAAGAACACGCACTAACACGAACGAACCAACTGATAATTTTCGTTTTTGCGTCGCTGCTTATATGCCTTTTTTGAAGCTCCTCCTCCTACTACGATTTGGACCAATGAAAATAAATGGTTGTTGACATAAAAGCATAAAAGCGAATGCAGAAATAAAATTTCCAGAGTCAAGTCACGGTCGTCTAGATAGTGAACTGGTTAGTGTCTCGTCGTGTTTTGTGTTTATTAAATTCGTTGTAAACTATGGCGCGTACCAAGCAAACAGCCCGAAAATCGACAGGAGGAAAAGCTCCGAGAAAACAATTGGCCACGAAAGCGGCTCGTAAAAGTGCCCCGGCAACGGGAGGAGTAAAGAAACCTCATCGTTACAGGCCCGGTACGGTAGCTCTTCGAGAAATTAGACGTTACCAAAAAAGTACCGAACTTCTAATTAGAAAATTACCCTTCCAACGTTTAGTGAGAGAAATCGCCCAAGATTTTAAAACCGATTTGCGTTTCTAAAGTTCCGCTGTTATGGCGCTTCAGGAAGCTAGTGAAGCCTATTTGGTCGGTCTTTTCGAAGATACCAATTTGTGCGCTATTCACGCTAAACGTGTAACGATCATGCCTAAAGATATTCAATTGGCCAGAAGAATTCGTGGTGAACGTGCTTAAGTTTTATCGCAATTTTTTTTATCCTATACCTAATTAAAAACGGTTCTTTTCAGAACCACAATATATTTTATACGATAGAAATTTCTTAAATGCTATATTTTTGATGATCGTCAAAAACGATCATTACAAAAAATAAATTCTCTTAAGCTCTTCTAGTTAAAGATAATTCTTTATTAATTAACCTACGAAAAAATGCTTTTATTGAATAACGAAATGTATTTTTTTTCTTCTAGTTTCACTAACTACTTAGATAAAAAAGATAATAAAATAAATATTATTTATCATTCATATAGTCAATTGTTTCTATTTTATTATTTATTTTGTGGCCCTGAAAAGGGCCATTTGAATTGTTATTTCGAAAGAAACATAAAACCCTCATAAGTTTTAATATCTTCCTTTACTTCTTCTTTTTAGGTGACACAACTTTTCTCGTTTTTGCGGCAGTTTTCGAGGTTTTCGGTTTAGGAGCTTTGGGTTTCTTCGTTGGACTGCCTTTATTCGATTTCTTGGCCTTCGTTAAAGCTTTACTTTTCGTAGGCGTCGCAGTAGAAACAGCATTAGCCGCTGCTGCGGCAGTAGTTTTTACTACCTTAGCTTTCTTCTCGTCTTTCTTCGGTTTAGTTTTCTTTTCGACGGCGGCGGCAGCGGCGGCGGCGGCGACTTTCTTGGCTTTCACCGGTTTTTTAGCCGCTTTAGGTTTGTCCGAAGCGGCGCTCGCTGTCGTCGCGCTACGTTTTGTAACCGCTGCTTTTTTAGGTTTACCGGCAGCGCCGGTTTGCTTCTTCTTATCGCCGGCACTAGCAGTAGCTCTGACAGAGCCCGAAGACGTCGTCGAAGCTAGTTTGAACGATCCAGAAGCGCCTTTTCCTTTCGTTTGAACCAAAGATCCGGTCGTTACGGACGTTTTCAAGTATTTTTTGATGAAAGGAGCACACTTTTCGGCGTCTACCTTGTAATTAGCAGCTATGTATTTCTTGATCGCCTGAAGAGACGAACCACCTCTTTCTTTTAAACCTCTTATGGCATTATTTACCATTTCAGACGTCGGAGGATGAGAAGGTTTACTTCTAGGATTTTTCGTTTTCTTCTCCTTTTTCGGCGACGATGCTTGAGGAGAATTCGATGCGGCCGTCGCAGATGCCGCCGATGTTTGATTATCAGTATCTGCCATTGTTGTTAGTCTTCTTCTTTCTTCGAAAAAAATTAAACAATTTTACTCTTTCTAGTCTCGACAATGAATGATCCAACACAAGTCTCACTCACTAACTAACTCGTTTCTCGTTTCGCGCAAAATTTTTTGTGCGTACCGTTTTCTCGTCGGACGGAAGACTGAGCGCTTAAGCTTTGCTCCTATTCCAACAATTCGGACTGATTTTTCTCGGAGCTCGTGTTCGCACGATTTTATTTTTTTAATTTCTTCACGTCTTACCTACTATATCGAAACGGATAATTCAAAGAGAACCTTTGTGTAAGGTTACAGCAATTTTCTTAAATAACGAACGATCTTTAATTTCCCAGAGAACGATCTCAACAATCACTCCAAAAAATTGTCATTCAACGTTCAGCCCGATTCTCAATATTTTACCTTCGATATAGATCGAAATTCGGTAACGACGTTACGTTTATTTGGTTTAACTAAAATTTCAAACTATTCTTTACACGTAATCATCGAAATCGATCGACCCGACAGAGCTGCTAACGATTCGGAGTAATTTAAAATATACCATGTCAGTTCCACATCTCGCGAATTGAATCGAATCTTTTGAAAAGATGCAACTAAAAGAGTGTGATAATAATTTCCGAAACACTAAAAGAACGCTTAGATAAATAAATTAATTTATACAATATGAATCCGATCAATCGTTAGACCGACAAATTCGAGTAACATAAGCGATATAAGCGGTAAGTACCGATTTACGAGAGCATCCAAGAAAAATCTAATCGGAACTTAGGGGAAACTATACGAACGGTATTTTAAGTAATAGTTCTGTTTAAAACGAACGATTATCCTAAAATTTACCAACAATAATGTCACTTAACGATTATAATTCCAAAAATTTCCTAAATCCCTCAAATTCGGGAAATACTGGTAAATTTTTCCCGGTAACGTTGATACCTAATACCGATCCGATTGATGAAGGATTTGCATGTTATTTATTAGATTAGGCAGAGCTCAATTGGAAAAATCCAAGACACCTTTAACGATTATTTAAACGTTTTTGGGAACAAAGAAACCTTAAGCGTCAAGTACATGTCGTATTAATAAAAGGAATAGTATATTATCGCATCCCTAATCCCGTTTTATTCTAAATAATACACGAAAGACCAACGAAAGTAAGTATGCAATTTGTGCTTCCAGTTTTATTTTTAATAATGGCCAAATTATTTTTGGCAAATATAATATATATTTTGAAATTAATATTTACTCTTATTTTCTAGGTTTACTATACTCTACATCATCGATGATAGCAAAAGACGTTTCTACTTGTATTATAAATTTGTGGTTCTGAAAAGAACCGTTTTTTGATCATTAATTACAAATACATTCGCTGCTAACAGTGGATTTGTTTTAGGCGAATTATTTCGAACTGGTGTACTTGGTAACAGCCTTAGTTCCTTCACTAACAGCGTGTTTGGCAAGTTCACCGGGTAGGAGTAGACGCACAGCAGTTTGGATTTCTCTACTAGTAATAGTAGAACGTTTGTTATAATGAGCCAGACGAGAAGCTTCAGCAGCAATCCTTTCGAAAATGTCATTCACGAAACTGTTCATGATGCTCATCGCCTTACTGGAAATACCGGTATCGGGATGTACTTGCTTTAAAACTTTGTAAATGTAGATTGCGTAACTTTCCTTCCTCCTCCTTTTCTTCTTTTTATCGGCTTTGGAAATGTTCTTTTGAGCTTTTCCAGCTTTTTTAGCCGCCTTTCCACTAGTTTTGGGTGGCATATTCAAAAAAATATAGTATACACACAGAACACGACTCGACGACGTCTACGGTAAAACTAAACTTGCACCAGTGTGTCGCCCGGACCAAGAGTTTACCCATACGGTTTTTCGATGAGTACTCCCTTGTCCCTTTTCCTCCACCCCCTGGCCTCCTGACCAGGTCGACACGTCACCTTTTTTACTTACCTTGGACGGATCCCCGGGATTTTGGGATGCGCCCTATCGCCTTTTCCTGCAGGGGTAGCGGTTTCGCTTTTCTCCCTGTGTCGTCCTTTGGGTTGTCATCTGTTGGGTGGGCGTTCTGTGGTCGTTGTCTTCTTTTCGTGGTCCTTGGGCTTCGCGGTCTAACTATCCTTCCGCCCCGGGTGTGAGGGGTTTCCGGTATAGTTAGATTTTGTATCTGAAAAAGAAAAGAAAAATATAATTAGTCGTCGAATTCAAATGGAAAAACGATCCAGTTTTAGACTACGAGAGTCGTCAACGTGGTATGAGTTGGGTTATCTCAGCAGCTGTTTTCTGGGCCTAGCGTGCCGACCGTGGTCTTCAGCCGAGTAATCGATAAGATCTCTCAGCTGCACGTTCGGGTGATATCGCAGATTATCGTATCTCCTCCTCGCTCGTGTGCTCATTAATTCCAGAATCCTAGTGGATTCGGTATCTCTGAGCAAGTAGCGGTTTGCGACGTACCAAGGGGCATTGGTCGCGATACGGAGGCATTGATGCTGTAATCGTTCGATTTTCAATAGATTGGTGTTACAGGTGTAACCCCAAACCGTTGAAGCGTAGGTCAGTATTGGTACAACTATGGCGTTGATTAACCGCAACTTCGTTCGAATGCACAAATTACTGCGCCTGCCTATTAGACAGTTTAAACGACCTCTGGCTTGTTTCGCTTTCGCGACTGTAGTTTTGACGTGCTGAGTAAACGTCAATGACTTGTCAAGAATGACACCTAGGTACTTGGCCGTAGTGCTCCAGCGAATTTCTTCGCCGAAGATTTCCAACGGTTCCCCGGGTTGACATCGACGTTTTGTAAACAGCACCGCCTGACTTTTGTCGCCGTTAATGGAAATTTTCCATTTTACGCACCATTCTTCCAGCTCGAGCAACGCCTCTTCCAGATACTTTCGTACCATCCGGGCGTTTACGCTGCGGGCTGCAATAGCGGTGTCGTCAGCGTACAAACTGAGCATTGTTTGTCTGCTTTTCGGCACATCCGATGTGTATATAGTGTATAGCAGCGGTGATAACACCGCCCCTTGCGGTACCCCGGCTTCCAAACCTCCTTGTGTCGATAGGTGTTGACCTATCTTGACGCGGAAAGTTCGGTCGTCGAGGAAGCTTTTCACTAGACACACCAGTGAGCGGGAGTATCCGAATTCTGTCATTTTGAACAACAGACCCTCGTGCCAGACTCGGTCGAAAGCCTTACTGACATCCAGAAAAACCGCCCCCGTTGACTGATTTCGATTGAAACCTTGGGTTACAAACTCCACCAGTCTGAGGACTTGAGTTTCGCAGGAATGTTCAGCTCGGAATCCGAACTGTTCGTCCGGAAGCACGTTGAGGGTTTCGGTTTCTTCCATCAACCTTTTTAGTATTACTCTTTCCGCTATTTTGCTCATAGAGGGGAGTAAACTTATCGGTCGATAATTTTGCGGGAATGCGTGATCCTTGTTTGGTTTCGGAATCATGATTACATCCGCTCGCCTCCACTCCACGGGGAAGTGTTTTAGGCGGAGCATGGCGTTGATGATGGTAGTAAAAAATACTACCCCTTTCCGGGGAAGGTTTTTCAACGCTCTGTTGGATATTTGATCGTGACCCGGCGCCTTCTTCGCTTTGACGTTTTTGATAAATTCCCAGACCTCCTCGGGGGAGGTGTGTGGGATAATCATGTCGTCGTCGCTAGGATGCATTTCCTCGATTGCATCCTCTACCTCCTCGACAAAGTCAAGGTCCTCGTCGTCATGTTCGTTAAGCGAGTATTGGAGCTCCAGCGTCCGTTTGAACGCTTCGGCTTTGTCAATATCGCTAAACACAAGACCGTTGTCGCTGTGCAGTGTTTGAGTGGGTTTGTGTCTGCCTTGCCTTAGAACTCTTTGGAGATTCCAAAGCCCCGGTTGTTGGGGGTCTAAGTCTTGCAGACGTCTATCCCACTGCTCACTGCGGTGCTCTTTAAGACCATCTTTGACTTGACGAGTTAGCGAATTTGCTAATCGTTTGTCCTCCTCTCTTCTCGTGCGATAAGCCTTTCGTCGTGCTCGGTTCTTTTCAAGAATAAGTCGTCTTAAATCGTTACTTATTTGTTTAAAAGCTGTCGGTTTCTCCCTCACAACAGTCCTCGAACTTTCGTCCAAGGCCCGCTTGATAGCTGTTTCCAATCTGGAAACTGCTTCGTCAAGTTCGTCCGGGTTGTTGATTCTGGGTATTCCGCCGAGTTTTCGTTCTAACGAGCTTTTGAACGAGGCCCAGTTTGTTTTTGTCGTTTTCCACTCGACGTTTGCGCACTCGCCCTCTCCTAGTATTAATAGGATCGGGTTATGCGCTCCTCCACCCTCGTAGAGAGAGGAGATGTCGTGCGGAAAGGCAATATTTTTCAATATCGCCACGTCAAGAACGTCTGGGCGGCCCATCCCACTGTAGTGAGTCGGCTCCGGGGGTCCCACAACGAAGCAATTCGGATGAGTATCCGTATACCTCATAAGAGTGTTTCCTTTGGAGTTTGTCGTTCGACTATGCCATTCCGGAGATTTAGCGTTTAAATCGCCAATCAGAACGGTCGGTAATCTGCCGTGTTCTTCAAAAAGATTGTTTAGATCTTCTTCGTGCAGCCGGTCGTGTGGCCTAACGTAGACAGAAGCAAACTTAACTGCGCCTCGTGAAGTATTCACTACTACGCAAGTGGCTTCCATCGTTATTAGACCGACTGGCGTCGGCAGCGAATAATGATCTAAACCTTTTTTAATTAGCAACGCAGTTCCTCCGGAATTGTTTCTCACGTCGGTTCTGTACGTTTCATAACCTGGCGCTCTGAGATTTAATTCGTTACTCAGTTTGGTTTCTTGCAAAGCAAGAATGTCGATCTCGAAACGTTCGATAAGTTCGAGAACAGTATCGAAGTTTGATCGAATTCCGCCCGAGTTCCACGAAAGTATCCTCAGTTTGCCTGGTTTATATGAAACTAAAACCATTAGCGTGATTATTTGGCATTTTTAATTGGAAGAAGTCCTCCAAATTGACCGACCAAAAGGTTGATCTGATTCTGGACGCTCCGCAGTTGCTCGCGCAGGGCGGATATGTCCGGAATTTCGGCAGTTTGAATCGTTCGAACTGCGTTAGCAAAGGTGAGCTGGGGGCTCACCTGTGTTGCTGGTGCAGTTTTTTGAGCGATTTTCTTCGCTACCGGCATTTTGGGGCACCCACGAAAGTTTGCAGGATGCTCGCCAGCGCAATTTGCGCACGTAGCTTTCTGCTCCTTCGGTCGGGTGCACTCCTTTGCGCTATGGCCTTCCCCGCAGCACACGCACTTCGGGTTCACGTTGCAGTGAGACTGCGCGTGGTGAAACCCTTGGCACCTGTAACATTGGGTAGGACCGGGCAATGACTTCTTCAGCTCCACGGTAACCGTGATGCCCGCGCAGTGCTTAATACCAAGTATTAAGGCTTTTTGCGCGACCGGCACCTCCACCAAAAATAGTGGAAGCGGTTTTTTCGTACGCTTGGAAGTAAGATTCTGGATCTTTGACGGAGTCAAGCCAGAACTCTCGAGGTCCTCACGGATATCCTCGATGGGTGTGTTGTTTACCAACCCCCTTATTACCGCCTTGAAGGGGCGGTTTTCGGGGAGTTGGAACGACACCCATTCGATTCCGGTCGTACCCTTCATCTCCTCGAAGTATTTTGTTATACTCCGATAATCAGAAGGGGTCTCGGGGGTGATTCTCATCGAATCACCGCGACGGGACAGGACCGCGTTCGAATATTTAATGTCCCGCGATTTCAATCCCGCTCTGAGGGTGTTCCAGGACGTGACCGATTTTAAAATAACCGGTGTGACGTTCCTGGTCACCTCTGTGCGGGCGTTCGAATCGCCGGACGGTGTCTGCTCTGCAGCAGCTTCTTTTTTGGCCTTCTTTTTCGCCTTAGCCGACTTTTTTGGTTTCACTTCGGTGAAACCGTCGGTTTTGGCGGAGGCGCCGGGCGTAGGCCGAGAAATTTCACCCGATTCGGGTGTGTTTTCTTGGGCCGCCCTTTTTGATTTAGGTCCCGAAGAGGGAGCGTACACTTTGTCTGCTACTGGAGCAGACGCCGCGGCATCCGTACGGGACCTCTTCCCCGTGGGCAGGGAAGGTAACGAGACCGGAGTCTCGGGGGTTTCGGAAGCGTCCGGGGACTTCTTCCTTTTGGTCTTCAAAGGACCAGCATTTTTCTCGGCCCTGAGTTCCCTCAGCTCCGATAAAATCCGGTCCATCATTGAAGATTGCCGTTCGATTTGAGCTAGCATTAGCTCGTTCTGCTTTTGGAGGTGTTTCCTCTCACGCTCTGCCTCCTCGTACAATTTCTTGTACGAGTCGGACTCGGGAGAGTCCAGGCATTGCGCGCGAATGTCCTCCTGCATCGCGTCTTGGGCGCTCGCCATTTTAGTACTAATAAGTACTAATTTAGCTTGCGTGTTTTTTCCCCAGTGCTGAAAAGCACAGTGAAAATACCTTGTTTCTATTTAGGTTTCTATTTAGGAACACTAGTCGCTGCTCCTACCTTACGGTGATTACAGACCGACTATTCACTACACGTTCGCTCGCTGCCACTCGCTGACTGTACTCACTTGACTAAACTTGCACCTCTAGGGGGGTCAGTTTTATGAACGCAGAAACGTTGCGCTAGGCTCCGCCTCCTTGACGTTTTCGAGTTTGTGCCCTTTCGTTGGTCGGCGTCGAAGCTATAAAAGCGGCCAGTTAAAAATTTTTAAGCCAGTTTTGTGCTAGATACCGTCTCGTGCGTTACAGTCTAGTGCTGTTATATTTTCTCTATTTTGATACAAACAATCGAAATAAAACATGTCTGGTCGCGGTAAAGGTGGTAAAGTTAAGGGAAAGGCAAAGTCACGTTCCAATCGTGCCGGATTACAATTTCCCGTTGGTCGTATTCACAGATTATTGAGGAAAGGAAATTACGCCGAAAGAGTTGGTGCCGGTGCTCCGGTATACTTAGCCGCCGTTATGGAATATTTGGCTGCTGAAGTATTGGAATTGGCCGGTAATGCAGCCCGTGATAACAAGAAAACGAGAATTATTCCGAGACATTTACAATTGGCAATTAGAAACGACGAGGAATTGAATAAATTACTTTCTGGAGTTACTATCGCCCAGGGTGGTGTCTTACCGAACATCCAAGCAGTGCTTCTTCCTAAGAAGACCGAAAAGAAGGCTTAAATTGTTTTTTTTTCGGCGAATTATATGCTACAACCGGTCCTTTTAAGGGCCACAAAATATTTCTCTAACGAATAGAACGAACTAATTGTTTATAAGATGATGAGTAACAAAAATAATAATAATAATAATAAAGCGAATGTAAAAAAAAAGAAATTATATTCGTAAGTAAACTTTCCATTGTACCGAATACCTATTTTTTTCTATTAGTACCTACTATTTTGTTTACGTTCTTTCATTTAATTTTTTTTTTGTTAATTTTTTTAATAAAAATGTTGTTGATATTGTTCATATTTAAGCTACTAACGCAATTTCAAAGCGATCAAATTTAATTTAGTTAAAGAAATGCAGAATCTTTATTTATGCATGTAATTACAATTTTTATAATTATTTAAAAAAAAAAAATCATTTTAGCATTTTGTGTTTCTATATATCGAAAGTTTGTTGTGGTTCTGAAAAGAACCGTTTGTTGTCGTTATTATTTAAAATAAATTTTAGGTTAGAAGGAATAATGGAAAAATCGATGATTTATCCACCGAAACCGTAGAGGGTACGTCCTTGACGTTTCAACGCGTATACTACGTCCATAGCAGTTACAGTTTTACGTTTAGCGTGTTCGGTGTAAGTAACGGCATCTCTGATAACGTTTTCCAGAAAGACTTTCAAAACTCCACGAGTTTCTTCGTAAATTAAACCAGAAATACGTTTAACTCCACCACGACGAGCCAATCTTCTGATAGCGGGCTTCGTAATACCTTGGATATTATCACGCAAAACCTTACGATGTCTCTTAGCACCACCTTTTCCTAAACCTTTGCCACCTTTACCGCGTCCTGTCATATCGATTGATTGATTTTTCGAAGACGAAACAAAATCACAAAATTTATATAGTGTTGTTAGGTTAATACCGTGAAAGAACACGCACTAACACGAACGAACCAACTGATAATTTTCGTTTTTGCGTCGCTGCTTATATGCCTTTTTTGAAGCTCCTCCTCCTACTACGATTTGGACCAATGAAAATAAATGGTTGTTGACATAAAAGCATAAAAGCGAATGCAGAAATAAAATTTCCAGAGTCAAGTCACGGTCGTCTAGATAGTGAACTGGTTAGTGTCTCGTCGTGTTTTGTGTTTATTAAATTCGTTGTAAACTATGGCGCGTACCAAGCAAACAGCCCGAAAATCGACAGGAGGAAAAGCTCCGAGAAAACAATTGGCCACGAAAGCGGCTCGTAAAAGTGCCCCGGCAACGGGAGGAGTAAAGAAACCTCATCGTTACAGGCCCGGTACGGTAGCTCTTCGAGAAATTAGACGTTACCAAAAAAGTACCGAACTTCTAATTAGAAAATTACCCTTCCAACGTTTAGTGAGAGAAATCGCCCAAGATTTCAAAACCGATTTACGTTTTCAAAGTTCGGCTGTTATGGCGTTGCAAGAAGCTAGCGAAGCCTATTTGGTCGGTCTTTTCGAAGATACCAATTTGTGCGCTATTCACGCAAAACGTGTAACGATCATGCCTAAAGATATTCAATTGGCAAGAAGAATTCGTGGTGAACGTGCTTAAGTTTTATCGCAATTTTTTTTATCCTATACCTAATTAAAAACGGTTCTTTTCAGAACCACAATATATTTTATACGATAGAAATTTCTTAAATGCTATATTTTTGATGATCGTCAAAAACGATCATTACAAAAAATAAATTCTCTTAAGCTCTTCTAGTTAAAGATAATTCTTTATTAATTAACCTACGAAAAAATGCTTTTATTGAATAACGAAATGTATTTTTTTTCTTCTAGTTTCACTAACTACTTAGATAAAAAAGATAATAAAATAAATATTATTTATCATTCATATAGTCAATTGTTTCTATTTTATTATTTATTTTGTGGCCCTGAAAAGGGCCATTTTAATCGTTATTTCGAAAGAAACATAAAACCCTCATAAGTTTTAATATCATCATTTACTTCTTTTTTTTAGGAGAAGCAACTTTTCTCGTTTTCGCAGCAGTTTTCGAGGTTTTCGGTTTCGGGGCCTTGGGCTTCTTAGTCGGACTGCCTTTATTAGATTTCTTAGCCTTCGTTAAAGTTTTACTTTTCGTAGGCGACGAAACACTAGAAATCACATTGGCGGCCACCGCCGTTGTCTTCGCTACTTTAGCCTTCTTATCGTCTTTCTTCGGTTTAGTTTTCAGCTTTTCGGCGGCCGCTACGACTTTCTTCGATTTCGCCGGTTTTTTAGCCGCTTTAGGCTTGTCCGAAACGGCGCTTGTGGTTGTCGCGCTACGTTTATTAACGGTAGCTTTTTTAGATTTACCCGCAGCGCCGGTTTGTTTCTTCTTATCGCCTGTACTAGCACTAGCTCTAACCGAGCCCGAAGACGTCGTCGAAGCTAATTTGAACGATCCAGAAGCACCTTTTCCTTTCGTTTGAACCAAAGATCCGGAAGACACGGACGTTTTCAAATACTTTTTGATGAAAGGAGCACATTTTTCGGCGTCTACCTTATAATTAGCCGCTATGTATTTCTTGATCGCCTGAAGAGAAGAACCACCTCTTTCTTTTAAACCTCTTATGGCATTATTTACCATTTCAGACGTCGGAGGATGAGAAGGTTTACTTCTAGGATTTTTCGTTTTCTTCTCCTTTTTCGGCGACGATGCTTGTGGAGAATTGGATGCGGCCGCCGCCGACGCCGCCGATGTTTGATTATCAGTATCTGCCATTGTTGTTAGTCTTCTTCTTTCTTCGAAAAAAATTAAACAATTTTACTCTTTCTAGTCTCGACAATGAATGACCCAACACAAGTCGCACTCACTAACTAACTCGTTTCTCTTCTCGCGCAAATTTTTTTGGGTGTACCCTATGCTCGTCGGACGGAAGACTGAGCTCTTAAGCTTCGCTCCTATTCCAACAATTCGGACTGATTTTTCTTGGAGCTCGTGTTCGCACGATTTTATTTTTTTAATTTCTTCACGTCTTACCTACTATATCGAAACGGATAATTCAAAGAGAACCTTTGTGTAAGGTTACAGCAATTTTCTTAAATAACGAACGATCTTTAATTTCCCAGAGAACGATCTCAACAATCACTCCAAAAAATTGTCATTCAACGTTCAGCCCGATTCTCAATATTTTACCTTCGATATAGATCGAAATTCGGTAACGACGTTACGTTTATTTGGTTTAACTAAAATTTCAAACTATTCTTTACACGTAATCATCGAAATCGATCGACCCGACAGAGCTGCTAACGATTCGGAGTAATTTAAAATATACCATGTCAGTTCCACATCTCGCGAATTGAATCGAATCTTTTGAAAAGATGCAACTAAAAGAGTGTGATAATAATTTCCGAAACACTAAAAGAACGCTTAGATAAATAAATTAATTTATACAATATGAATCCGATCAATCGTTAGACCGACAAATTCGAGTAACATAAGCGATATAAGCGGTAAGTACCGATTTACGAGAGCATCCAAGAAAAATCTAATCGGAACTTAGGGGAAACTATACGAACGGTATTTTAAGTAATAGTTCTGTTTAAAACGAACGATTATCCTAAAATTTACCAACAATAATGTCACTTAACGATTATAATTCCAAAAATTTCCTAAATCCCTCAAATTCGGGAAATACTGGTAAATTTTTCCCGGTAACGTTGATACCTAATACCGATCCGATTGATGAAGGATTTGCATGTTATTTATTAGATTAGGCAGAGCTCAATTGGAAAAATCCAAGACACCTTTAACGATTATTTAAACGTTTTTGGGAACAAAGAAACCTTAAGCGTCAAGTACATGTCGTATTAATAAAAGGAATAGTATATTATCGCATCCCTAATCCCGTTTTATTCTAAATAATACACGAAAGACCAACGAAAGTAAGTATGCAATTTGTGCTTCCAGTTTTATTTTTAATAATGGCCAAATTATTTTTGGCAAATATAATATATATTTTGAAATTAATATTTACTCTTATTTTCTAGGTTTACTATACTCTACATCATCGATGATAGCAAAAGACGTTTCTACTTGTATTATAAATTTGTGGTTCTGAAAAGAACCGTTTTTTGATCATTAATTACAAATACATTCGCTGCTAACAGTGGATTTGTTTTAGGCGAATTATTTCGAACTGGTGTACTTGGTAACAGCCTTAGTTCCTTCACTAACAGCGTGTTTGGCAAGTTCACCGGGTAGGAGTAGACGCACAGCAGTTTGGATTTCTCTACTAGTAATAGTAGAACGTTTGTTATAATGAGCCAGACGAGAAGCTTCAGCAGCAATCCTTTCGAAAATGTCATTCACGAAACTGTTCATGATGCTCATCGCCTTACTGGAAATACCGGTATCGGGATGTACTTGCTTTAAAACTTTGTAAATGTAGATTGCGTAACTTTCCTTCCTCCTCCTTTTCTTCTTTTTATCGGCTTTGGAAATGTTCTTTTGAGCTTTTCCAGCTTTTTTAGCCGCCTTTCCACTAGTTTTGGGTGGCATATTCAAAAAAATATAGTATACACACAGAACACGACTCGACGACGTCTACGGTAAAACTAAACTTGCACCTCTAGGGGGGTCAGTTTTATGAACGCAGAAACGTTGCGCTAGGCTCCGCCTCCTTGACGTTTTCGAGTTTGTGCCCTTTCGTTGGTCGGCGTCGAAGCTATAAAAGCGGCCAGTTAAAAATTTTTAAGCCAGTTTTGTGCTAGATACCGTCTCGTGCGTTACAGTCTAGTGCTGTTATATTTTCTCTATTTTGATACAAACAATCGAAATAAAACATGTCTGGTCGCGGTAAAGGTGGTAAAGTTAAGGGAAAGGCAAAGTCACGTTCCAATCGTGCCGGATTACAATTTCCCGTTGGTCGTATTCACAGATTATTGAGGAAAGGAAATTACGCCGAAAGAGTTGGTGCCGGTGCTCCGGTATACTTAGCCGCCGTTATGGAATATTTGGCTGCTGAAGTATTGGAATTGGCCGGTAATGCAGCCCGTGATAACAAGAAAACGAGAATTATTCCGAGACATTTACAATTGGCAATTAGAAACGACGAGGAATTGAATAAATTACTTTCTGGAGTTACTATCGCCCAGGGTGGTGTCTTACCGAACATCCAAGCAGTGCTTCTTCCTAAGAAGACCGAAAAGAAGGCTTAAATTGTTTTTTTTTCGGCGAATTATATGCTACAACCGGTCCTTTTAAGGGCCACAAAATATTTCTCTAACGAATAGAACGAACTAATTGTTTATAAGATGATGAGTAACAAAAATAATAATAATAATAATAAAGCGAATGTAAAAAAAAAGAAATTATATTCGTAAGTAAACTTTCCATTGTACCGAATACCTATTTTTTTCTATTAGTACCTACTATTTTGTTTACGTTCTTTCATTTAATTTTTTTTTTGTTAATTTTTTTAATAAAAATGTTGTTGATATTGTTCATATTTAAGCTACTAACGCAATTTCAAAGCGATCAAATTTAATTTAGTTAAAGAAATGCAGAATCTTTATTTATGCATGTAATTACAATTTTTATAATTATTTAAAAAAAAAAAATCATTTTAGCATTTTGTGTTTCTATATATCGAAAGTTTGTTGTGGTTCTGAAAAGAACCGTTTGTTGTCGTTATTATTTAAAATAAATTTTAGGTTAGAAGGAATAATGGAAAAATCGATGATTTATCCACCGAAACCGTAGAGGGTACGTCCTTGACGTTTCAACGCGTATACTACGTCCATAGCAGTTACAGTTTTACGTTTAGCGTGTTCGGTGTAAGTAACGGCATCTCTGATAACGTTTTCCAGAAAGACTTTCAAAACTCCACGAGTTTCTTCGTAAATTAAACCAGAAATACGTTTAACTCCACCACGACGAGCCAATCTTCTGATAGCGGGCTTCGTAATACCTTGGATATTATCACGCAAAACCTTACGATGTCTCTTAGCACCACCTTTTCCTAAACCTTTGCCACCTTTACCGCGTCCTGTCATATCGATTGATTGATTTTTCGAAGACGAAACAAAATCACAAAATTTATATAGTGTTGTTAGGTTAATACCGTGAAAGAACACGCACTAACACGAACGAACCAACTGATAATTTTCGTTTTTGCGTCGCTGCTTATATGCCTTTTTTGAAGCTCCTCCTCCTACTACGATTTGGACCAATGAAAATAAATGGTTGTTGACATAAAAGCATAAAAGCGAATGCAGAAATAACAGCAGCAGCAGTGCCTACTCGAGTGTCGACGTGTCACCAGTGCCAAAAGCTACAACCTAGTGAAACCGTGAGCAAAGGAAAGCCGAGAATCTGTCACTGCGCGAGCAAACAGATACCGAAAAGCTTCCAGCTAGCCAGTTCACTAACAGATAAGTATCCCGAAGCCCTCCCCTAAACAATTACCTAGACACACCTAAAACTACCCAATTACCACCCACCCGGGATTCAACCCCCACTTTCAACAAAATGCCCCCCAAAAAAACTATTCCCAAACCCCCTATTCCCAAAACCAAATCATTTTCCTCTATCGTCCAATCTCCCCCTACCACCCGACAACGAACACAAACGAACTCAACTAACCCCCACGAAACCACCCCCTCAACCTCCAAAATACCCTCTTCCTCCTCCGCCTCTTTTATTTCTTCTTCTACCTCCCTAATCACTTCACCCCCTCTTATATTCTCACCAATGTCACAACCACCTACCCCAACCCCTACCCCTCAACAACCACCCCTCACCTCCATAAATATCCGCAATTTACCCCAAAAATACCGCTCCCAAAAAGAACTTTTCCTTTTATTAAACACCAACGAACTCCTTCTAAACGAAATCTCCTACCTAAAAGCCAACTTCAACCAAACCGCCCTCTTAAAAACCACCTCCCGCAAATCCCTGGATTCTATCCAAACCACCCTTCGTCACCGCACCGGTGACAACAACATTATCCTCATCCCCCTATCCAACCCCTCCCCTAGCGGAAACGCTACCCCCAAACCCCCCACCAAACCCACCTTCTCCTTCGTCGTAAAAAACGTCGACACCGACGTTACCGACGAAGAATTTCAATCCGCCCTGAAAGATCAGGAAATTCCCTTCAAAAAATCCTGGAGAATTATCTCCAAAGCTACCAACCTCCCTACCAGACTCGTAAGGGTTATAACTGAGTCGGAGACTCATTATACCCGAGCGGTCACCCAAGGCATAGTCCTACATGCCCAAATCCGCCCCGTCGAACCCTCAAACACCAACCCCATCCCTCCTATCCCGAAATTCTGCACACAGTGTTCGCAAAACGGTCATTCCGCTAGCGAATGCTCCAACAAAATTACCTGCCCTACCTGTGGTGAAAACCACAAAAAAACCTCCTGCCCCAAAATTCAAACCCCCAAATGCCCCAACTGCCAGGGCGACCACCCCGCCTATTCTACCAAATGTCCCGAAAGACAAAAAGTCCCAGAAACCCCCGAACAAGTCGCCCCAGTTCGCCCCCCCAAACCCGTTTCCCCCTACGAACTCACCTCTGAAATTAAACTCACAATACAAATAACCACCACCCTCCTCATGAATGTCCTTCCCAATAACCGCGAGCTGATTATTAAAACAATCGGCTCAATCATCCCGATCCTTTTCGGCCACTCCTGTATAGTAACAGGTAGTGGCAATTTAGCCTACTTCTCCTTCGCCCCTATCCTATAATGGAAAGCACAATCGGAACTGTCAATTGCGCGGGCCTCACCCGCAAAAGAGCACTCCTAAAATCCCTCCTAACCCAACATCAACCCTCTTTCCTATCCCTAATTGACACCCTTACTCGTCTCCCCCCGACATTCACAGGTTATCAAACTTTCCACACCCCTAAAAACAATTCCTGCCGGGGTAACGCTATCCTAGTGAGACACGGAATCCCGGCCTACCCTCACCCCCTACCCCCACCCCTAGATAACCTGGACTGCTTAGCAATTGACATCCGACAAGCTAATTCCATTACAACCGTTATTTCATTCTACAACCACCCTACCAATATTCTCCCCCTACCCCTATTCCAATACTTTGCATCCCTTCCCCGCGCTATTCTCCTAGGCGACCTAAACTCCCGCCACACCCAGTTCGGTGACACAATTTCCAACCGGAACGGAAACCTCCTATCCGACTACCTAATCGACCTCCCTATCTCCCGCATCCCCAATTCATCCCCTACTTTTGTGGGACACCAGGGATCCTCCATTCCTGACCACATTCTTTTCACGGAAACGTGCACTGGATGTGTAGGGGATGAGTGTTTCATTGGACCCACAATTACCTCCGACCACCTACCCTTACTCGCTAAAACCACCCTCTACCCCCCAAAACCTCACTCCGAATTTATCACTTTCAAAAATTACCGCAAAACCGACTGGAAGAAATTCCAAAACCACATAACCCAAAACCTACCCCCTCTTCAACCCCCCACCACCCCCTTCGAAATAGAAACCCTTACCGAGAACCTACATTCCCTAATTTCCGATGCCTCGGATATTTCTACCCCTCTTACCACCCTTAACACCGCCGCCCACCCCCTACCCCCTCACATCCTATCCCTTATTCGACAAAAACGTCATATCTACCGCCAATTCGTACGAACCCACGATCCCGTTCTAAAAACCGAGTGGAACCGCCACAACGCCCTGATAAGGCGTTTGGTAAATCAGTTCAAAGAAAAACAGTGGCTCGATCTCACACGTGGACTCGATTACCGGGACGGTGCTCGGTTTTGGAACAAATTTAAAATATTAACTGGACAAAAATCCAAGACCCACTCCCATCTCCTCGTCAATGGTCAATTTCTCGTCACCAATGAACAGAAAGCAGACGCTTTCAAAACCCACCTCCAAGAAACTTTTTCCCCTCAAAACAACCCCAATTTCAATAGAAATTTCTTCATTAAAACCGAAACCTTTGTCCGAAACCTTTTGAACCCTGTTCGCCCCCACCCCCCTCCCCTGCCCAACGACCCCCTTCTAGAACCTTTTTCCGTTGCTGAAATTTCCGAATGCTCCAAATTCGGAAAAAATTCAGCCCCTGGCCCCGATTCAATATCCCGCCGCTCCCTAAAAAACCTCCCTGACTCCATAATGCCACACCTAACCACCCTTATGAACGCCTGCCTCAACCTTTCTTACTTCCCCACCCTCTGGAAATCCTCCAACACCATCCTTATCCGGAAACCCGGAAAGGACCCCACCACCCCTAATTCCTACAGACCCATCGCCCTTCTAAATGTCCTGGGGAAACTCTTTGAGCGCCTGCTTAAGGAGCGTATCTGGGAATTCCTGGACTCCCGAAACATTATTCCTCCTTTCCAAAACGGTTTTCGACCCCACCACAGCACCCAAAACTCCCTCCTAAATTTCCAAACCCAAATCACCCGCGCCCTTAATCAAGGGTATGTCGCTTCCGCCGTTCTCCTTGACGTCCAAAAAGCCTTCGACCAAGTCTGGCATGCTGGACTTGTTAGAAAACTCTCCCAAATAAATCTCCCCCTCCCCATCATCAAATTACTCCATTCTTACCTCCACAACCGCACAATAAGGGTAAAAGTGGGAAACCACATTACCGACCCTTTTCGCCCCCTCACCGGAGTCCCCCAAGGCTCCATTCTTGCCCCCCTCCTATACCTTATTTACACCTACGACGTACCCCCCCCTCACTCCCCCAACTCCCACATTCAACTCTACGCCGACGACACCATCCTGTTCACCACCTCCAAAAGAACCGAATCCCTCACACAAAAGGCCCAAAAACAACTTAACCTATTTTCTTCCTGGTGCGAAAAATGGCGAATCTCCTTAAACCCTAATAAAACCCAAACAATCCTCTTTACTCACCCCAATTTAACCCTCAACCGACACGCAAATCCCAGGTTCTTCCGATTAAGGCTTTGGGGCGATTGGCTAACTATCAAGGACTCGGTAACCTACCTAGGGGTGCGATTTTATCGTACTCTGGGTTGGACACCCGACGTCCAAGACACCCTTAACAGGGTGCGACAGCGAGCCGGTCTCATCAAGGCTTTGAGGGGAAGAATAAGGAAATGCCACCCTAAAACACTCCTCCACACCTACAAAACCTTTATTCGCCCTATTTTCGACTACAAATCTATCGTCTATTCCACCCTTCCAAACCACCAAAGTTTCCGAATCCTTACCACCGAACGAAAAATCCTTAGACAAACCCAATACCTCGACATGTTTTTCCCTAGCGACCAAATTTATAACGAAATTAACATTCCTAATATTTTATCTCGCTTCCAGACGCTACAAAGCAGATATGCCTGCCGGACCATCCGAGGAACGAACGTCGCAGCACGAGAAGTCCTCGGAGCCGCACCACCACCGCGAAGGTCTAGAAAACCACGCAGGAAGCTTCCTCAACCAAACGCCCGAATCCTCCAAGCCTGCGATCCCGACGAACTTCCCCCAGACTTACAAAACCTGCTGGACATCTTCCCTCTGAATATGCGCTAGTCTACCCTCCTTTTGTTAACCCCCAAAAAAAACACAAAAAACCAAAAAAAAAAAAAAAACAAAAAACCAAAAAAAAAAATCCAAAAAAAAAAAAAAAAAATCAAAATACAAAAAAAAAAAAAAAAAAAAACCCAAAAAAACCCAAAAAAATGAATTACTAATTCCTTCAATAAGTTTTGTACAAGGCCAGGACATAGGTTTTTCTGAGGTTTCCCTATGCTCTTTTCCAAATGGCTGGCCTTTAAACGGGAACAAAGCGGCCTCAGCCTGCTCCCACACACATTTTGCCACAAAATTGTAATACACTACACCCCCTGAAAAGGAAGTAAATTCCTATAACAGGGTTCATTAGATTAAAACAACACCCACATTTACCTTTATATGTTATAAATAAAAGATATTTAAATTTAAAAAAAAAAAAAAAAAAAGCAGAAATAAAATTTCCAGAGTCAAGTCACGGTCGTCTAGATAGTGAACTGGTTAGTGTCTCGTCGTGTTTTGTGTTTATTAAATTCGTTGTAAACTATGGCGCGTACCAAGCAAACAGCCCGAAAATCGACAGGAGGAAAAGCTCCGAGAAAACAATTGGCCACGAAAGCGGCTCGTAAAAGTGCCCCGGCAACGGGAGGAGTAAAGAAACCTCATCGTTACAGGCCCGGTACGGTAGCTCTTCGAGAAATTAGACGTTACCAAAAAAGTACCGAACTTCTAATTAGAAAATTACCCTTCCAACGTTTAGTGAGAGAAATCGCCCAAGATTTTAAAACCGATTTGCGTTTCCAAAGTTCCGCTGTTATGGCGCTTCAGGAAGCTAGTGAAGCCTATTTGGTCGGTCTTTTCGAAGATACCAATTTGTGCGCTATTCACGCTAAACGTGTAACGATCATGCCTAAAGATATTCAATTGGCCAGAAGAATTCGTGGTGAACGTGCTTAAGTTTTATCGCAATTTTTTTTATCCTATACCTAATTAAAAACGGTTCTTTTCAGAACCACAATATATTTTATACGATAGAAATTTCTTAAATGCTATATTTTTGATGATCGTCAAAAACGATCATTACAAAAAATAAATTCTCTTAAGCTCTTCTAGTTAAAGATAATTCTTTATTAATTAACCTACGAAAAAATGCTTTTATTGAATAACGAAATGTATTTTTTTTCTTCTAGTTTCACTAACTACTTAGATAAAAAAGATAATAAAATAAATATTATTTATCATTCATATAGTCAATTGTTTCTATTTTATTATTTATTTTGTGGCCCTGAAAAGGGCCATTTGAATTGTTATTTCGAAAGAAACATAAAACCCTCATAAGTTTTAATATCTTCCTTTACTTCTTCTTTTTAGGTGACACAACTTTTCTCGTTTTTGCGGCAGTTTTCGAGGTTTTCGGTTTAGGAGCTTTGGGTTTCTTCGTTGGACTGCCTTTATTCGATTTCTTGGCCTTCGTTAAAGCTTTACTTTTCGTAGGCGTCGCAGTAGAAACAGCATTAGCCGCTGCTGCGGCAGTAGTTTTTACTACCTTAGCTTTCTTCTCGTCTTTCTTCGGTTTAGTTTTCTTTTCGACGGCGGCGGCAGCGGCGGCGGCGGCGACTTTCTTGGCTTTCACCGGTTTTTTAGCCGCTTTAGGTTTGTCCGAAGCGGCGCTCGCTGTCGTCGCGCTACGTTTTGTAACCGCTGCTTTTTTAGGTTTACCGGCAGCGCCGGTTTGCTTCTTCTTATCGCCGGCACTAGCAGTAGCTCTGACAGAGCCCGAAGACGTCGTCGAAGCTAGTTTGAACGATCCAGAAGCGCCTTTTCCTTTCGTTTGAACCAAAGATCCGGTCGTTACGGACGTTTTCAAGTATTTTTTGATGAAAGGAGCACACTTTTCGGCGTCTACCTTGTAATTAGCAGCTATGTATTTCTTGATCGCCTGAAGAGACGAACCACCTCTTTCTTTTAAACCTCTTATGGCATTATTTACCATTTCAGACGTCGGAGGATGAGAAGGTTTACTTCTAGGATTTTTCGTTTTCTTCTCCTTTTTCGGCGACGATGCTTGAGGAGAATTCGATGCGGCCGTCGCAGATGCCGCCGATGTTTGATTATCAGTATCTGCCATTGTTGTTAGTCTTCTTCTTTCTTCGAAAAAAATTAAACAATTTTACTCTTTCTAGTCTCGACAATGAATGATCCAACACAAGTCTCACTCACTAACTAACTCGTTTCTCGTTTCGCGCAAAATTTTTTGTGCGTACCGTTTTCTCGTCGGACGGAAGACTGAGCGCTTAAGCTTTGCTCCTATTCCAACAATTCGGACTGATTTTTCTCGGAGCTCGTGTTCGCACGATTTTATTTTTTTAATTTCTTCACGTCTTACCTACTATATCGAAACGGATAATTCAAAGAGAACCTTTGTGTAAGGTTACAGCAATTTTCTTAAATAACGAACGATCTTTAATTTCCCAGAGAACGATCTCAACAATCACTCCAAAAAATTGTCATTCAACGTTCAGCCCGATTCTCAATATTTTACCTTCGATATAGATCGAAATTCGGTAACGACGTTACGTTTATTTGGTTTAACTAAAATTTCAAACTATTCTTTACACGTAATCATCGAAATCGATCGACCCGACAGAGCTGCTAACGATTCGGAGTAATTTAAAATATACCATGTCAGTTCCACATCTCGCGAATTGAATCGAATCTTTTGAAAAGATGCAACTAAAAGAGTGTGATAATAATTTCCGAAACACTAAAAGAACGCTTAGATAAATAAATTAATTTATACAATATGAATCCGATCAATCGTTAGACCGACAAATTCGAGTAACATAAGCGATATAAGCGGTAAGTACCGATTTACGAGAGCATCCAAGAAAAATCTAATCGGAACTTAGGGGAAACTATACGAACGGTATTTTAAGTAATAGTTCTGTTTAAAACGAACGATTATCCTAAAATTTACCAACAATAATGTCACTTAACGATTATAATTCCAAAAATTTCCTAAATCCCTCAAATTCGGGAAATACTGGTAAATTTTTCCCGGTAACGTTGATACCTAATACCGATCCGATTGATGAAGGATTTGCATGTTATTTATTAGATTAGGCAGAGCTCAATTGGAAAAATCCAAGACACCTTTAACGATTATTTAAACGTTTTTGGGAACAAAGAAACCTTAAGCGTCAAGTACATGTCGTATTAATAAAAGGAATAGTATATTATCGCATCCCTAATCCCGTTTTATTCTAAATAATACACGAAAGACCAACGAAAGTAAGTATGCAATTTGTGCTTCCAGTTTTATTTTTAATAATGGCCAAATTATTTTTGGCAAATATAATATATATTTTGAAATTAATATTTACTCTTATTTTCTAGGTTTACTATACTCTACATCATCGATGATAGCAAAAGACGTTTCTACTTGTATTATAAATTTGTGGTTCTGAAAAGAACCGTTTTTTGATCATTAATTACAAATACATTCGCTGCTAACAGTGGATTTGTTTTAGGCGAATTATTTCGAACTGGTGTACTTGGTAACAGCCTTAGTTCCTTCACTAACAGCGTGTTTGGCAAGTTCACCGGGTAGGAGTAGACGCACAGCAGTTTGGATTTCTCTACTAGTAATAGTAGAACGTTTGTTATAATGAGCCAGACGAGAAGCTTCAGCAGCAATCCTTTCGAAAATGTCATTCACGAAACTGTTCATGATGCTCATCGCCTTACTGGAAATACCGGTATCGGGATGTACTTGCTTTAAAACTTTGTAAATGTAGATTGCGTAACTTTCCTTCCTCCTCCTTTTCTTCTTTTTATCGGCTTTGGAAATGTTCTTTTGAGCTTTTCCAGCTTTTTTAGCCGCCTTTCCACTAGTTTTGGGTGGCATATTCAAAAAAATATAGTATACACACAGAACACGACTCGACGACGTCTACGGTAAAACTAAACTTGCACCTCTAGGGGGGTCAGTTTTATGAACGCAGAAACGTTGCGCTAGGCTCCGCCTCCTTGACGTTTTCGAGTTTGTGCCCTTTCGTTGGTCGGCGTCGAAGCTATAAAAGCGGCCAGTTAAAAATTTTTAAGCCAGTTTTGTGCTAGATACCGTCTCGTGCGTTACAGTCTAGTGCTGTTATATTTTCTCTATTTTGATACAAACAATCGAAATAAAACATGTCTGGTCGCGGTAAAGGTGGTAAAGTTAAGGGAAAGGCAAAGTCACGTTCCAATCGTGCCGGATTACAATTTCCCGTTGGTCGTATTCACAGATTATTGAGGAAAGGAAATTACGCCGAAAGAGTTGGTGCCGGTGCTCCGGTATACTTAGCCGCCGTTATGGAATATTTGGCTGCTGAAGTATTGGAATTGGCCGGTAATGCAGCCCGTGATAACAAGAAAACGAGAATTATTCCGAGACATTTACAATTGGCAATTAGAAACGACGAGGAATTGAATAAATTACTTTCTGGAGTTACTATCGCCCAGGGTGGTGTCTTACCGAACATCCAAGCAGTGCTTCTTCCTAAGAAGACCGAAAAGAAGGCTTAAATTGTTTTTTTTTCGGCGAATTATATGCTACAACCGGTCCTTTTAAGGGCCACAAAATATTTCTCTAACGAATAGAACGAACTAATTGTTTATAAGATGATGAGTAACAAAAATAATAATAATAATAATAAAGCGAATGTAAAAAAAAAGAAATTATATTCGTAAGTAAACTTTCCATTGTACCGAATACCTATTTTTTTCTATTAGTACCTACTATTTTGTTTACGTTCTTTCATTTAATTTTTTTTTTGTTAATTTTTTTAATAAAAATGTTGTTGATATTGTTCATATTTAAGCTACTAACGCAATTTCAAAGCGATCAAATTTAATTTAGTTAAAGAAATGCAGAATCTTTATTTATGCATGTAATTACAATTTTTATAATTATTTAAAAAAAAAAAATCATTTTAGCATTTTGTGTTTCTATATATCGAAAGTTTGTTGTGGTTCTGAAAAGAACCGTTTGTTGTCGTTATTATTTAAAATAAATTTTAGGTTAGAAGGAATAATGGAAAAATCGATGATTTATCCACCGAAACCGTAGAGGGTACGTCCTTGACGTTTCAACGCGTATACTACGTCCATAGCAGTTACAGTTTTACGTTTAGCGTGTTCGGTGTAAGTAACGGCATCTCTGATAACGTTTTCCAGAAAGACTTTCAAAACTCCACGAGTTTCTTCGTAAATTAAACCAGAAATACGTTTAACTCCACCACGACGAGCCAATCTTCTGATAGCGGGCTTCGTAATACCTTGGATATTATCACGCAAAACCTTACGATGTCTCTTAGCACCACCTTTTCCTAAACCTTTGCCACCTTTACCGCGTCCTGTCATATCGATTGATTGATTTTTCGAAGACGAAACAAAATCACAAAATTTATATAGTGTTGTTAGGTTAATACCGTGAAAGAACACGCACTAACACGAACGAACCAACTGATAATTTTCGTTTTTGCGTCGCTGCTTATATGCCTTTTTTGAAGCTCCTCCTCCTACTACGATTTGGACCAATGAAAATAAATGGTTGTTGACATAAAAGCATAAAAGCGAATGCAGAAATAAAATTTCCAGAGTCAAGTCACGGTCGTCTAGATAGTGAACTGGTTAGTGTCTCGTCGTGTTTTGTGTTTATTAAATTCGTTGTAAACTATGGCGCGTACCAAGCAAACAGCCCGAAAATCGACAGGAGGAAAAGCTCCGAGAAAACAATTGGCCACGAAAGCGGCTCGTAAAAGTGCCCCGGCAACGGGAGGAGTAAAGAAACCTCATCGTTACAGGCCCGGTACGGTAGCTCTTCGAGAAATTAGACGTTACCAAAAAAGTACCGAACTTCTAATTAGAAAATTACCCTTCCAACGTTTAGTGAGAGAAATCGCCCAAGATTTTAAAACCGATTTGCGTTTCCAAAGTTCCGCTGTTATGGCGCTTCAGGAAGCTAGTGAAGCCTATTTGGTCGGTCTTTTCGAAGATACCAATTTGTGCGCTATTCACGCTAAACGTGTAACGATCATGCCTAAAGATATTCAATTGGCCAGAAGAATTCGTGGTGAACGTGCTTAAGTTTTATCGCAATTTTTTTTATCCTATACCTAATTAAAAACGGTTCTTTTCAGAACCACAATATATTTTATACGATAGAAATTTCTTAAATGCTATATTTTTGATGATCGTCAAAAACGATCATTACAAAAAATAAATTCTCTTAAGCTCTTCTAGTTAAAGATAATTCTTTATTAATTAACCTACGAAAAAATGCTTTTATTGAATAACGAAATGTATTTTTTTTCTTCTAGTTTCACTAACTACTTAGATAAAAAAGATAATAAAATAAATATTATTTATCATTCATATAGTCAATTGTTTCTATTTTATTATTTATTTTGTGGCCCTGAAAAGGGCCATTTGAATTGTTATTTCGAAAGAAACATAAAACCCTCATAAGTTTTAATATCTTCCTTTACTTCTTCTTTTTAGGTGACACAACTTTTCTCGTTTTTGCGGCAGTTTTCGAGGTTTTCGGTTTAGGAGCTTTGGGTTTCTTCGTTGGACTGCCTTTATTCGATTTCTTGGCCTTCGTTAAAGCTTTACTTTTCGTAGGCGTCGCAGTAGAAACAGCATTAGCCGCTGCTGCGGCAGTAGTTTTTACTACCTTAGCTTTCTTCTCGTCTTTCTTCGGTTTAGTTTTCTTTTCGACGGCGGCGGCAGCGGCGGCGGCGGCGACTTTCTTGGCTTTCACCGGTTTTTTAGCCGCTTTAGGTTTGTCCGAAGCGGCGCTCGCTGTCGTCGCGCTACGTTTTGTAACCGCTGCTTTTTTAGGTTTACCGGCAGCGCCGGTTTGCTTCTTCTTATCGCCGGCACTAGCAGTAGCTCTGACAGAGCCCGAAGACGTCGTCGAAGCTAGTTTGAACGATCCAGAAGCGCCTTTTCCTTTCGTTTGAACCAAAGATCCGGTCGTTACGGACGTTTTCAAGTATTTTTTGATGAAAGGAGCACACTTTTCGGCGTCTACCTTGTAATTAGCAGCTATGTATTTCTTGATCGCCTGAAGAGACGAACCACCTCTTTCTTTTAAACCTCTTATGGCATTATTTACCATTTCAGACGTCGGAGGATGAGAAGGTTTACTTCTAGGATTTTTCGTTTTCTTCTCCTTTTTCGGCGACGATGCTTGAGGAGAATTCGATGCGGCCGTCGCAGATGCCGCCGATGTTTGATTATCAGTATCTGCCATTGTTGTTAGTCTTCTTCTTTCTTCGAAAAAAATTAAACAATTTTACTCTTTCTAGTCTCGACAATGAATGATCCAACACAAGTCTCACTCACTAACTAACTCGTTTCTCGTTTCGCGCAAAATTTTTTGTGCGTACCGTTTTCTCGTCGGACGGAAGACTGAGCGCTTAAGCTTTGCTCCTATTCCAACAATTCGGACTGATTTTTCTCGGAGCTCGTGTTCGCACGATTTTATTTTTTTAATTTCTTCACGTCTTACCTACTATATCGAAACGGATAATTCAAAGAGAACCTTTGTGTAAGGTTACAGCAATTTTCTTAAATAACGAACGATCTTTAATTTCCCAGAGAACGATCTCAACAATCACTCCAAAAAATTGTCATTCAACGTTCAGCCCGATTCTCAATATTTTACCTTCGATATAGATCGAAATTCGGTAACGACGTTACGTTTATTTGGTTTAACTAAAATTTCAAACTATTCTTTACACGTAATCATCGAAATCGATCGACCCGACAGAGCTGCTAACGATTCGGAGTAATTTAAAATATACCATGTCAGTTCCACATCTCGCGAATTGAATCGAATCTTTTGAAAAGATGCAACTAAAAGAGTGTGATAATAATTTCCGAAACACTAAAAGAACGCTTAGATAAATAAATTAATTTATACAATATGAATCCGATCAATCGTTAGACCGACAAATTCGAGTAACATAAGCGATATAAGCGGTAAGTACCGATTTACGAGAGCATCCAAGAAAAATCTAATCGGAACTTAGGGGAAACTATACGAACGGTATTTTAAGTAATAGTTCTGTTTAAAACGAACGATTATCCTAAAATTTACCAACAATAATGTCACTTAACGATTATAATTCCAAAAATTTCCTAAATCCCTCAAATTCGGGAAATACTGGTAAATTTTTCCCGGTAACGTTGATACCTAATACCGATCCGATTGATGAAGGATTTGCATGTTATTTATTAGATTAGGCAGAGCTCAATTGGAAAAATCCAAGACACCTTTAACGATTATTTAAACGTTTTTGGGAACAAAGAAACCTTAAGCGTCAAGTACATGTCGTATTAATAAAAGGAATAGTATATTATCGCATCCCTAATCCCGTTTTATTCTAAATAATACACGAAAGACCAACGAAAGTAAGTATGCAATTTGTGCTTCCAGTTTTATTTTTAATAATGGCCAAATTATTTTTGGCAAATATAATATATATTTTGAAATTAATATTTACTCTTATTTTCTAGGTTTACTATACTCTACATCATCGATGATAGCAAAAGACGTTTCTACTTGTATTATAAATTTGTGGTTCTGAAAAGAACCGTTTTTTGATCATTAATTACAAATACATTCGCTGCTAACAGTGGATTTGTTTTAGGCGAATTATTTCGAACTGGTGTACTTGGTAACAGCCTTAGTTCCTTCACTAACAGCGTGTTTGGCAAGTTCACCGGGTAGGAGTAGACGCACAGCAGTTTGGATTTCTCTACTAGTAATAGTAGAACGTTTGTTATAATGAGCCAGACGAGAAGCTTCAGCAGCAATCCTTTCGAAAATGTCATTCACGAAACTGTTCATGATGCTCATCGCCTTACTGGAAATACCGGTATCGGGATGTACTTGCTTTAAAACTTTGTAAATGTAGATTGCGTAACTTTCCTTCCTCCTCCTTTTCTTCTTTTTATCGGCTTTGGAAATGTTCTTTTGAGCTTTTCCAGCTTTTTTAGCCGCCTTTCCACTAGTTTTGGGTGGCATATTCAAAAAAATATAGTATACACACAGAACACGACTCGACGACGTCTACGGTAAAACTAAACTTGCACTAAACTTGCACCAGTGTGTCGCCCGGACCAAGAGTTTACCCATACGGTTTTTCGATGAGTACTCCCTTGTCCCTTTTCCTCCACCCCCTGGCCTCCTGACCAGGTCGACACGTCACCTTTTTTACTTACCTTGGACGGATCCCCGGGATTTTGGGATGCGCCCTATCGCCTTTTCCTGCAGGGGTAGCGGTTTCGCTTTTCTCCCTGTGTCGTCCTTTGGGTTGTCATCTGTTGGGTGGGCGTTCTGTGGTCGTTGTCTTCTTTTCGTGGTCCTTGGGCTTCGCGGTCTAACTATCCTTCCGCCCCGGGTGTGAGGGGTTTCCGGTATAGTTAGATTTTGTATCTGAAAAAGAAAAGAAAAATATAATTAGTCGTCGAATTCAAATGGAAAAACGATCCAGTTTTAGACTACGAGAGTCGTCAACGTGGTATGAGTTGGGTTATCTCAGCAGCTGTTTTCTGGGCCTAGCGTGCCGACCGTGGTCTTCAGCCGAGTAATCGATAAGATCTCTCAGCTGCACGTTCGGGTGATATCGCAGATTATCGTATCTCCTCCTCGCTCGTGTGCTCATTAATTCCAGAATCCTAGTGGATTCGGTATCTCTGAGCAAGTAGCGGTTTGCGACGTACCAAGGGGCATTGGTCGCGATACGGAGGCATTGATGCTGTAATCGTTCGATTTTCAATAGATTGGTGTTACAGGTGTAACCCCAAACCGTTGAAGCGTAGGTCAGTATTGGTACAACTATGGCGTTGATTAACCGCAACTTCGTTCGAATGCACAAATTACTGCGCCTGCCTATTAGACAGTTTAAACGACCTCTGGCTTGTTTCGCTTTCGCGACTGTAGTTTTGACGTGCTGAGTAAACGTCAATGACTTGTCAAGAATGACACCTAGGTACTTGGCCGTAGTGCTCCAGCGAATTTCTTCGCCGAAGATTTCCAACGGTTCCCCGGGTTGACATCGACGTTTTGTAAACAGCACCGCCTGACTTTTGTCGCCGTTAATGGAAATTTTCCATTTTACGCACCATTCTTCCAGCTCGAGCAACGCCTCTTCCAGATACTTTCGTACCATCCGGGCGTTTACGCTGCGGGCTGCAATAGCGGTGTCGTCAGCGTACAAACTGAGCATTGTTTGTCTGCTTTTCGGCACATCCGATGTGTATATAGTGTATAGCAGCGGTGATAACACCGCCCCTTGCGGTACCCCGGCTTCCAAACCTCCTTGTGTCGATAGGTGTTGACCTATCTTGACGCGGAAAGTTCGGTCGTCGAGGAAGCTTTTCACTAGACACACCAGTGAGCGGGAGTATCCGAATTCTGTCATTTTGAACAACAGACCCTCGTGCCAGACTCGGTCGAAAGCCTTACTGACATCCAGAAAAACCGCCCCCGTTGACTGATTTCGATTGAAACCTTGGGTTACAAACTCCACCAGTCTGAGGACTTGAGTTTCGCAGGAATGTTCAGCTCGGAATCCGAACTGTTCGTCCGGAAGCACGTTGAGGGTTTCGGTTTCTTCCATCAACCTTTTTAGTATTACTCTTTCCGCTATTTTGCTCATAGAGGGGAGTAAACTTATCGGTCGATAATTTTGCGGGAATGCGTGATCCTTGTTTGGTTTCGGAATCATGATTACATCCGCTCGCCTCCACTCCACGGGGAAGTGTTTTAGGCGGAGCATGGCGTTGATGATGGTAGTAAAAAATACTACCCCTTTCCGGGGAAGGTTTTTCAACGCTCTGTTGGATATTTGATCGTGACCCGGCGCCTTCTTCGCTTTGACGTTTTTGATAAATTCCCAGACCTCCTCGGGGGAGGTGTGTGGGATAATCATGTCGTCGTCGCTAGGATGCATTTCCTCGATTGCATCCTCTACCTCCTCGACAAAGTCAAGGTCCTCGTCGTCATGTTCGTTAAGCGAGTATTGGAGCTCCAGCGTCCGTTTGAACGCTTCGGCTTTGTCAATATCGCTAAACACAAGACCGTTGTCGCTGTGCAGTGTTTGAGTGGGTTTGTGTCTGCCTTGCCTTAGAACTCTTTGGAGATTCCAAAGCCCCGGTTGTTGGGGGTCTAAGTCTTGCAGACGTCTATCCCACTGCTCACTGCGGTGCTCTTTAAGACCATCTTTGACTTGACGAGTTAGCGAATTTGCTAATCGTTTGTCCTCCTCTCTTCTCGTGCGATAAGCCTTTCGTCGTGCTCGGTTCTTTTCAAGAATAAGTCGTCTTAAATCGTTACTTATTTGTTTAAAAGCTGTCGGTTTCTCCCTCACAACAGTCCTCGAACTTTCGTCCAAGGCCCGCTTGATAGCTGTTTCCAATCTGGAAACTGCTTCGTCAAGTTCGTCCGGGTTGTTGATTCTGGGTATTCCGCCGAGTTTTCGTTCTAACGAGCTTTTGAACGAGGCCCAGTTTGTTTTTGTCGTTTTCCACTCGACGTTTGCGCACTCGCCCTCTCCTAGTATTAATAGGATCGGGTTATGCGCTCCTCCACCCTCGTAGAGAGAGGAGATGTCGTGCGGAAAGGCAATATTTTTCAATATCGCCACGTCAAGAACGTCTGGGCGGCCCATCCCACTGTAGTGAGTCGGCTCCGGGGGTCCCACAACGAAGCAATTCGGATGAGTATCCGTATACCTCATAAGAGTGTTTCCTTTGGAGTTTGTCGTTCGACTATGCCATTCCGGAGATTTAGCGTTTAAATCGCCAATCAGAACGGTCGGTAATCTGCCGTGTTCTTCAAAAAGATTGTTTAGATCTTCTTCGTGCAGCCGGTCGTGTGGCCTAACGTAGACAGAAGCAAACTTAACTGCGCCTCGTGAAGTATTCACTACTACGCAAGTGGCTTCCATCGTTATTAGACCGACTGGCGTCGGCAGCGAATAATGATCTAAACCTTTTTTAATTAGCAACGCAGTTCCTCCGGAATTGTTTCTCACGTCGGTTCTGTACGTTTCATAACCTGGCGCTCTGAGATTTAATTCGTTACTCAGTTTGGTTTCTTGCAAAGCAAGAATGTCGATCTCGAAACCTTCGATAAGTTCGAGAACAGTATCGAAGTTTGATCGAATTCCGCCCGAGTTCCACGAAAGTATCCTCAGTTTGCCTGGTTTATATGAAACTAAAACCATTAGCGTGATTATTTGGCATTTTTAATTGGAAGAAGTCCTCCAAATTGACCGACCAAAAGGTTGATCTGATTCTGGACGCTCCGCAGTTGCTCGCGCAGGGCGGATATGTCCGGAATTTCGGCAGTTTGAATCGTTCGAACTGCGTTAGCAAAGGTGAGCTGGGGGCTCACCTGTGTTGCTGGTGCAGTTTTTTGAGCGATTTTCTTCGCTACCGGCATTTTGGGGCACCCACGAAAGTTTGCAGGATGCTCGCCAGCGCAATTTGCGCACGTAGCTTTCTGCTCCTTCGGTCGGGTGCACTCCTTTGCGCTATGGCCTTCCCCGCAGCACACGCACTTCGGGTTCACGTTGCAGTGAGACTGCGCGTGGTGAAACCCTTGGCACCTGTAACATTGGGTAGGACCGGGCAATGACTTCTTCAGCTCCACGGTAACCGTGATGCCCGCGCAGTGCTTAATACCAAGTATTAAGGCTTTTTGCGCGACCGGCACCTCCACCAAAAATAGTGGAAGCGGTTTTTTCGTACGCTTGGAAGTAAGATTCTGGATCTTTGACGGAGTCAAGCCAGAACTCTCGAGGTCCTCACGGATATCCTCGATGGGTGTGTTGTTTACCAACCCCCTTATTACCGCCTTGAAGGGGCGGTTTTCGGGGAGTTGGAACGACACCCATTCGATTCCGGTCGTACCCTTCATCTCCTCGAAGTATTTTGTTATACTCCGATAATCAGAAGGGGTCTCGGGGGTGATTCTCATCGAATCACCGCGACGGGACAGGACCGCGTTCGAATATTTAATGTCCCGCGATTTCAATCCCGCTCTGAGGGTGTTCCAGGACGTGACCGATTTTAAAATAACCGGTGTGACGTTCCTGGTCACCTCTGTGCGGGCGTTCGAATCGCCGGACGGTGTCTGCTCTGCAGCAGCTTCTTTTTTGGCCTTCTTTTTCGCCTTAGCCGACTTTTTTGGTTTCACTTCGGTGAAACCGTCGGTTTTGGCGGAGGCGCCGGGCGTAGGCCGAGAAATTTCACCCGATTCGGGTGTGTTTTCTTGGGCCGCCCTTTTTGATTTAGGTCCCGAAGAGGGAGCGTACACTTTGTCTGCTACTGGAGCAGACGCCGCGGCATCCGTACGGGACCTCTTCCCCGTGGGCAGGGAAGGTAACGAGACCGGAGTCTCGGGGGTTTCGGAAGCGTCCGGGGACTTCTTCCTTTTGGTCTTCAAAGGACCAGCATTTTTCTCGGCCCTGAGTTCCCTCAGCTCCGATAAAATCCGGTCCATCATTGAAGATTGCCGTTCGATTTGAGCTAGCATTAGCTCGTTCTGCTTTTGGAGGTGTTTCCTCTCACGCTCTGCCTCCTCGTACAATTTCTTGTACGAGTCGGACTCGGGAGAGTCCAGGCATTGCGCGCGAATGTCCTCCTGCATCGCGTCTTGGGCGCTCGCCATTTTAGTACTAATAAGTACTAATTTAGCTTGCGTGTTTTTTCCCCAGTGCTGAAAAGCACAGTGAAAATACCTTGTTTCTATTTAGGTTTCTATTTAGGAACACTAGTCGCTGCTCCTACCTTACGGTGATTACAGACCGACTATTCACTACACGTTCGCTCGCTGCCACTCGCTGACTGTGTAAACTTGCACCTCTAGGGGGGTCAGTTTTATGAACGCAGAAACGTTGCGCTAGGCTCCGCCTCCTTGACGTTTTCGAGTTTGTGCCCTTTCGTTGGTCGGCGTCGAAGCTATAAAAGCGGCCAGTTAAAAATTTTTAAGCCAGTTTTGTGCTAGATACCGTCTCGTGCGTTACAGTCTAGTGCTGTTATATTTTCTCTATTTTGATACAAACAATCGAAATAAAACATGTCTGGTCGCGGTAAAGGTGGTAAAGTTAAGGGAAAGGCAAAGTCACGTTCCAATCGTGCCGGATTACAATTTCCCGTTGGTCGTATTCACAGATTATTGAGGAAAGGAAATTACGCCGAAAGAGTTGGTGCCGGTGCTCCGGTATACTTAGCCGCCGTTATGGAATATTTGGCTGCTGAAGTATTGGAATTGGCCGGTAATGCAGCCCGTGATAACAAGAAAACGAGAATTATTCCGAGACATTTACAATTGGCAATTAGAAACGACGAGGAATTGAATAAATTACTTTCTGGAGTTACTATCGCCCAGGGTGGTGTCTTACCGAACATCCAAGCAGTGCTTCTTCCTAAGAAGACCGAAAAGAAGGCTTAAATTGTTTTTTTTTCGGCGAATTATATGCTACAACCGGTCCTTTTAAGGGCCACAAAATATTTCTCTAACGAATAGAACGAACTAATTGTTTATAAGATGATGAGTAACAAAAATAATAATAATAATAATAAAGCGAATGTAAAAAAAAAGAAATTATATTCGTAAGTAAACTTTCCATTGTACCGAATACCTATTTTTTTCTATTAGTACCTACTATTTTGTTTACGTTCTTTCATTTAATTTTTTTTTTGTTAATTTTTTTAATAAAAATGTTGTTGATATTGTTCATATTTAAGCTACTAACGCAATTTCAAAGCGATCAAATTTAATTTAGTTAAAGAAATGCAGAATCTTTATTTATGCATGTAATTACAATTTTTATAATTATTTAAAAAAAAAAAATCATTTTAGCATTTTGTGTTTCTATATATCGAAAGTTTGTTGTGGTTCTGAAAAGAACCGTTTGTTGTCGTTATTATTTAAAATAAATTTTAGGTTAGAAGGAATAATGGAAAAATCGATGATTTATCCACCGAAACCGTAGAGGGTACGTCCTTGACGTTTCAACGCGTATACTACGTCCATAGCAGTTACAGTTTTACGTTTAGCGTGTTCGGTGTAAGTAACGGCATCTCTGATAACGTTTTCCAGAAAGACTTTCAAAACTCCACGAGTTTCTTCGTAAATTAAACCAGAAATACGTTTAACTCCACCACGACGAGCCAATCTTCTGATAGCGGGCTTCGTAATACCTTGGATATTATCACGCAAAACCTTACGATGTCTCTTAGCACCACCTTTTCCTAAACCTTTGCCACCTTTACCGCGTCCTGTCATATCGATTGATTGATTTTTCGAAGACGAAACAAAATCACAAAATTTATATAGTGTTGTTAGGTTAATACCGTGAAAGAACACGCACTAACACGAACGAACCAACTGATAATTTTCGTTTTTGCGTCGCTGCTTATATGCCTTTTTTGAAGCTCCTCCTCCTACTACGATTTGGACCAATGAAAATAAATGGTTGTTGACATAAAAGCATAAAAGCGAATGCAGAAATAAAATTTCCAGAGTCAAGTCACGGTCGTCTAGATAGTGAACTGGTTAGTGTCTCGTCGTGTTTTGTGTTTATTAAATTCGTTGTAAACTATGGCGCGTACCAAGCAAACAGCCCGAAAATCGACAGGAGGAAAAGCTCCGAGAAAACAATTGGCCACGAAAGCGGCTCGTAAAAGTGCCCCGGCAACGGGAGGAGTAAAGAAACCTCATCGTTACAGGCCCGGTACGGTAGCTCTTCGAGAAATTAGACGTTACCAAAAAAGTACCGAACTTCTAATTAGAAAATTACCCTTCCAACGTTTAGTGAGAGAAATCGCCCAAGATTTTAAAACCGATTTGCGTTTCCAAAGTTCCGCTGTTATGGCGCTTCAGGAAGCTAGTGAAGCCTATTTGGTCGGTCTTTTCGAAGATACCAATTTGTGCGCTATTCACGCTAAACGTGTAACGATCATGCCTAAAGATATTCAATTGGCCAGAAGAATTCGTGGTGAACGTGCTTAAGTTTTATCGCAATTTTTTTTATCCTATACCTAATTAAAAACGGTTCTTTTCAGAACCACAATATATTTTATACGATAGAAATTTCTTAAATGCTATATTTTTGATGATCGTCAAAAACGATCATTACAAAAAATAAATTCTCTTAAGCTCTTCTAGTTAAAGATAATTCTTTATTAATTAACCTACGAAAAAATGCTTTTATTGAATAACGAAATGTATTTTTTTTCTTCTAGTTTCACTAACTACTTAGATAAAAAAGATAATAAAATAAATATTATTTATCATTCATATAGTCAATTGTTTCTATTTTATTATTTATTTTGTGGCCCTGAAAAGGGCCATTTGAATTGTTATTTCGAAAGAAACATAAAACCCTCATAAGTTTTAATATCTTCCTTTACTTCTTCTTTTTAGGTGACACAACTTTTCTCGTTTTTGCGGCAGTTTTCGAGGTTTTCGGTTTAGGAGCTTTGGGTTTCTTCGTTGGACTGCCTTTATTCGATTTCTTGGCCTTCGTTAAAGCTTTACTTTTCGTAGGCGTCGCAGTAGAAACAGCATTAGCCGCTGCTGCGGCAGTAGTTTTTACTACCTTAGCTTTCTTCTCGTCTTTCTTCGGTTTAGTTTTCTTTTCGACGGCGGCGGCAGCGGCGGCGGCGGCGACTTTCTTGGCTTTCACCGGTTTTTTAGCCGCTTTAGGTTTGTCCGAAGCGGCGCTCGCTGTCGTCGCGCTACGTTTTGTAACCGCTGCTTTTTTAGGTTTACCGGCAGCGCCGGTTTGCTTCTTCTTATCGCCGGCACTAGCAGTAGCTCTGACAGAGCCCGAAGACGTCGTCGAAGCTAGTTTGAACGATCCAGAAGCGCCTTTTCCTTTCGTTTGAACCAAAGATCCGGT
The DNA here is from genome assembly GCA_918026865.1 of Phyllotreta striolata. Lineage (NCBI taxonomy): Eukaryota > Metazoa > Arthropoda > Insecta > Coleoptera > Chrysomelidae > Phyllotreta > Phyllotreta striolata. The sequence goes on along the minus strand of OU900102.1, from coordinate 281,725 downwards.
CGTTACGGACGTTTTCAAGTATTTTTTGATGAAAGGAGCACACTTTTCGGCGTCTACCTTGTAATTAGCAGCTATGTATTTCTTGATCGCCTGAAGAGACGAACCACCTCTTTCTTTTAAACCTCTTATGGCATTATTTACCATTTCAGACGTCGGAGGATGAGAAGGTTTACTTCTAGGATTTTTCGTTTTCTTCTCCTTTTTCGGCGACGATGCTTGAGGAGAATTCGATGCGGCCGTCGCAGATGCCGCCGATGTTTGATTATCAGTATCTGCCATTGTTGTTAGTCTTCTTCTTTCTTCGAAAAAAATTAAACAATTTTACTCTTTCTAGTCTCGACAATGAATGATCCAACACAAGTCTCACTCACTAACTAACTCGTTTCTCGTTTCGCGCAAAATTTTTTGTGCGTACCGTTTTCTCGTCGGACGGAAGACTGAGCGCTTAAGCTTTGCTCCTATTCCAACAATTCGGACTGATTTTTCTCGGAGCTCGTGTTCGCACGATTTTATTTTTTTAATTTCTTCACGTCTTACCTACTATATCGAAACGGATAATTCAAAGAGAACCTTTGTGTAAGGTTACAGCAATTTTCTTAAATAACGAACGATCTTTAATTTCCCAGAGAACGATCTCAACAATCACTCCAAAAAATTGTCATTCAACGTTCAGCCCGATTCTCAATATTTTACCTTCGATATAGATCGAAATTCGGTAACGACGTTACGTTTATTTGGTTTAACTAAAATTTCAAACTATTCTTTACACGTAATCATCGAAATCGATCGACCCGACAGAGCTGCTAACGATTCGGAGTAATTTAAAATATACCATGTCAGTTCCACATCTCGCGAATTGAATCGAATCTTTTGAAAAGATGCAACTAAAAGAGTGTGATAATAATTTCCGAAACACTAAAAGAACGCTTAGATAAATAAATTAATTTATACAATATGAATCCGATCAATCGTTAGACCGACAAATTCGAGTAACATAAGCGATATAAGCGGTAAGTACCGATTTACGAGAGCATCCAAGAAAAATCTAATCGGAACTTAGGGGAAACTATACGAACGGTATTTTAAGTAATAGTTCTGTTTAAAACGAACGATTATCCTAAAATTTACCAACAATAATGTCACTTAACGATTATAATTCCAAAAATTTCCTAAATCCCTCAAATTCGGGAAATACTGGTAAATTTTTCCCGGTAACGTTGATACCTAATACCGATCCGATTGATGAAGGATTTGCATGTTATTTATTAGATTAGGCAGAGCTCAATTGGAAAAATCCAAGACACCTTTAACGATTATTTAAACGTTTTTGGGAACAAAGAAACCTTAAGCGTCAAGTACATGTCGTATTAATAAAAGGAATAGTATATTATCGCATCCCTAATCCCGTTTTATTCTAAATAATACACGAAAGACCAACGAAAGTAAGTATGCAATTTGTGCTTCCAGTTTTATTTTTAATAATGGCCAAATTATTTTTGGCAAATATAATATATATTTTGAAATTAATATTTACTCTTATTTTCTAGGTTTACTATACTCTACATCATCGATGATAGCAAAAGACGTTTCTACTTGTATTATAAATTTGTGGTTCTGAAAAGAACCGTTTTTTGATCATTAATTACAAATACATTCGCTGCTAACAGTGGATTTGTTTTAGGCGAATTATTTCGAACTGGTGTACTTGGTAACAGCCTTAGTTCCTTCACTAACAGCGTGTTTGGCAAGTTCACCGGGTAGGAGTAGACGCACAGCAGTTTGGATTTCTCTACTAGTAATAGTAGAACGTTTGTTATAATGAGCCAGACGAGAAGCTTCAGCAGCAATCCTTTCGAAAATGTCATTCACGAAACTGTTCATGATGCTCATCGCCTTACTGGAAATACCGGTATCGGGATGTACTTGCTTTAAAACTTTGTAAATGTAGATTGCGTAACTTTCCTTCCTCCTCCTTTTCTTCTTTTTATCGGCTTTGGAAATGTTCTTTTGAGCTTTTCCAGCTTTTTTAGCCGCCTTTCCACTAGTTTTGGGTGGCATATTCAAAAAAATATAGTATACACACAGAACACGACTCGACGACGTCTACGGTAAAACTAAACTTGCACCTCTAGGGGGGTCAGTTTTATGAACGCAGAAACGTTGCGCTAGGCTCCGCCTCCTTGACGTTTTCGAGTTTGTGCCCTTTCGTTGGTCGGCGTCGAAGCTATAAAAGCGGCCAGTTAAAAATTTTTAAGCCAGTTTTGTGCTAGATACCGTCTCGTGCGTTACAGTCTAGTGCTGTTATATTTTCTCTATTTTGATACAAACAATCGAAATAAAACATGTCTGGTCGCGGTAAAGGTGGTAAAGTTAAGGGAAAGGCAAAGTCACGTTCCAATCGTGCCGGATTACAATTTCCCGTTGGTCGTATTCACAGATTATTGAGGAAAGGAAATTACGCCGAAAGAGTTGGTGCCGGTGCTCCGGTATACTTAGCCGCCGTTATGGAATATTTGGCTGCTGAAGTATTGGAATTGGCCGGTAATGCAGCCCGTGATAACAAGAAAACGAGAATTATTCCGAGACATTTACAATTGGCAATTAGAAACGACGAGGAATTGAATAAATTACTTTCTGGAGTTACTATCGCCCAGGGTGGTGTCTTACCGAACATCCAAGCAGTGCTTCTTCCTAAGAAGACCGAAAAGAAGGCTTAAATTGTTTTTTTTTCGGCGAATTATATGCTACAACCGGTCCTTTTAAGGGCCACAAAATATTTCTCTAACGAATAGAACGAACTAATTGTTTATAAGATGATGAGTAACAAAAATAATAATAATAATAATAAAGCGAATGTAAAAAAAAAGAAATTATATTCGTAAGTAAACTTTCCATTGTACCGAATACCTATTTTTTTCTATTAGTACCTACTATTTTGTTTACGTTCTTTCATTTAATTTTTTTTTTGTTAATTTTTTTAATAAAAATGTTGTTGATATTGTTCATATTTAAGCTACTAACGCAATTTCAAAGCGATCAAATTTAATTTAGTTAAAGAAATGCAGAATCTTTATTTATGCATGTAATTACAATTTTTATAATTATTTAAAAAAAAAAAATCATTTTAGCATTTTGTGTTTCTATATATCGAAAGTTTGTTGTGGTTCTGAAAAGAACCGTTTGTTGTCGTTATTATTTAAAATAAATTTTAGGTTAGAAGGAATAATGGAAAAATCGATGATTTATCCACCGAAACCGTAGAGGGTACGTCCTTGACGTTTCAACGCGTATACTACGTCCATAGCAGTTACAGTTTTACGTTTAGCGTGTTCGGTGTAAGTAACGGCATCTCTGATAACGTTTTCCAGAAAGACTTTCAAAACTCCACGAGTTTCTTCGTAAATTAAACCAGAAATACGTTTAACTCCACCACGACGAGCCAATCTTCTGATAGCGGGCTTCGTAATACCTTGGATATTATCACGCAAAACCTTACGATGTCTCTTAGCACCACCTTTTCCTAAACCTTTGCCACCTTTACCGCGTCCTGTCATATCGATTGATTGATTTTTCGAAGACGAAACAAAATCACAAAATTTATATAGTGTTGTTAGGTTAATACCGTGAAAGAACACGCACTAACACGAACGAACCAACTGATAATTTTCGTTTTTGCGTCGCTGCTTATATGCCTTTTTTGAAGCTCCTCCTCCTACTACGATTTGGACCAATGAAAATAAATGGTTGTTGACATAAAAGCATAAAAGCGAATGCAGAAATAAAATTTCCAGAGTCAAGTCACGGTCGTCTAGATAGTGAACTGGTTAGTGTCTCGTCGTGTTTTGTGTTTATTAAATTCGTTGTAAACTATGGCGCGTACCAAGCAAACAGCCCGAAAATCGACAGGAGGAAAAGCTCCGAGAAAACAATTGGCCACGAAAGCGGCTCGTAAAAGTGCCCCGGCAACGGGAGGAGTAAAGAAACCTCATCGTTACAGGCCCGGTACGGTAGCTCTTCGAGAAATTAGACGTTACCAAAAAAGTACCGAACTTCTAATTAGAAAATTACCCTTCCAACGTTTAGTGAGAGAAATCGCCCAAGATTTTAAAACCGATTTGCGTTTCCAAAGTTCCGCTGTTATGGCGCTTCAGGAAGCTAGTGAAGCCTATTTGGTCGGTCTTTTCGAAGATACCAATTTGTGCGCTATTCACGCTAAACGTGTAACGATCATGCCTAAAGATATTCAATTGGCCAGAAGAATTCGTGGTGAACGTGCTTAAGTTTTATCGCAATTTTTTTTATCCTATACCTAATTAAAAACGGTTCTTTTCAGAACCACAATATATTTTATACGATAGAAATTTCTTAAATGCTATATTTTTGATGATCGTCAAAAACGATCATTACAAAAAATAAATTCTCTTAAGCTCTTCTAGTTAAAGATAATTCTTTATTAATTAACCTACGAAAAAATGCTTTTATTGAATAACGAAATGTATTTTTTTTCTTCTAGTTTCACTAACTACTTAGATAAAAAAGATAATAAAATAAATATTATTTATCATTCATATAGTCAATTGTTTCTATTTTATTATTTATTTTGTGGCCCTGAAAAGGGCCATTTGAATTGTTATTTCGAAAGAAACATAAAACCCTCATAAGTTTTAATATCTTCCTTTACTTCTTCTTTTTAGGTGACACAACTTTTCTCGTTTTTGCGGCAGTTTTCGAGGTTTTCGGTTTAGGAGCTTTGGGTTTCTTCGTTGGACTGCCTTTATTCGATTTCTTGGCCTTCGTTAAAGCTTTACTTTTCGTAGGCGTCGCAGTAGAAACAGCATTAGCCGCTGCTGCGGCAGTAGTTTTTACTACCTTAGCTTTCTTCTCGTCTTTCTTCGGTTTAGTTTTCTTTTCGACGGCGGCGGCAGCGGCGGCGGCGGCGACTTTCTTGGCTTTCACCGGTTTTTTAGCCGCTTTAGGTTTGTCCGAAGCGGCGCTCGCTGTCGTCGCGCTACGTTTTGTAACCGCTGCTTTTTTAGGTTTACCGGCAGCGCCGGTTTGCTTCTTCTTATCGCCGGCACTAGCAGTAGCTCTGACAGAGCCCGAAGACGTCGTCGAAGCTAGTTTGAACGATCCAGAAGCGCCTTTTCCTTTCGTTTGAACCAAAGATCCGGTCGTTACGGACGTTTTCAAGTATTTTTTGATGAAAGGAGCACACTTTTCGGCGTCTACCTTGTAATTAGCAGCTATGTATTTCTTGATCGCCTGAAGAGACGAACCACCTCTTTCTTTTAAACCTCTTATGGCATTATTTACCATTTCAGACGTCGGAGGATGAGAAGGTTTACTTCTAGGATTTTTCGTTTTCTTCTCCTTTTTCGGCGACGATGCTTGAGGAGAATTCGATGCGGCCGTCGCAGATGCCGCCGATGTTTGATTATCAGTATCTGCCATTGTTGTTAGTCTTCTTCTTTCTTCGAAAAAAATTAAACAATTTTACTCTTTCTAGTCTCGACAATGAATGATCCAACACAAGTCTCACTCACTAACTAACTCGTTTCTCGTTTCGCGCAAAATTTTTTGTGCGTACCGTTTTCTCGTCGGACGGAAGACTGAGCGCTTAAGCTTTGCTCCTATTCCAACAATTCGGACTGATTTTTCTCGGAGCTCGTGTTCGCACGATTTTATTTTTTTAATTTCTTCACGTCTTACCTACTATATCGAAACGGATAATTCAAAGAGAACCTTTGTGTAAGGTTACAGCAATTTTCTTAAATAACGAACGATCTTTAATTTCCCAGAGAACGATCTCAACAATCACTCCAAAAAATTGTCATTCAACGTTCAGCCCGATTCTCAATATTTTACCTTCGATATAGATCGAAATTCGGTAACGACGTTACGTTTATTTGGTTTAACTAAAATTTCAAACTATTCTTTACACGTAATCATCGAAATCGATCGACCCGACAGAGCTGCTAACGATTCGGAGTAATTTAAAATATACCATGTCAGTTCCACATCTCGCGAATTGAATCGAATCTTTTGAAAAGATGCAACTAAAAGAGTGTGATAATAATTTCCGAAACACTAAAAGAACGCTTAGATAAATAAATTAATTTATACAATATGAATCCGATCAATCGTTAGACCGACAAATTCGAGTAACATAAGCGATATAAGCGGTAAGTACCGATTTACGAGAGCATCCAAGAAAAATCTAATCGGAACTTAGGGGAAACTATACGAACGGTATTTTAAGTAATAGTTCTGTTTAAAACGAACGATTATCCTAAAATTTACCAACAATAATGTCACTTAACGATTATAATTCCAAAAATTTCCTAAATCCCTCAAATTCGGGAAATACTGGTAAATTTTTCCCGGTAACGTTGATACCTAATACCGATCCGATTGATGAAGGATTTGCATGTTATTTATTAGATTAGGCAGAGCTCAATTGGAAAAATCCAAGACACCTTTAACGATTATTTAAACGTTTTTGGGAACAAAGAAACCTTAAGCGTCAAGTACATGTCGTATTAATAAAAGGAATAGTATATTATCGCATCCCTAATCCCGTTTTATTCTAAATAATACACGAAAGACCAACGAAAGTAAGTATGCAATTTGTGCTTCCAGTTTTATTTTTAATAATGGCCAAATTATTTTTGGCAAATATAATATATATTTTGAAATTAATATTTACTCTTATTTTCTAGGTTTACTATACTCTACATCATCGATGATAGCAAAAGACGTTTCTACTTGTATTATAAATTTGTGGTTCTGAAAAGAACCGTTTTTTGATCATTAATTACAAATACATTCGCTGCTAACAGTGGATTTGTTTTAGGCGAATTATTTCGAACTGGTGTACTTGGTAACAGCCTTAGTTCCTTCACTAACAGCGTGTTTGGCAAGTTCACCGGGTAGGAGTAGACGCACAGCAGTTTGGATTTCTCTACTAGTAATAGTAGAACGTTTGTTATAATGAGCCAGACGAGAAGCTTCAGCAGCAATCCTTTCGAAAATGTCATTCACGAAACTGTTCATGATGCTCATCGCCTTACTGGAAATACCGGTATCGGGATGTACTTGCTTTAAAACTTTGTAAATGTAGATTGCGTAACTTTCCTTCCTCCTCCTTTTCTTCTTTTTATCGGCTTTGGAAATGTTCTTTTGAGCTTTTCCAGCTTTTTTAGCCGCCTTTCCACTAGTTTTGGGTGGCATATTCAAAAAAATATAGTATACACACAGAACACGACTCGACGACGTCTACGGTAAAACTAAACTTGCACCTCTAGGGGGGTCAGTTTTATGAACGCAGAAACGTTGCGCTAGGCTCCGCCTCCTTGACGTTTTCGAGTTTGTGCCCTTTCGTTGGTCGGCGTCGAAGCTATAAAAGCGGCCAGTTAAAAATTTTTAAGCCAGTTTTGTGCTAGATACCGTCTCGTGCGTTACAGTCTAGTGCTGTTATATTTTCTCTATTTTGATACAAACAATCGAAATAAAACATGTCTGGTCGCGGTAAAGGTGGTAAAGTTAAGGGAAAGGCAAAGTCACGTTCCAATCGTGCCGGATTACAATTTCCCGTTGGTCGTATTCACAGATTATTGAGGAAAGGAAATTACGCCGAAAGAGTTGGTGCCGGTGCTCCGGTATACTTAGCCGCCGTTATGGAATATTTGGCTGCTGAAGTATTGGAATTGGCCGGTAATGCAGCCCGTGATAACAAGAAAACGAGAATTATTCCGAGACATTTACAATTGGCAATTAGAAACGACGAGGAATTGAATAAATTACTTTCTGGAGTTACTATCGCCCAGGGTGGTGTCTTACCGAACATCCAAGCAGTGCTTCTTCCTAAGAAGACCGAAAAGAAGGCTTAAATTGTTTTTTTTTCGGCGAATTATATGCTACAACCGGTCCTTTTAAGGGCCACAAAATATTTCTCTAACGAATAGAACGAACTAATTGTTTATAAGATGATGAGTAACAAAAATAATAATAATAATAATAAAGCGAATGTAAAAAAAAAGAAATTATATTCGTAAGTAAACTTTCCATTGTACCGAATACCTATTTTTTTCTATTAGTACCTACTATTTTGTTTACGTTCTTTCATTTAATTTTTTTTTTGTTAATTTTTTTAATAAAAATGTTGTTGATATTGTTCATATTTAAGCTACTAACGCAATTTCAAAGCGATCAAATTTAATTTAGTTAAAGAAATGCAGAATCTTTATTTATGCATGTAATTACAATTTTTATAATTATTTAAAAAAAAAAAATCATTTTAGCATTTTGTGTTTCTATATATCGAAAGTTTGTTGTGGTTCTGAAAAGAACCGTTTGTTGTCGTTATTATTTAAAATAAATTTTAGGTTAGAAGGAATAATGGAAAAATCGATGATTTATCCACCGAAACCGTAGAGGGTACGTCCTTGACGTTTCAACGCGTATACTACGTCCATAGCAGTTACAGTTTTACGTTTAGCGTGTTCGGTGTAAGTAACGGCATCTCTGATAACGTTTTCCAGAAAGACTTTCAAAACTCCACGAGTTTCTTCGTAAATTAAACCAGAAATACGTTTAACTCCACCACGACGAGCCAATCTTCTGATAGCGGGCTTCGTAATACCTTGGATATTATCACGCAAAACCTTACGATGCCTCTTAGCACCACCTTTTCCTAAACCTTTGCCACCTTTACCGCGTCCTGTCATATCGATTGATTGATTTTTCGAAGACGAAACAAAATCACAAAATTTATATAGTGTTGTTAGGTTAATACCGTGAAAGAACACGCACTAACACGAACGAACCAACTGATAATTTTCGTTTTTGCGTCGCTGCTTATATGCCTTTTTTGAAGCTCCTCCTCCTACTACGATTTGGACCAATGAAAATAAATGGTTGTTGACATAAAAGCATAAAAGCGAATGCAGAAATAAAATTTCCAGCAGCACAGCAGCATCAGTGCCTATTCGAGTGTCGACGAGTCACCAGTGCCAAAAGCTACATCCAAGTGAAACCGTGAGCAAAGGAAAGCCGAGAATCTGTCACTGCGCGAGCAAACAGATACCGAAAAGCTTCCAGCTAGCCAGTTCACCAGCAGATAAGTATCCCGAATCCCTTCCCTAAACAAATTACCTAGACACACCTAAAACTACCCAATTACCACCCACACGGGATTCAACCCCCACTTTCAACAAAATGCCCCCCAAAAAAACTATCCCCAAACCCCCTATTCCCAAAACCAAATCATTTTCCTCTATCGTCCAATCTCCCCCTACCACCCGACAACGAACACAAACGAACTCAACTAACCCCCACGAAACCACCCCCTCACCCTCCAAAATACCCTCTTCCTCCTCCGCCTCTTTTATTTCTTCTTCCACCTCCCTAATCACTTCACCCCCTCTTATATTCTCACCAATGTCACAACCACCGACCCCAACCCCTACCCCTCAACAACCACCCCTCACCTCCATAAATATCCGCAATTTACCCCAAAAATACCGCTCCCAAAAAGAACTTTTCCTTTTATTAAACACCAACGAACTCCTTCTAAACGAAATCTCCTACCTAAAAGCCAACTTCAACCAAACCGCCCTCTTAAAAACCACCTCCCGCAAATCCCTGGATTCTATCCAAACTACCCTTCGTCACCGCACCGGTGACAACAACATTATCCTCATCCCCCTATCCAACCCCTCCCCTAGCGGAAACGCTACCCCCAAACCCCCCACCAAACCCACCTTCTCCTTCGTCGTAAAAAACGTCGACACCGACGTTACCGACGAAGAATTCCAATCCGCCCTGAAAGATCAGGAAATTCCATTCAAAAAATCCTGGAGAATTATCTCCAAAGCTACCAACCTCCCTACCAGACTCGTAAGGGTTATAACTGAGTCGGAGACTCATTATACCCGAGCGGTCACCCAAGGCATAGTCCTACACGCCCAAATCCGCCCCGTCGAACCCTCAAACACCAACCCTATCCCCCCCATCCCGAAATTTTGCACACAGTGTTCGCAAAACGGTCATTCCGCTAGCGAATGCTCCAACAAAATTACCTGCCCTACCTGTGGTGAAAACCACAAAAAAACCTCCTGCACTAAAATTCAAACCCCCAAATGCCCCAACTGCCAGGGCGACCACCCCGCCTATTCTACCAAATGTCCCGAAAGACAAAAAGTCCCAGAAACCCCCGAACAAGTCGCCCCAGTTCGCCCCCCCAAACCCGTTTCCCCCTACGAACTCACCTCCGAAATTAAACTTACAATACAAATAACCACCACCCTCCTCATGAATGTCCTTCCTAATAACCGCGAGCTGATTGTTAAAACAATCGGCTCAATCATCCCGATCCTTTTCGGCCACTCCTGTATAGTAACAGGTAGTGGCAATTTAGCCTACTTCTCCTTCGCCCCTATCCTGTAATGGAAAGTACAATCGGAACTGTCAATTGCGCGGGCCTCACCCGCAAAAGAGCACTCCTAAAATCCCTCCTAACCCAACATCAACCCTCTTTCCTATCCCTAATCGACACCCTTACTCGTCTCCCCCCGACATTCACAGGTTATCAAACTTTCCACACCCCTAAAAACAATTCCTGCCGGGGTAACGCTATCCTAGTGAGACACGGAATCCCGGCCTACCCTCACCCCCTACCCCCACCCCTAGATAACCTGGACTGCTTAGCAATTGACATCCGACAAGCTAATACCATTACAACCGTTATTTCATTCTACAACCACCCTACCAATATTCTCCCCCTACCCCTATTCCAATACTTTGCATCCCTTCCCCGCGCTATTCTCCTAGGCGATCTAAACTCCCGCCACACCCAGTTCGGTGACACAATTTCCAACCGGAACGGAAACCTCCTATCCGACTACCTAATCGATCTCCCTATCTCCCGCATCCCCAATTCATCCCCTACTTTTGTGGGACACCAGGGATCCTCCATTCCTGACCACATTCTTTTCACGGAAACGTGCACTGGATGTGTAGGGGATGAGTGCTTCATTGGACCCACAATAACCTCCGACCACCTACCCTTACTTGCAAAATCCACCCTCTACCCCCCAAAACCTCACTCCGAATTTATCACTTTTAAAAATTACCGCAAAACCGACTGGAAGAAATTCCAAAACCACATAACCCAAAACCTACCCCCTCTTCAACCCCCCACCACCCCCTTCGAAATAGAAACCCTTACCGAGAACCTACATTCCCTAATTTCCGATGCCTCGGATATTTCTACCCCTCTTACCACCCTTAACACCGCCGCCCACCCCCTACCCCCTCACATCCTATCCCTTATTCGACAAAAACGTCATATCTACCGCCAATTCGTACGAACCCACGATCCCGTTCTAAAAACCGAGTGGAACCGCCACAACGCCCTGATAAGGCGTTTGGTAAATCAGTTCAAAGAAAAACAGTGGCTCGATCTCACACGTGGACTCGATTACCGGGACGGTGCTCGGTTTTGGAACAAATTTAAAATATTAACTGGACAAAAATCCAAGACCCACTCCCATCTCCTCGTCAATGGTCAATTTCTCGTCACCAATGAACAGAAAGCAGACGCTTTCAAAACCCACCTCCAAGAAACTTTTTCCCCTCAAAACAACCCCAATTTCAATAGAAATTTCTTCATTAAAACCGAAACCTTTGTCCGAAATCTTTTGAACCCTGTTCGCCCCCACCCCCCTCCCCTACCCAACGACCCCCTTCTAGAACCTTTCTCCGTTGCTGAAATTTCCGAATGCTCCAAATTCGGAAAAAATTCAGCCCCTGGCCCCGATTCAATATCCCGCCGCTCCCTAAAAAACCTCCCTGACTCCATAATGCCACACCTAACCACCCTTATGAACGCCTGCCTCAACCTTTCTTACTTCCCCACCCTCTGGAAATCCTCCAACACCATCCTTATCCGGAAACCCGGAAAGGACCCCACCACCCCTAATTCCTACCGACCCATCGCCCTTCTAAATGTCCTGGGGAAACTCTTTGAGCGCCTGCTTAAGGAGCGTATCTGGGAATTCCTGGACTCCCGAAACATTATTCCTCCTTTCCAAAACGGTTTTCGACCCCACCACAGCACCCAAAACTCCCTCCTAAATTTCCAAACCCAAATCACCCGCGCCCTTAATCAAGGGTATGTCGCTTCCGCCGTTCTCCTTGACGTCCAAAAAGCCTTCGACCAAGTCTGGCATGCTGGACTTGTTAGAAAACTCTCCCAAATAAATCTCCCCCTCCCCATCATCAAATTACTCCATTCTTACCTCCACAACCGCACAATAAGGGTAAAAGTGGGAAACCACATTACCGACCCTTTTCGCCCCCTCACCGGAGTCCCCCAAGGCTCCATTCTTGCCCCCCTCCTATACCTTATTTACACCTACGACGTACCCCCCCCTCACTCCCCCAACTCACACATTCAACTCTACGCCGACGACACCATCCTGTTCACCACCTCCAAAAGAACCGAATCCCTCACACAAAAGGCCCAAAAACAACTTAACCTATTTTCTTCCTGGTGCGAAAAATGGCGAATCTCCTTAAACCCTAATAAAACCCAAACAATCCTCTTTACTCACCCCAATTTAACCCTCAACCGACACGCAAATCCCAGGTTCTTCCGATTAAGGCTTTGGGGCGATTGGCTAACTATCAAGGACTCGGTAACCTACCTAGGGGTGCGATTTTATCGTACTCTGGGTTGGACGCCCGACGTCCAAGACACCCTTAACAGGGTGCGACAGCGAGCCGGTCTCATCAAGGCTTTGAGGGGAAGAATAAGGAAATGCCACCCTAAAACACTCCTCCACACCTACAAAACCTTTATTCGCCCTATTTTCGACTACAAATCTATCGTCTATTCCACCCTTCCAAACCACCAAAGTTTCCGAATCCTTACCACCGAACGAAAAATCCTTAGACAAACCCAATACCTCGACATGTTTTTCCCTAGCGACCAAATTTATAACGAAATTAACATTCCTAACATTTTATCTCGCTTCCAGACGCTACAAAGCAGATATGCCTGCCGGACCATCCGAGGAACGAACGTCGCAGCACGAGAAGTCCTCGGAGCCGCACCACCACCGCGAAGGTCTAGAAAACCACGCAGGAAGCTTCCTCAACCAAACGCCCGAATCCTCCAAGCCTGCGATCCCGACGAACTTCCCCCAGACTTACAAAACCTGCTGGACATCTTCCCTCTGAATATGCGCTAGTCTACCCTCCTTTTGTTAACCCCCAAAAAAAACACAAAAAACCAAAAAAAAAAAAAAAAAAAAAAAAAAAAAAAAAAAAAAAAAAAAAAAAAAAAAAAAAAAAAAAAAATCAAAATACAAAAAAAAAAAAAAAAAAACCCAAAAAACCCAAAAAACCCAAAAAAAATGAATTACTAATTCCTTCAATAAGTTTTGTACAAGGTCAGGACATAGGTTTTTCTGAGGTTTCCCTATGCTCTTTTCCAAATGGCTGGCCTTTAAACGGGAACAAAGCGGCCTCAGCCTGCTCCCACACACATTTTTGCCACAAAATTGTAATACACTACACCCCCTGAAAAGGAAGTAAATTCCTATAACAGGGTTCATTAGATTAAAACAACACCCACATTTACCTTTATATGTTATAAATAAAAGATAAAAAAAAAAAAAAAAAAAAAAAAAAAAAAAAAAATTTCCAGAGTCAAGTCACGGTCGTCTAGATAGTGAACTGGTTAGATAGTAAAATTTCCAGAGTCAAGTCACGGTCGTCTAGATAGTGAACTGGTTAGTGTCTCGTCGTGTTTTGTGTTTATTAAATTCGTTGTAAACTATGGCGCGTACCAAGCAAACAGCCCGAAAATCGACAGGAGGAAAAGCTCCGAGAAAACAATTGGCCACGAAAGCGGCTCGTAAAAGTGCCCCGGCAACGGGAGGAGTAAAGAAACCTCATCGTTACAGGCCCGGTACGGTAGCTCTTCGAGAAATTAGACGTTACCAAAAAAGTACCGAACTTCTAATTAGAAAATTACCCTTCCAACGTTTAGTGAGAGAAATCGCCCAAGATTTTAAAACCGATTTGCGTTTCCAAAGTTCCGCTGTTATGGCGCTTCAGGAAGCTAGTGAAGCCTATTTGGTCGGTCTTTTCGAAGATACCAATTTGTGCGCTATTCACGCTAAACGTGTAACGATCATGCCTAAAGATATTCAATTGGCCAGAAGAATTCGTGGTGAACGTGCTTAAGTTTTATCGCAATTTTTTTTATCCTATACCTAATTAAAAACGGTTCTTTTCAGAACCACAATATATTTTATACGATAGAAATTTCTTAAATGCTATATTTTTGATGATCGTCAAAAACGATCATTACAAAAAATAAATTCTCTTAAGCTCTTCTAGTTAAAGATAATTCTTTATTAATTAACCTACGAAAAAATGCTTTTATTGAATAACGAAATGTATTTTTTTTCTTCTAGTTTCACTAACTACTTAGATAAAAAAGATAATAAAATAAATATTATTTATCATTCATATAGTCAATTGTTTCTATTTTATTATTTATTTTGTGGCCCTGAAAAGGGCCATTTGAATTGTTATTTCGAAAGAAACATAAAACCCTCATAAGTTTTAATATCTTCCTTTACTTCTTCTTTTTAGGTGACACAACTTTTCTCGTTTTTGCGGCAGTTTTCGAGGTTTTCGGTTTAGGAGCTTTGGGTTTCTTCGTTGGACTGCCTTTATTCGATTTCTTGGCCTTCGTTAAAGCTTTACTTTTCGTAGGCGTCGCAGTAGAAACAGCATTAGCCGCTGCTGCGGCAGTAGTTTTTACTACCTTAGCTTTCTTCTCGTCTTTCTTCGGTTTAGTTTTCTTTTCGACGGCGGCGGCAGCGGCGGCGGCGGCGACTTTCTTGGCTTTCACCGGTTTTTTAGCCGCTTTAGGTTTGTCCGAAGCGGCGCTCGCTGTCGTCGCGCTACGTTTTGTAACCGCTGCTTTTTTAGGTTTACCGGCAGCGCCGGTTTGCTTCTTCTTATCGCCGGCACTAGCAGTAGCTCTGACAGAGCCCGAAGACGTCGTCGAAGCTAGTTTGAACGATCCAGAAGCGCCTTTTCCTTTCGTTTGAACCAAAGATCCGGTCGTTACGGACGTTTTCAAGTATTTTTTGATGAAAGGAGCACACTTTTCGGCGTCTACCTTGTAATTAGCAGCTATGTATTTCTTGATCGCCTGAAGAGACGAACCACCTCTTTCTTTTAAACCTCTTATGGCATTATTTACCATTTCAGACGTCGGAGGATGAGAAGGTTTACTTCTAGGATTTTTCGTTTTCTTCTCCTTTTTCGGCGACGATGCTTGAGGAGAATTCGATGCGGCCGTCGCAGATGCCGCCGATGTTTGATTATCAGTATCTGCCATTGTTGTTAGTCTTCTTCTTTCTTCGAAAAAAATTAAACAATTTTACTCTTTCTAGTCTCGACAATGAATGATCCAACACAAGTCTCACTCACTAACTAACTCGTTTCTCGTTTCGCGCAAAATTTTTTGTGCGTACCGTTTTCTCGTCGGACGGAAGACTGAGCGCTTAAGCTTTGCTCCTATTCCAACAATTCGGACTGATTTTTCTCGGAGCTCGTGTTCGCACGATTTTATTTTTTTAATTTCTTCACGTCTTACCTACTATATCGAAACGGATAATTCAAAGAGAACCTTTGTGTAAGGTTACAGCAATTTTCTTAAATAACGAACGATCTTTAATTTCCCAGAGAACGATCTCAACAATCACTCCAAAAAATTGTCATTCAACGTTCAGCCCGATTCTCAATATTTTACCTTCGATATAGATCGAAATTCGGTAACGACGTTACGTTTATTTGGTTTAACTAAAATTTCAAACTATTCTTTACACGTAATCATCGAAATCGATCGACCCGACAGAGCTGCTAACGATTCGGAGTAATTTAAAATATACCATGTCAGTTCCACATCTCGCGAATTGAATCGAATCTTTTGAAAAGATGCAACTAAAAGAGTGTGATAATAATTTCCGAAACACTAAAAGAACGCTTAGATAAATAAATTAATTTATACAATATGAATCCGATCAATCGTTAGACCGACAAATTCGAGTAACATAAGCGATATAAGCGGTAAGTACCGATTTACGAGAGCATCCAAGAAAAATCTAATCGGAACTTAGGGGAAACTATACGAACGGTATTTTAAGTAATAGTTCTGTTTAAAACGAACGATTATCCTAAAATTTACCAACAATAATGTCACTTAACGATTATAATTCCAAAAATTTCCTAAATCCCTCAAATTCGGGAAATACTGGTAAATTTTTCCCGGTAACGTTGATACCTAATACCGATCCGATTGATGAAGGATTTGCATGTTATTTATTAGATTAGGCAGAGCTCAATTGGAAAAATCCAAGACACCTTTAACGATTATTTAAACGTTTTTGGGAACAAAGAAACCTTAAGCGTCAAGTACATGTCGTATTAATAAAAGGAATAGTATATTATCGCATCCCTAATCCCGTTTTATTCTAAATAATACACGAAAGACCAACGAAAGTAAGTATGCAATTTGTGCTTCCAGTTTTATTTTTAATAATGGCCAAATTATTTTTGGCAAATATAATATATATTTTGAAATTAATATTTACTCTTATTTTCTAGGTTTACTATACTCTACATCATCGATGATAGCAAAAGACGTTTCTACTTGTATTATAAATTTGTGGTTCTGAAAAGAACCGTTTTTTGATCATTAATTACATTCGCATTACATTAATTACATCATACATTCGCTGCTAACAGTGGATTTGTTTTAGGCGAATTATTTCGAACTGGTGTACTTGGTAACAGCCTTAGTTCCTTCACTAACAGCGTGTTTGGCAAGTTCACCGGGTAGGAGTAGACGCACAGCAGTTTGGATTTCTCTACTAGTAATAGTAGAACGTTTGTTATAATGAGCCAGACGAGAAGCTTCAGCAGCAATCCTTTCGAAAATGTCATTCACGAAACTGTTCATGATGCTCATCGCCTTACTGGAAATACCGGTATCGGGATGTACTTGCTTTAAAACTTTGTAAATGTAGATTGCGTAACTTTCCTTCCTCCTCCTTTTCTTCTTTTTATCGGCTTTGGAAATGTTCTTTTGAGCTTTTCCAGCTTTTTTAGCCGCCTTTCCACTAGTTTTGGGTGGCATATTCAAAAAAATATAGTATACACACAGAACACGACTCGACGACGTCTACGGTAAAACTAAACTTGCACCTCTAGGGGGGTCAGTTTTATGAACGCAGAAACGTTGCGCTAGGCTCCGCCTCCTTGACGTTTTCGAGTTTGTGCCCTTTCGTTGGTCGGCGTCGAAGCTATAAAAGCGGCCAGTTAAAAATTTTTAAGCCAGTTTTGTGCTAGATACCGTCTCGTGCGTTACAGTCTAGTGCTGTTATATTTTCTCTATTTTGATACAAACAATCGAAATAAAACATGTCTGGTCGCGGTAAAGGTGGTAAAGTTAAGGGAAAGGCAAAGTCACGTTCCAATCGTGCCGGATTACAATTTCCCGTTGGTCGTATTCACAGATTATTGAGGAAAGGAAATTACGCCGAAAGAGTTGGTGCCGGTGCTCCGGTATACTTAGCCGCCGTTATGGAATATTTGGCTGCTGAAGTATTGGAATTGGCCGGTAATGCAGCCCGTGATAACAAGAAAACGAGAATTATTCCGAGACATTTACAATTGGCAATTAGAAACGACGAGGAATTGAATAAATTACTTTCTGGAGTTACTATCGCCCAGGGTGGTGTCTTACCGAACATCCAAGCAGTGCTTCTTCCTAAGAAGACCGAAAAGAAGGCTTAAATTGTTTTTTTTTCGGCGAATTATATGCTACAACCGGTCCTTTTAAGGGCCACAAAATATTTCTCTAACGAATAGAACGAACTAATTGTTTATAAGATGATGAGTAACAAAAATAATAATAATAATAATAAAGCGAATGTAAAAAAAAAGAAATTATATTCGTAAGTAAACTTTCCATTGTACCGAATACCTATTTTTTTCTATTAGTACCTACTATTTTGTTTACGTTCTTTCATTTAATTTTTTTTTTGTTAATTTTTTTAATAAAAATGTTGTTGATATTGTTCATATTTAAGCTACTAACGCAATTTCAAAGCGATCAAATTTAATTTAGTTAAAGAAATGCAGAATCTTTATTTATGCATGTAATTACAATTTTTATAATTATTTAAAAAAAAAAAATCATTTTAGCATTTTGTGTTTCTATATATCGAAAGTTTGTTGTGGTTCTGAAAAGAACCGTTTGTTGTCGTTATTATTTAAAATAAATTTTAGGTTAGAAGGAATAATGGAAAAATCGATGATTTATCCACCGAAACCGTAGAGGGTACGTCCTTGACGTTTCAACGCGTATACTACGTCCATAGCAGTTACAGTTTTACGTTTAGCGTGTTCGGTGTAAGTAACGGCATCTCTGATAACGTTTTCCAGAAAGACTTTCAAAACTCCACGAGTTTCTTCGTAAATTAAACCAGAAATACGTTTAACTCCACCACGACGAGCCAATCTTCTGATAGCGGGCTTCGTAATACCTTGGATATTATCACGCAAAACCTTACGATGTCTCTTAGCACCACCTTTTCCTAAACCTTTGCCACCTTTACCGCGTCCTGTCATATCGATTGATTGATTTTTCGAAGACGAAACAAAATCACAAAATTTATATAGTGTTGTTAGGTTAATACCGTGAAAGAACACGCACTAACACGAACGAACCAACTGATAATTTTCGTTTTTGCGTCGCTGCTTATATGCCTTTTTTGAAGCTCCTCCTCCTACTACGATTTGGACCAATGAAAATAAATGGTTGTTGACATAAAAGCATAAAAGCGAATGCAGAAATAAAATTTCCAGAGTCAAGTCACGGTCGTCTAGATAGTGAACTGGTTAGTGTCTCGTCGTGTTTTGTGTTTATTAAATTCGTTGTAAACTATGGCGCGTACCAAGCAAACAGCCCGAAAATCGACAGGAGGAAAAGCTCCGAGAAAACAATTGGCCACGAAAGCGGCTCGTAAAAGTGCCCCGGCAACGGGAGGAGTAAAGAAACCTCATCGTTACAGGCCCGGTACGGTAGCTCTTCGAGAAATTAGACGTTACCAAAAAAGTACCGAACTTCTAATTAGAAAATTACCCTTCCAACGTTTAGTGAGAGAAATCGCCCAAGATTTTAAAACCGATTTGCGTTTCCAAAGTTCCGCTGTTATGGCGCTTCAGGAAGCTAGTGAAGCCTATTTGGTCGGTCTTTTCGAAGATACCAATTTGTGCGCTATTCACGCTAAACGTGTAACGATCATGCCTAAAGATATTCAATTGGCCAGAAGAATTCGTGGTGAACGTGCTTAAGTTTTATCGCAATTTTTTTTATCCTATACCTAATTAAAAACGGTTCTTTTCAGAACCACAATATATTTTATACGATAGAAATTTCTTAAATGCTATATTTTTGATGATCGTCAAAAACGATCATTACAAAAAATAAATTCTCTTAAGCTCTTCTAGTTAAAGATAATTCTTTATTAATTAACCTACGAAAAAATGCTTTTATTGAATAACGAAATGTATTTTTTTTCTTCTAGTTTCACTAACTACTTAGATAAAAAAGATAATAAAATAAATATTATTTATCATTCATATAGTCAATTGTTTCTATTTTATTATTTATTTTGTGGCCCTGAAAAGGGCCATTTGAATTGTTATTTCGAAAGAAACATAAAACCCTCATAAGTTTTAATATCTTCCTTTACTTCTTCTTTTTAGGTGACACAACTTTTCTCGTTTTTGCGGCAGTTTTCGAGGTTTTCGGTTTAGGAGCTTTGGGTTTCTTCGTTGGACTGCCTTTATTCGATTTCTTGGCCTTCGTTAAAGCTTTACTTTTCGTAGGCGTCGCAGTAGAAACAGCATTAGCCGCTGCTGCGGCAGTAGTTTTTACTACCTTAGCTTTCTTCTCGTCTTTCTTCGGTTTAGTTTTCTTTTCGACGGCGGCGGCAGCGGCGGCGGCGGCGACTTTCTTGGCTTTCACCGGTTTTTTAGCCGCTTTAGGTTTGTCCGAAGCGGCGCTCGCTGTCGTCGCGCTACGTTTTGTAACCGCTGCTTTTTTAGGTTTACCGGCAGCGCCGGTTTGCTTCTTCTTATCGCCGGCACTAGCAGTAGCTCTGACAGAGCCCGAAGACGTCGTCGAAGCTAGTTTGAACGATCCAGAAGCGCCTTTTCCTTTCGTTTGAACCAAAGATCCGGTCGTTACGGACGTTTTCAAGTATTTTTTGATGAAAGGAGCACACTTTTCGGCGTCTACCTTGTAATTAGCAGCTATGTATTTCTTGATCGCCTGAAGAGACGAACCACCTCTTTCTTTTAAACCTCTTATGGCATTATTTACCATTTCAGACGTCGGAGGATGAGAAGGTTTACTTCTAGGATTTTTCGTTTTCTTCTCCTTTTTCGGCGACGATGCTTGAGGAGAATTCGATGCGGCCGTCGCAGATGCCGCCGATGTTTGATTATCAGTATCTGCCATTGTTGTTAGTCTTCTTCTTTCTTCGAAAAAAATTAAACAATTTTACTCTTTCTAGTCTCGACAATGAATGATCCAACACAAGTCTCACTCACTAACTAACTCGTTTCTCGTTTCGCGCAAAATTTTTTGTGCGTACCGTTTTCTCGTCGGACGGAAGACTGAGCGCTTAAGCTTTGCTCCTATTCCAACAATTCGGACTGATTTTTCTCGGAGCTCGTGTTCGCACGATTTTATTTTTTTAATTTCTTCACGTCTTACCTACTATATCGAAACGGATAATTCAAAGAGAACCTTTGTGTAAGGTTACAGCAATTTTCTTAAATAACGAACGATCTTTAATTTCCCAGAGAACGATCTCAACAATCACTCCAAAAAATTGTCATTCAACGTTCAGCCCGATTCTCAATATTTTACCTTCGATATAGATCGAAATTCGGTAACGACGTTACGTTTATTTGGTTTAACTAAAATTTCAAACTATTCTTTACACGTAATCATCGAAATCGATCGACCCGACAGAGCTGCTAACGATTCGGAGTAATTTAAAATATACCATGTCAGTTCCACATCTCGCGAATTGAATCGAATCTTTTGAAAAGATGCAACTAAAAGAGTGTGATAATAATTTCCGAAACACTAAAAGAACGCTTAGATAAATAAATTAATTTATACAATATGAATCCGATCAATCGTTAGACCGACAAATTCGAGTAACATAAGCGATATAAGCGGTAAGTACCGATTTACGAGAGCATCCAAGAAAAATCTAATCGGAACTTAGGGGAAACTATACGAACGGTATTTTAAGTAATAGTTCTGTTTAAAACGAACGATTATCCTAAAATTTACCAACAATAATGTCACTTAACGATTATAATTCCAAAAATTTCCTAAATCCCTCAAATTCGGGAAATACTGGTAAATTTTTCCCGGTAACGTTGATACCTAATACCGATCCGATTGATGAAGGATTTGCATGTTATTTATTAGATTAGGCAGAGCTCAATTGGAAAAATCCAAGACACCTTTAACGATTATTTAAACGTTTTTGGGAACAAAGAAACCTTAAGCGTCAAGTACATGTCGTATTAATAAAAGGAATAGTATATTATCGCATCCCTAATCCCGTTTTATTCTAAATAATACACGAAAGACCAACGAAAGTAAGTATGCAATTTGTGCTTCCAGTTTTATTTTTAATAATGGCCAAATTATTTTTGGCAAATATAATATATATTTTGAAATTAATATTTACTCTTATTTTCTAGGTTTACTATACTCTACATCATCGATGATAGCAAAAGACGTTTCTACTTGTATTATAAATTTGTGGTTCTGAAAAGAACCGTTTTTTGATCATTAATTACAAATACATTCGCTGCTAACAGTGGATTTGTTTTAGGCGAATTATTTCGAACTGGTGTACTTGGTAACAGCCTTAGTTCCTTCACTAACAGCGTGTTTGGCAAGTTCACCGGGTAGGAGTAGACGCACAGCAGTTTGGATTTCTCTACTAGTAATAGTAGAACGTTTGTTATAATGAGCCAGACGAGAAGCTTCAGCAGCAATCCTTTCGAAGATGTCATTCACGAAACTGTTCATGATGCTCATCGCCTTACTGGAAATACCGGTATCGGGATGTACTTGCTTTAAAACTTTGTAAATGTAGATTGCGTAACTTTCCTTCCTCCTCCTTTTCTTCTTTTTATCGGCTTTGGAAATGTTCTTTTGAGCTTTTCCAGCTTTTTTAGCCGCCTTTCCACTAGTTTTGGGTGGCATATTCAAAAAAATATAGTATACACACAGAACACGACTCGACGACGTCTACGGTAAAACTAAACTTGCACACACACACACACACATTGTATCAGGCCCAGAATTTTTGGCTTCAACTTTTGCGCTTCTTGGCAGAAGTGAAAGCCGAGAATCCTCTTCCACCACCCCCTGCCTACCGGCAGGGCCTCATACGTTCGCTCGCGTCTCGCGTTGTCTCCTTTCTCTCGGCGGGCGTTGAGAGAAAGGGGGTTGCGTCAAGTGTTCTGGGGTAGCGCGTGGCGCTTTTCTCCCAGGTCGTCTGTGTGTTGTTGCTGTCGCGGGGTGTGTGTGCACTGTCTCTCTTTCGTATCGGTGCCAACCCAATCTTTCTGCAGATTAAGTCAGTCCGTGTACTAAGAGTGTCTGTCGGGTTCGTTGTTGCGTCGTCAAGATACACTATCACTTTTCACTTCACTCACTATCACTTGTATTTTAATCACTATCATTGCACTGTAATCACTTACACTATTTCTTCGTTTATGTCGATTTGTCGCCGTGGTCTAGCGTGTCTTCTGTAGTCCATTGCTGTGTAGTCCGTTAGCTCCCTTAGTTGCAAGTTGGGATGGTTTCTTAAATTGTCAAATGTATTTCTTGCTCGTTCCTTCATGATGTCCGTTATTCTTGTCATCTTCGTCTCTCTGTAAAGTTGTTCGTTTCTCACGAACCATGGCGCGTTCACTGCTTGTCGTAGAGCTAGATTCTGCTGCGCTTGCAGCTTCTTCCTGTTTGTTTTACACGTGTGTCCCCAGGCTATTGAGGCGTACGTGAGGATTGGCATAATGATCGATTTGATCAGCGTCAGTTTAGTCCTCAGGTCTAGTTTGCTTCTTCTGCCTATGAGACAGTTCAGTCTAGCTCTTGCTTGTTTCGCCTTCTCTACCGTCTTCTGCACGTGTTCCGTGAACGTGAGTCCTTTGTCCAGTGTTACTCCTAGGTATTTTGCTTTGTCCTTCCATGGTATTTCTCTTCCGTTGAGCCTGACCGGTCGGGCTGGTTGGTGTCTTCTTTTCTTGAATAGAACTCCTTGACTCTTCTCTGGGTTGATTTCGATCTTCCATTTAATGCACCATTCTTCGATTTCTTCTGTTGCTTCTTGTAGATATCTTGAGATGATCCTCGGTTGCGTACTTCTTGCTAGTATCGCTGTGTCGTCGGCGTATAGGCATAGCTTGGTGTTCTGTGTCTTCGGTATGTCAGCTGTATATATCGTGTAGAGAAGGGGCGAGAGTACGGCTCCTTGCGGTACTCCCGCTTGTTGGTCCGAATATTCCGATGTTATATCTCCCATCTTTATCCTGAATCTTCTTCCTTTCAGGTAGTCGTAGAGTAGCTTCGTTAGCACGTTCGAGTATCCTGCGTCTCTCATCTTGTATATGAGGCCTTCATGCCATACCCTGTCGAAAGCTTTACTTACGTCCAGGAATATTGCTCCGGTCGATCGATTCCTGTTGAATCCTTCTGTCGCGTATTCCACTAGTCTCAGCACTTGCTTCTCGCAGCAGTGGTCTTCTCTGAATCCGAACTGTTCTTCTGGTATGATGCCTAGCATCTCCGTTTCTTCTTTCAGTTTCCTCAATATTACTCTCTCGGCAACTTTGCTCATCGCTGGTAGCAGGCAAATTGGCCTGTAATTTTGGGGGAAGGTGGGGTCCTTTCCGGGTTTTCTAATCATGATGACGTTGGCATCTTTCCACTGTGCTGGGAAGTGCTTGAGTCGTAGGATTCCGTTGATTATTGCAACTAGGTGAGCTAACGCTTTCCTCGGTAGATGCTTCAGAGCCCTGTTGGTGATTCCGTCCCTGCCTGGTGCTTTCTTTGCTGAAACAAATTTGATTATTCCACTTATTTCTTCTGATGTGGCGAATCCAAGGTTTCCTTGATCCGGTTCGTCTTCTTGTCCTTCCACTTCTTCTTCTACCTCTTCCGTGAAGTCCAAATCTTCTTCGTCGTGCTCGTTCAGTTGGAATTGATTTTCCATTGTTCTTCTGAAAGCTTCTGCTTTGTCTTCGGGTTCGTATGCCAGTCCGTTGGCGCCGTGTATCGTCGGTACAGGCTTTCTGTCTTCTCTTAGCAGTTTTTGCAGCTTCCAAAGACCCGGTTTTTGCGGGTCCAGCTCGTTCAGTCTCGCGTCCCAGTGTTTGCTTCTGTGCGTCCGTAGTTCTTCTTTTACCAGCTCATTCAGCCTGTTAGCTTCTCTCTTCTCGGCAGGGTTTCGGCTTCTTTGGGCTCTTCTTCGGGCTCTGTTTTTTCTTCTTATTAAATCCTTGAGTTCTTCCGAAATATTGTCGAATCTCTTATAGATTGGTCTTGCTGTCAACGTGGAACTTTGTTCTATTGCTTCTTGCAGGATCAGTTCGAGGTGCTCGATTCCTCTGTCTATATCTTCTTTTTCGGTGATCGTTGGCACGTTTCCGATGGTTTCTCCCGTTATTCTCTTGAATTTTCTCCAATTGGTTTTCTTCATGTTCTTCGGTATTTGGTCGCCGTCTTCTGTGCCTATTGTTACCATAATTGGTTCGTGGGCGTCTCCTCCTTCGATGTTCTTGATTTCGTAGTCTACGATGCATTCCTTGATGATCGCGATGTCTATTACGTCCGGCAGGCCACCCTGGGGCGGGTAGTGCGTGGGTTGTCTCGGTCCTATCACTTGCACTTCGGGGTCTCTGCGCAAGTAGGCTTCTATCTTACTTCCTTTTGTGTTCCTGATCCTGCTGTTCCACGTTGGGGACTTTGCGTTGAGATCACCTATGATGATCGTTTGCTTACCATCTGGGAGGACTTCTGCCAGGTCTTCGTCGTAGAGTACGTCTTGGGGTCTCACGTACACCGATGTGATTCGTAGGTCTCCGAACTTCGTCTTCACCACTATTGTTGTTTCCTCCATCGTTCTTAGTCCGTTGATCGGTTGTATCCGGTAGTGGGCTATGTTTTTCTTCACGAGTATCGCCGTTCCTCCTGCGTTTCCTCTGACGTCTGTCCTGTATACTTCGTACCCCGGCCATCTTAGCCTAAAGTTTTCTCCTGGCAGTCGTGTTTCCTGTAAGGCGAAGATGTCAAAGTCTTGCCTTTCCAGTACTTCTCCCATGGTATTTTGATTTGTTCTTAGTCCTCCGGTGTTCCATGATCCAATCTTCACTTTACCTACTTTCATATTGTGGGGAGCCATTGCTGAAAGAAAATGGTTAGTATGAAGGTAGGTGGAGGCACTTACCTTATTTTCCCACGTTGCTGAATGCAGCAAATAAGCTAGTCATTTGCTGCATCATGGTCTGCATTTGACGCATGGCCTCGAACACGTCCATGTTCGGCGCTTTAGCTCCAGCAGCTACGCTACTGTAGCTTACGCCGGGGACGGTACGGGCGGCGTTTGGTGCAGGCCTCGCCGTCTGCTGTGCGGGCCGGGACGTCTGCGGTGCGGGCCGGGACGTCTGCGGTGCGTCTCTCGGTGCGGGGCGTTGTTCCGGTCGCTTTGGCATCCGAGGGCATCCTCGGTAGTTGGCCGGGTGCTCGCCTCTGCAGTTGGTGCAGGTCGCCTTTTGGGTTTTGGGCCTGGGGCACTCACCTGCTCTATGAGAGTCCGAGCAGATCAGGCATGCTTCCTGCATGTGGCACGTGCTCTGCCCGTGGTGGAAGCCTTGGCATCTGTAGCACTGCAGGATGTCAGTGCCGCGACGCTTTTCTTCCACCCCGACTCTCAAATTGAGCATTGTTTTAAGGGCCCGCAGGCCCTCTTCCTCCTCCGCGTTGACTTCTACCATGTACATTGGTAGAAGTTTCCTTGCTCCTCTTCGGCTCCTCATCTGGCTGACGTTCGTGGGTGTGATTCCCTGCTCCTTAAGGGCTTCCTCCACCTGCTTCGCTGAAAAGACCTCAGGAATATCTTTAATAATAAACTTCTTACCTTTATTCTGCGGTAGCTCGTACGTGTACCAATGCAGTTCGTTCCCGAGTTCCCCAAAATATTGGGTCATTCGCCTGTAGTCCTCTACAGTTTCCGGTTGGATCCTCGTTCCTCTTCTCGGGTTATAAGTTATCGGCCGGTAACTTATCCCCCTGGATTGGAGCCCTCTTCTTATTTTGTCCCAACCATAGGCACTTTTCATGACTATGGGAGGGACGCGTTGCCTTCTTTCTTCGTTCTTCTCCTCGGTTTGGTCTTCTGTTTCTTCGGCGATCTTCTTGGTCCTTTTTCTTTGTACTTCGGTGAAACCTTCTGTTTCGCTTGTTGGCCTTTTTCTCTCTTCTGGTTTGTCTTCGGGTCTCTTCTTATCTTCGGGTTTCTTCTTGTCTTCGGGTTTCTTCGTTTCTTCCGGTTTTCTCTCTTCCTTTTTCTTCTCTTCTTTTTTCTTCTTCTCTTCCGGGTTCTTCGCGGCTTTTTCTCTCCTTCGTTCTTCACGGTCTTCTTCCAGCGCCCTGGTTATTCTCCTCAGGTCTTCGCTCATCTCTTGGAGCTGTTTCCGGAGCGCCTTGTTCTCCTCTTCCACTCTTCTTATGTGCGCTTCAAACCGGTCCCTTTCGAGAGACCGGTCGCTGCGCCTGCGGGGGGCGGTTTCTACTTCCATCGAAGTAGGTTTGCCGCCCTCCATCTCGCCTAGCCTAAAAAAAAAAAATAAAACCTACGTGTGTCTGCGCTGATAAGCGCCGACAAGCACTAGTTGTTCTATTTATTTGGGAATGACGCTGTGACTGAAAAATTCCTTTCGGAAAATTCCAGAGACCGTCACTTCGCCTGCTCGCTGTCTCGCACTGACACTAGTCGCTGCTCCTACCTTTCGGTGATTACAGACCGACTACACTGATTGCACGTTGCACCACTCGCTACGTCCGCTCGCTGTCGCTGCCAGAGGTCGACTCTCTAAACTTGCACCTCTAGGGGGGTCAGTTTTATGAACGCAGAAACGTTGCGCTAGGCTCCGCCTCCTTGACGTTTTCGAGTTTGTGCCCTTTCGTTGGTCGGCGTCGAAGCTATAAAAGCGGCCAGTTAAAAATTTTTAAGCCAGTTTTGTGCTAGATACCGTCTCGTGCGTTACAGTCTAGTGCTGTTATATTTTCTCTATTTTGATACAAACAATCGAAATAAAACATGTCTGGTCGCGGTAAAGGTGGTAAAGTTAAGGGAAAGGCAAAGTCACGTTCCAATCGTGCCGGATTACAATTTCCCGTTGGTCGTATTCACAGATTATTGAGGAAAGGAAATTACGCCGAAAGAGTTGGTGCCGGTGCTCCGGTATACTTAGCCGCCGTTATGGAATATTTGGCTGCTGAAGTATTGGAATTGGCCGGTAATGCAGCCCGTGATAACAAGAAAACGAGAATTATTCCGAGACATTTACAATTGGCAATTAGAAACGACGAGGAATTGAATAAATTACTTTCTGGAGTTACTATCGCCCAGGGTGGTGTCTTACCGAACATCCAAGCAGTGCTTCTTCCTAAGAAGACCGAAAAGAAGGCTTAAATTGTTTTTTTTTCGGCGAATTATATGCTACAACCGGTCCTTTTAAGGGCCACAAAATATTTCTCTAACGAATAGAACGAACTAATTGTTTATAAGATGATGAGTAACAAAAATAATAATAATAATAATAAAGCGAATGTAAAAAAAAAGAAATTATATTCGTAAGTAAACTTTCCATTGTACCGAATACCTATTTTTTTCTATTAGTACCTACTATTTTGTTTACGTTCTTTCATTTAATTTTTTTTTTGTTAATTTTTTTAATAAAAATGTTGTTGATATTGTTCATATTTAAGCTACTAACGCAATTTCAAAGCGATCAAATTTAATTTAGTTAAAGAAATGCAGAATCTTTATTTATGCATGTAATTACAATTTTTATAATTATTTAAAAAAAAAAAATCATTTTAGCATTTTGTGTTTCTATATATCGAAAGTTTGTTGTGGTTCTGAAAAGAACCGTTTGTTGTCGTTATTATTTAAAATAAATTTTAGGTTAGAAGGAATAATGGAAAAATCGATGATTTATCCACCGAAACCGTAGAGGGTACGTCCTTGACGTTTCAACGCGTATACTACGTCCATAGCAGTTACAGTTTTACGTTTAGCGTGTTCGGTGTAAGTAACGGCATCTCTGATAACGTTTTCCAGAAAGACTTTCAAAACTCCACGAGTTTCTTCGTAAATTAAACCAGAAATACGTTTAACTCCACCACGACGAGCCAATCTTCTGATAGCGGGCTTCGTAATACCTTGGATATTATCACGCAAAACCTTACGATGTCTCTTAGCACCACCTTTTCCTAAACCTTTGCCACCTTTACCGCGTCCTGTCATATCGATTGATTGATTTTTCGAAGACGAAACAAAATCACAAAATTTATATAGTGTTGTTAGGTTAATACCGTGAAAGAACACGCACTAACACGAACGAACCAACTGATAATTTTCGTTTTTGCGTCGCTGCTTATATGCCTTTTTTGAAGCTCCTCCTCCTACTACGATTTGGACCAATGAAAATAAATGGTTGTTGACATAAAAGCATAAAAGCGAATGCAGAAATAAAATTTCCAGAGTCAAGTCACGGTCGTCTAGATAGTGAACTGGTTAGTGTCTCGTCGTGTTTTGTGTTTATTAAATTCGTTGTAAACTATGGCGCGTACCAAGCAAACAGCCCGAAAATCGACAGGAGGAAAAGCTCCGAGAAAACAATTGGCCACGAAAGCGGCTCGTAAAAGTGCCCCGGCAACGGGAGGAGTAAAGAAACCTCATCGTTACAGGCCCGGTACGGTAGCTCTTCGAGAAATTAGACGTTACCAAAAAAGTACCGAACTTCTAATTAGAAAATTACCCTTCCAACGTTTAGTGAGAGAAATCGCCCAAGATTTTAAAACCGATTTGCGTTTCCAAAGTTCCGCTGTTATGGCGCTTCAGGAAGCTAGTGAAGCCTATTTGGTCGGTCTTTTCGAAGATACCAATTTGTGCGCTATTCACGCTAAACGTGTAACGATCATGCCTAAAGATATTCAATTGGCCAGAAGAATTCGTGGTGAACGTGCTTAAGTTTTATCGCAATTTTTTTTATCCTATACCTAATTAAAAACGGTTCTTTTCAGAACCACAATATATTTTATACGATAGAAATTTCTTAAATGCTATATTTTTGATGATCGTCAAAAACGATCATTACAAAAAATAAATTCTCTTAAGCTCTTCTAGTTAAAGATAATTCTTTATTAATTAACCTACGAAAAAATGCTTTTATTGAATAACGAAATGTATTTTTTTTCTTCTAGTTTCACTAACTACTTAGATAAAAAAGATAATAAAATAAATATTATTTATCATTCATATAGTCAATTGTTTCTATTTTATTATTTATTTTGTGGCCCTGAAAAGGGCCATTTGAATTGTTATTTCGAAAGAAACATAAAACCCTCATAAGTTTTAATATCTTCCTTTACTTCTTCTTTTTAGGTGACACAACTTTTCTCGTTTTTGCGGCAGTTTTCGAGGTTTTCGGTTTAGGAGCTTTGGGTTTCTTCGTTGGACTGCCTTTATTCGATTTCTTGGCCTTCGTTAAAGCTTTACTTTTCGTAGGCGTCGCAGTAGAAACAGCATTAGCCGCTGCTGCGGCAGTAGTTTTTACTACCTTAGCTTTCTTCTCG
Organism: Phyllotreta striolata; assembly: GCA_918026865.1. Lineage (NCBI taxonomy): Eukaryota > Metazoa > Arthropoda > Insecta > Coleoptera > Chrysomelidae > Phyllotreta > Phyllotreta striolata. Next base: position 251,667 of record OU900102.1, on the reverse strand, counting down.
TCTTTCTTCGGTTTAGTTTTCTTTTCGACGGCGGCGGCAGCGGCGGCGGCGGCGACTTTCTTGGCTTTCACCGGTTTTTTAGCCGCTTTAGGTTTGTCCGAAGCGGCGCTCGCTGTCGTCGCGCTACGTTTTGTAACCGCTGCTTTTTTAGGTTTACCGGCAGCGCCGGTTTGCTTCTTCTTATCGCCGGCACTAGCAGTAGCTCTGACAGAGCCCGAAGACGTCGTCGAAGCTAGTTTGAACGATCCAGAAGCGCCTTTTCCTTTCGTTTGAACCAAAGATCCGGTCGTTACGGACGTTTTCAAGTATTTTTTGATGAAAGGAGCACACTTTTCGGCGTCTACCTTGTAATTAGCAGCTATGTATTTCTTGATCGCCTGAAGAGACGAACCACCTCTTTCTTTTAAACCTCTTATGGCATTATTTACCATTTCAGACGTCGGAGGATGAGAAGGTTTACTTCTAGGATTTTTCGTTTTCTTCTCCTTTTTCGGCGACGATGCTTGAGGAGAATTCGATGCGGCCGTCGCAGATGCCGCCGATGTTTGATTATCAGTATCTGCCATTGTTGTTAGTCTTCTTCTTTCTTCGAAAAAAATTAAACAATTTTACTCTTTCTAGTCTCGACAATGAATGATCCAACACAAGTCTCACTCACTAACTAACTCGTTTCTCGTTTCGCGCAAAAATTTTTGTGCGTACCGTTTTCTCGTCGGACGGAAGACTGAGCGCTTAAGCTTTGCTCCTATTCCAACAATTCGGACTGATTTTTCTCGGAGCTCGTGTTCGCACGATTTTATTTTTTTAATTTCTTCACGTCTTACCTACTATATCGAAACGGATAATTCAAAGAGAACCTTTGTGTAAGGTTACAGCAATTTTCTTAAATAACGAACGATCTTTAATTTCCCAGAGAACGATCTCAACAATCACTCCAAAAAATTGTCATTCAACGTTCAGCCCGATTCTCAATATTTTACCTTCGATATAGATCGAAATTCGGTAACGACGTTACGTTTATTTGGTTTAACTAAAATTTCAAACTATTCTTTACACGTAATCATCGAAATCGATCGACCCGACAGAGCTGCTAACGATTCGGAGTAATTTAAAATATACCATGTCAGTTCCACATCTCGCGAATTGAATCGAATCTTTTGAAAAGATGCAACTAAAAGAGTGTGATAATAATTTCCGAAACACTAAAAGAACGCTTAGATAAATAAATTAATTTATACAATATGAATCCGATCAATCGTTAGACCGACAAATTCGAGTAACATAAGCGATATAAGCGGTAAGTACCGATTTACGAGAGCATCCAAGAAAAATCTAATCGGAACTTAGGGGAAACTATACGAACGGTATTTTAAGTAATAGTTCTGTTTAAAACGAACGATTATCCTAAAATTTACCAACAATAATGTCACTTAACGATTATAATTCCAAAAATTTCCTAAATCCCTCAAATTCGGGAAATACTGGTAAATTTTTCCCGGTAACGTTGATACCTAATACCGATCCGATTGATGAAGGATTTGCATGTTATTTATTAGATTAGGCAGAGCTCAATTGGAAAAATCCAAGACACCTTTAACGATTATTTAAACGTTTTTGGGAACAAAGAAACCTTAAGCGTCAAGTACATGTCGTATTAATAAAAGGAATAGTATATTATCGCATCCCTAATCCCGTTTTATTCTAAATAATACACGAAAGACCAACGAAAGTAAGTATGCAATTTGTGCTTCCAGTTTTATTTTTAATAATGGCCAAATTATTTTTGGCAAATATAATATATATTTTGAAATTAATATTTACTCTTATTTTCTAGGTTTACTATACTCTACATCATCGATGATAGCAAAAGACGTTTCTACTTGTATTATAAATTTGTGGTTCTGAAAAGAACCGTTTTTTGATCATTAATTACAAATACATTCGCTGCTAACAGTGGATTTGTTTTAGGCGAATTATTTCGAACTGGTGTACTTGGTAACAGCCTTAGTTCCTTCACTAACAGCGTGTTTGGCAAGTTCACCGGGTAGGAGTAGACGCACAGCAGTTTGGATTTCTCTACTAGTAATAGTAGAACGTTTGTTATAATGAGCCAGACGAGAAGCTTCAGCAGCAATCCTTTCGAAGATGTCATTCACGAAACTGTTCATGATGCTCATCGCCTTACTGGAAATACCGGTATCGGGATGTACTTGCTTTAAAACTTTGTAAATGTAGATTGCGTAACTTTCCTTCCTCCTCCTTTTCTTCTTTTTATCGGCTTTGGAAATGTTCTTTTGAGCTTTTCCAGCTTTTTTAGCCGCCTTTCCACTAGTTTTGGGTGGCATATTCAAAAAAATATAGTATACACACAGAACACGACTCGACGACGTCTACGGTAAAACTAAACTTGCACACACACACATTGTATCAGGCCCAGAATTTTTGGCTTCAACTTTTGCGCTTCTTGGCAGAAGTGAAAGCCGAGAATCCTCTTCCACCACCCCCTGCCTACCGGCAGGGCCTCATACGTTCGCTCGCGTCTCGCGTTGTCTCCTTTCTCTCGGCGGGCGTTGAGAGAAAGGGGGTTGCGTCAAGTGTTCTGGGGTAGCGCGTGGCGCTTTTCTCCCAGGTCGTCTGTGTGTTGTTGCTGTCGCGGGGTGTGTGTGCACTGTCTCTCTTTCGTATCGGTGCCAACCCAATCTTTCTGCAGATTAAGTCAGTCCGTGTACTAAGAGTGTCTGTCGGGTTCGTTGTTGCGTCGTCAAGATACACTATCACTTTTCACTTCACTCACTATCACTTGTATTTTAATCACTATCATTGCACTGTAATCACTTACACTATTTCTTCGTTTATGTCGATTTGTCGCCGTGGTCTAGCGTGTCTTCTGTAGTCCATTGCTGTGTAGTCCGTTAGCTCCCTTAGTTGCAAGTTGGGATGGTTTCTTAAATTGTCAAATGTATTTCTTGCTCGTTCCTTCATGATGTCCGTTATTCTTGTCATCTTCGTCTCTCTGTAAAGTTGTTCGTTTCTCACGAACCATGGCGCGTTCACTGCTTGTCGTAGAGCTAGATTCTGCTGCGCTTGCAGCTTCTTCCTGTTTGTTTTACACGTGTGTCCCCAGGCTATTGAGGCGTACGTGAGGATTGGCATAATGATCGATTTGATCAGCGTCAGTTTAGTCCTCAGGTCTAGTTTGCTTCTTCTGCCTATGAGACAGTTCAGTCTAGCTCTTGCTTGTTTCGCCTTCTCTACCGTCTTCTGCACGTGTTCCGTGAACGTGAGTCCTTTGTCCAGTGTTACTCCTAGGTATTTTGCTTTGTCCTTCCATGGTATTTCTCTTCCGTTGAGCCTGACCGGTCGGGCTGGTTGGTGTCTTCTTTTCTTGAATAGAACTCCTTGACTCTTCTCTGGGTTGATTTCGATCTTCCATTTAATGCACCATTCTTCGATTTCTTCTGTTGCTTCTTGTAGATATCTTGAGATGATCCTCGGTTGCGTACTTCTTGCTAGTATCGCTGTGTCGTCGGCGTATAGGCATAGCTTGGTGTTCTGTGTCTTCGGTATGTCAGCTGTATATATCGTGTAGAGAAGGGGCGAGAGTACGGCTCCTTGCGGTACTCCCGCTTGTTGGTCCGAATATTCCGATGTTATATCTCCCATCTTTATCCTGAATCTTCTTCCTTTCAGGTAGTCGTAGAGTAGCTTCGTTAGCACGTTCGAGTATCCTGCGTCTCTCATCTTGTATATGAGGCCTTCATGCCATACCCTGTCGAAAGCTTTACTTACGTCCAGGAATATTGCTCCGGTCGATCGATTCCTGTTGAATCCTTCTGTCGCGTATTCCACTAGTCTCAGCACTTGCTTCTCGCAGCAGTGGTCTTCTCTGAATCCGAACTGTTCTTCTGGTATGATGCCTAGCATCTCCGTTTCTTCTTTCAGTTTCCTCAATATTACTCTCTCGGCAACTTTGCTCATCGCTGGTAGCAGGCAAATTGGCCTGTAATTTTGGGGGAAGGTGGGGTCCTTTCCGGGTTTTCTAATCATGATGACGTTGGCATCTTTCCACTGTGCTGGGAAGTGCTTGAGTCGTAGGATTCCGTTGATTATTGCAACTAGGTGAGCTAACGCTTTCCTCGGTAGATGCTTCAGAGCCCTGTTGGTGATTCCGTCCCTGCCTGGTGCTTTCTTTGCTGAAACAAATTTGATTATTCCACTTATTTCTTCTGATGTGGCGAATCCAAGGTTTCCTTGATCCGGTTCGTCTTCTTGTCCTTCCACTTCTTCTTCTACCTCTTCCGTGAAGTCCAAATCTTCTTCGTCGTGCTCGTTCAGTTGGAATTGATTTTCCATTGTTCTTCTGAAAGCTTCTGCTTTGTCTTCGGGTTCGTATGCCAGTCCGTTGGCGCCGTGTATCGTCGGTACAGGCTTTCTGTCTTCTCTTAGCAGTTTTTGCAGCTTCCAAAGACCCGGTTTTTGCGGGTCCAGCTCGTTCAGTCTCGCGTCCCAGTGTTTGCTTCTGTGCGTCCGTAGTTCTTCTTTTACCAGCTCATTCAGCCTGTTAGCTTCTCTCTTCTCGGCAGGGTTTCGGCTTCTTTGGGCTCTTCTTCGGGCTCTGTTTTTTCTTCTTATTAAATCCTTGAGTTCTTCCGAAATATTGTCGAATCTCTTATAGATTGGTCTTGCTGTCAACGTGGAACTTTGTTCTATTGCTTCTTGCAGGATCAGTTCGAGGTGCTCGATTCCTCTGTCTATATCTTCTTTTTCGGTGATCGTTGGCACGTTTCCGATGGTTTCTCCCGTTATTCTCTTGAATTTTCTCCAATTGGTTTTCTTCATGTTCTTCGGTATTTGGTCGCCGTCTTCTGTGCCTATTGTTACCATAATTGGTTCGTGGGCGTCTCCTCCTTCGATGTTCTTGATTTCGTAGTCTACGATGCATTCCTTGATGATCGCGATGTCTATTACGTCCGGCAGGCCACCCTGGGGCGGGTAGTGCGTGGGTTGTCTCGGTCCTATCACTTGCACTTCGGGGTCTCTGCGCAAGTAGGCTTCTATCTTACTTCCTTTTGTGTTCCTGATCCTGCTGTTCCACGTTGGGGACTTTGCGTTGAGATCACCTATGATGATCGTTTGCTTACCATCTGGGAGGACTTCTGCCAGGTCTTCGTCGTAGAGTACGTCTTGGGGTCTCACGTACACCGATGTGATTCGTAGGTCTCCGAACTTCGTCTTCACCACTATTGTTGTTTCCTCCATCGTTCTTAGTCCGTTGATCGGTTGTATCCGGTAGTGGGCTATGTTTTTCTTCACGAGTATCGCCGTTCCTCCTGCGTTTCCTCTGACGTCTGTCCTGTATACTTCGTACCCCGGCCATCTTAGCCTAAAGTTTTCTCCTGGCAGTCGTGTTTCCTGTAAGGCGAAGATGTCAAAGTCTTGCCTTTCCAGTACTTCTCCCATGGTATTTTGATTTGTTCTTAGTCCTCCGGTGTTCCATGATCCAATCTTCACTTTACCTACTTTCATATTGTGGGGAGCCATTGCTGAAAGAAAATGGTTAGTATGAAGGTAGGTGGAGGCACTTACCTTATTTTCCCACGTTGCTGAATGCAGCAAATAAGCTAGTCATTTGCTGCATCATGGTCTGCATTTGACGCATGGCCTCGAACACGTCCATGTTCGGCGCTTTAGCTCCAGCAGCTACGCTACTGTAGCTTACGCCGGGGACGGTACGGGCGGCGTTTGGTGCAGGCCTCGCCGTCTGCTGTGCGGGCCGGGACGTCTGCGGTGCGGGCCGGGACGTCTGCGGTGCGTCTCTCGGTGCGGGGCGTTGTTCCGGTCGCTTTGGCATCCGAGGGCATCCTCGGTAGTTGGCCGGGTGCTCGCCTCTGCAGTTGGTGCAGGTCGCCTTTTGGGTTTTGGGCCTGGGGCACTCACCTGCTCTATGAGAGTCCGAGCAGATCAGGCATGCTTCCTGCATGTGGCACGTGCTCTGCCCGTGGTGGAAGCCTTGGCATCTGTAGCACTGCAGGATGTCAGTGCCGCGACGCTTTTCTTCCACCCCGACTCTCAAATTGAGCATTGTTTTAAGGGCCCGCAGGCCCTCTTCCTCCTCCGCGTTGACTTCTACCATGTACATTGGTAGAAGTTTCCTTGCTCCTCTTCGGCTCCTCATCTGGCTGACGTTCGTGGGTGTGATTCCCTGCTCCTTAAGGGCTTCCTCCACCTGCTTCGCTGAAAAGACCTCAGGAATATCTTTAATAATAAACTTCTTACCTTTATTCTGCGGTAGCTCGTACGTGTACCAATGCAGTTCGTTCCCGAGTTCCCCAAAATATTGGGTCATTCGCCTGTAGTCCTCTACAGTTTCCGGTTGGATCCTCGTTCCTCTTCTCGGGTTATAAGTTATCGGCCGGTAACTTATCCCCCTGGATTGGAGCCCTCTTCTTATTTTGTCCCAACCATAGGCACTTTTCATGACTATGGGAGGGACGCGTTGCCTTCTTTCTTCGTTCTTCTCCTCGGTTTGGTCTTCTGTTTCTTCGGCGATCTTCTTGGTCCTTTTTCTTTGTACTTCGGTGAAACCTTCTGTTTCGCTTGTTGGCCTTTTTCTCTCTTCTGGTTTGTCTTCGGGTCTCTTCTTATCTTCGGGTTTCTTCTTGTCTTCGGGTTTCTTCGTTTCTTCCGGTTTTCTCTCTTCCTTTTTCTTCTCTTCTTTTTTCTTCTTCTCTTCCGGGTTCTTCGCGGCTTTTTCTCTCCTTCGTTCTTCACGGTCTTCTTCCAGCGCCCTGGTTATTCTCCTCAGGTCTTCGCTCATCTCTTGGAGCTGTTTCCGGAGCGCCTTGTTCTCCTCTTCCACTCTTCTTATGTGCGCTTCAAACCGGTCCCTTTCGAGAGACCGGTCGCTGCGCCTGCGGGGGGCGGTTTCTACTTCCATCGAAGTAGGTTTGCCGCCCTCCATCTCGCCTAGCCTAAAAAAAAAAAAAAATAAAACCTACGTGTGTCTGCGCTGATAAGCGCCGACAAGCACTAGTTGTTCTATTTATTTGGGAATGACGCTGTGACTGAAAAATTCCTTTCGGAAAATTCCAGAGACCGTCACTTCGCCTGCTCGTTGTCTCGCACTGGCACAAGTCGCTGCTCCTACCTTTCGGTGATTACAGACCGACTTCACTACTAGCTTCGTTGCACTCTCTCGCTGCACGTCCGCTCGCTGTCGATGCCAGAGGTCGACTCTCTAAACTTGCACCTCTAGGGGGGTCAGTTTTATGAACGCAGAAACGTTGCGCTAGGCTCCGCCTCCTGGACGTTTACGAGTTTGTGCCCTTTTGTTGGTCGGCGTCGAAGCTATAAAAGCGGCCAGTTAAAAATTTTTAAAGCCAGTTTTGTGCTAGATACCGTCTCGTGCGTTACAGTCTAGTGCTGTTATATTTTCTCTATTTTGATACAAACAATCGAAATAAAACATGTCTGGTCGCGGTAAAGGTGGTAAAGTTAAGGGAAAGGCAAAGTCACGTTCCAATCGTGCCGGATTACAATTTCCCGTTGGTCGTATTCACAGATTATTGAGGAAAGGAAATTACGCCGAAAGAGTTGGTGCCGGTGCTCCGGTATACTTAGCCGCCGTTATGGAATATTTGGCTGCTGAAGTATTGGAATTGGCCGGTAATGCAGCCCGTGATAACAAGAAAACGAGAATTATTCCGAGACATTTACAATTGGCAATTAGAAACGACGAGGAATTGAATAAATTACTTTCTGGAGTTACTATCGCCCAGGGTGGTGTCTTACCGAACATCCAAGCAGTGCTTCTTCCTAAGAAGACCGAAAAGAAGGCTTAAATTGTTTTTTTTTTTTTTTTTTTTTCGGCGAATTATATGCTACAACCGGTCCTTTTAAGGGCCACAAAATATTTCTCTAACGAATAGAACGAACTAATTGTTTATAAGATGATGAGTAACAAAAATAATAATAATAATAATAAAGCGAATGTAAAAAAAAAAGAAATTATATTCGTAAGTAAACTTTCCATTGTACCGAATACCTATTTTTTTCTATTAGTACCTACTATTTTGTTTACGTTCTTTCATTTAATTTTTTTTTTGTTAATTTTTTTAATAAAAATGTTGTTGATATTGTTCATATTTAAGCTACTAACGCAATTTCAAAGCGATCAAATTTAATTTAGTTAAAGAAATGCAGAATCTTTATTTATGCATGTAATTACAATTTTTATAATTATTTAAAAAAAAAAAATCATTTTAGCATTTTGTGTTTCTATAAATCTAAAGTTTTTTGTGGTTCTGAAAAGAACCGTTTGTTGTTGTTGTTGTTTAAAATAAATTTTAGGTTAGAAGGAATAATGGAAAAATCGATAATTTATCCACCGAAACCGTAAAGGGTACGTCCTTGTCGTTTCAACGCGTATACTACGTCCATAGCAGTAACAGTTTTTCGTTTAGCGTGTTCGGTGTAAGTGACGGCATCTCTGATAACATTTTCCAGAAATACTTTCAAAACTCCTCTAGTTTCTTCGTATATTAAACCGGAAATACGTTTTACTCCACCACGACGAGCCAATCTTCTAATAGCGGGCTTCGTAATACCTTGAATGTTATCTCTCAAGACCTTACGATGCCTCTTAGCTCCACCTTTTCCTAAACCTTTGCCTCCTTTACCGCGTCCTGTCATATCGATTGATTGATTTTTCGAAGACGAAACAAAATCACAAAATTTATATAGTGTTGTTAGGTTAATACCGTGAAAGAACACGCACTAACACGAACGAACCAACTGATAATTTTCGTTTTTGCGTCGCTGCTTATATGCCTTTTTTGAAGCTCCTCCTCCTACTACGATTTGGACCAATGAAAATAAATGGTTGTTGACATAAAAGCATAAAAGCGAATGCAGAAATAAAATTTCCAGAGTCAAGTCACGGTCGTCTAGATAGTGAACTGGTTAGTGTCTCGTCGTGTTTTGTGTTTATTAAATTCGTTGTAAACTATGGCGCGTACCAAGCAAACAGCCCGAAAATCGACAGGAGGAAAAGCTCCGAGAAAACAATTGGCCACGAAAGCGGCTCGTAAAAGTGCCCCGGCAACGGGAGGAGTAAAGAAACCTCATCGTTACAGGCCCGGTACGGTAGCTCTTCGAGAAATTAGACGTTACCAAAAAAGTACCGAACTTCTAATTAGAAAATTACCCTTCCAACGTTTAGTGAGAGAAATCGCCCAAGATTTTAAAACCGATTTGCGTTTCCAAAGTTCCGCTGTTATGGCGCTTCAGGAAGCTAGTGAAGCCTATTTGGTCGGTCTTTTCGAAGATACCAATTTGTGCGCTATTCACGCTAAACGTGTAACGATCATGCCTAAAGATATTCAATTGGCCAGAAGAATTCGTGGTGAACGTGCTTAAGTTTTATCGCAATTTTTTTTATCCTATACCTAATTAAAAACGGTTCTTTTCAGAACCACAATATATTTTATACGATAGAAATTTCTTAAATGCTATATTTTTGATGATCGTCAAAAACGATCATTACAAAAAATAAATTCTCTTAAGCTCTTCTAGTTAAAGATAATTCTTTATTAATTAACCTACGAAAAAATGCTTTTATTGAATAACGAAATGTATTTTTTTTCTTCTAGTTTCACTAACTACTTAGATAAAAAAGATAATAAAATAAATATTATTTATCATTCATATAGTCAATTGTTTCTATTTTATTATTTATTTTGTGGCCCTGAAAAGGGCCATTTGAATTGTTATTTCGAAAGAAACATAAAACCCTCATAAGTTTTAATATCTTCCTTTACTTCTTCTTTTTAGGTGACACAACTTTTCTCGTTTTTGCGGCAGTTTTCGAGGTTTTCGGTTTAGGAGCTTTGGGTTTCTTCGTTGGACTGCCTTTATTCGATTTCTTGGCCTTCGTTAAAGCTTTACTTTTCGTAGGCGTCGCAGTAGAAACAGCATTAGCCGCTGCTGCGGCAGTAGTTTTTACTACCTTAGCTTTCTTCTCGTCTTTCTTCGGTTTAGTTTTCTTTTCGACGGCGGCGGCAGCGGCGGCGGCGGCGACTTTCTTGGCTTTCACCGGTTTTTTAGCCGCTTTAGGTTTGTCCGAAGCGGCGCTCGCTGTCGTCGCGCTACGTTTTGTAACCGCTGCTTTTTTAGGTTTACCGGCAGCGCCGGTTTGCTTCTTCTTATCGCCGGCACTAGCAGTAGCTCTGACAGAGCCCGAAGACAAGCTAGTTTGAACGATCCAGAAGCGCCTTTTCCTTTCGTTTGAACCAAAGATCCGGTCGTTACGGACGTTTTCAAGTATTTTTTGATGAAAGGAGCACACTTTTCGGCGTCTACCTTGTAATTAGCAGCTATGTATTTCTTGATCGCCTGAAGAGACGAACCACCTCTTTCTTTTAAACCTCTTATGGCATTATTTACCATTTCAGACGTCGGAGGATGAGAAGGTTTACTTCTAGGATTTTTCGTTTTCTTCTCCTTTTTCGGCGACGATGCTTGAGGAGAATTCGATGCGGCCGTCGCAGATGCCGCCGATGTTTGATTATCAGTATCTGCCATTGTTGTTAGTCTTCTTCTTTCTTCGAAAAAAATTAAACAATTTTACTCTTTCTAGTCTCGACAATGAATGATCCAACACAAGTCTCACTCACTAACTAACTCGTTTCTCGTTTCGCGCAAAATTTTTTGTGCGTACCGTTTTCTCGTCGGACGGAAGACTGAGCGCTTAAGCTTTGCTCCTATTCCAACAATTCGGACTGATTTTTCTCGGAGCTCGTGTTCGCACGATTTTATTTTTTTAATTTCTTCACGTCTTACCTACTATATCGAAACGGATAATTCAAAGAGAACCTTTGTGTAAGGTTACAGCAATTTTCTTAAATAACGAACGATCTTTAATTTCCCAGAGAACGATCTCAACAATCACTCCAAAAAATTGTCATTCAACGTTCAGCCCGATTCTCAATATTTTACCTTCGATATAGATCGAAATTCGGTAACGACGTTACGTTTATTTGGTTTAACTAAAATTTCAAACTATTCTTTACACGTAATCATCGAAATCGATCGACCCGACAGAGCTGCTAACGATTCGGAGTAATTTAAAATATACCATGTCAGTTCCACATCTCGCGAATTGAATCGAATCTTTTGAAAAGATGCAACTAAAAGAGTGTGATAATAATTTCCGAAACACTAAAAGAACGCTTAGATAAATAAATTAATTTATACAATATGAATCCGATCAATCGTTAGACCGACAAATTCGAGTAACATAAGCGATATAAGCGGTAAGTACCGATTTACGAGAGCATCCAAGAAAAATCTAATCGGAACTTAGGGGAAACTATACGAACGGTATTTTAAGTAATAGTTCTGTTTAAAACGAACGATTATCCTAAAATTTACCAACAATAATGTCACTTAACGATTATAATTCCAAAAATTTCCTAAATCCCTCAAATTCGGGAAATACTGGTAAATTTTTCCCGGTAACGTTGATACCTAATACCGATCCGATTGATGAAGGATTTGCATGTTATTTATTAGATTAGGCAGAGCTCAATTGGAAAAATCCAAGACACCTTTAACGATTATTTAAACGTTTTTGGGAACAAAGAAACCTTAAGCGTCAAGTACATGTCGTATTAATAAAAGGAATAGTATATTATCGCATCCCTAATCCCGTTTTATTCTAAATAATACACGAAAGACCAACGAAAGTAAGTATGCAATTTGTGCTTCCAGTTTTATTTTTAATAATGGCCAAATTATTTTTGGCAAATATAATATATATTTTGAAATTAATATTTACTCTTATTTTCTAGGTTTACTATACTCTACATCATCGATGATAGCAAAAGACGTTTCTACTTGTATTATAAATTTGTGGTTCTGAAAAGAACCGTTTTTTGATCATTAATTACAAATACATTCGCTGCTAACAGTGGATTTGTTTTAGGCGAATTATTTCGAACTGGTGTACTTGGTAACAGCCTTAGTTCCTTCACTAACAGCGTGTTTGGCAAGTTCACCGGGTAGGAGTAGACGCACAGCAGTTTGGATTTCTCTACTAGTAATAGTAGAACGTTTGTTATAATGAGCCAGACGAGAAGCTTCAGCAGCAATCCTTTCGAAAATGTCATTCACGAAACTGTTCATGATGCTCATCGCCTTACTGGAAATACCGGTATCGGGATGTACTTGCTTTAAAACTTTGTAAATGTAGATTGCGTAACTTTCCTTCCTCCTCCTTTTCTTCTTTTTATCGGCTTTGGAAATGTTCTTTTGAGCTTTTCCAGCTTTTTTAGCCGCCTTTCCACTAGTTTTGGGTGGCATATTCAAAAAAATATAGTATACACACAGAACACGACTCGACGACGTCTACGGTAAAACTAAACTTGCACCTCTAGGGGGGTCAGTTTTATGAACGCAGAAACGTTGCGCTAGGCTCCGCCTCCTTGACGTTTTCGAGTTTGTGCCCTTTCGTTGGTCGGCGTCGAAGCTATAAAAGCGGCCAGTTAAAAATTTTTAAGCCAGTTTTGTGCTAGATACCGTCTCGTGCGTTACAGTCTAGTGCTGTTATATTTCTCTATTTTGATACAAACAATCGAAATAAAACATGTCTGGTCGCGGTAAAGGTGGTAAAGTTAAGGGAAAGGCAAAGTCACGTTCCAATCGTGCCGGATTACAATTTCCCGTTGGTCGTATTCACAGATTATTGAGGAAAGGAAATTACGCCGAAAGAGTTGGTGCCGGTGCTCCGGTATACTTAGCCGCCGTTATGGAATATTTGGCTGCTGAAGTATTGGAATTGGCCGGTAATGCAGCCCGTGATAACAAGAAAACGAGAATTATTCCGAGACATTTACAATTGGCAATTAGAAACGACGAGGAATTGAATAAATTACTTTCTGGAGTTACTATCGCCCAGGGTGGTGTCTTACCGAACATCCAAGCAGTGCTTCTTCCTAAGAAGACCGAAAAGAAGGCTTAAATTGTTTTTTTTTTCGGCGAATTATATGCTACAACCGGTCCTTTTAAGGGCCACAAAATATTTCTCTAACGAATAGAACGAACTAATTGTTTATAAGATGATGAGTAACAAAAATAATAATAATAATAATAAAGCGAATGTAAAAAAAAGAAATTATATTCGTAAGTAAACTTTCCATTGTACCGAATACCTATTTTTTTCTATTAGTACCTACTATTTTGTTTACGTTCTTTCATTTAATTTTTTTTTTGTTAATTTTTTTAATAAAAATGTTGTTGATAGTTGATATTGTTCATATTCATATTGTTCATATTAAGCTACTAACGCAATTTCAAAGCGATCAAATTTAATTTAGTTAAAGAAATGCAGAATCTTTATTTATGCATGTAATTACAATTTTTATAATTATTTAAAAAAAATCATTTTAGCATTTTGTGTTTCTATATATCGAAAGTTTGTTGTGGTTCTGAAAAGAACCGTTTGTTGTCGTTATTATTTAAAATAAATTTTAGGTTAGAAGGAATAATGGAAAAATCGATGATTTATCCACCGAAACCGTAGAGGGTACGTCCTTGACGTTTCAACGCGTATACTACGTCCATAGCAGTTACAGTTTTACGTTTAGCGTGTTCGGTGTAAGTAACGGCATCTCTGATAACGTTTTCCAGAAAGACTTTCAAAACTCCACGAGTTTCTTCGTAAATTAAACCAGAAATACGTTTAACTCCACCACGACGAGCCAATCTTCTGATAGCGGGCTTCGTAATACCTTGGATATTATCACGCAAAACCTTACGATGTCTCTTAGCACCACCTTTTCCTAAACCTTTGCCACCTTTACCGCGTCCTGTCATATCGATTGATTGATTTTTCGAAGACGAAACAAAATCACAAAATTTATATAGTGTTGTTAGGTTAATACCGTGAAAGAACACGCACTAACACGAACGAACCAACTGATAATTTTCGTTTTTGCGTCGCTGCTTATATGCCTTTTTTGAAGCTCCTCCTCCTACTACGATTTGGACCAATGAAAATAAATGGTTGTTGACATAAAAGCATAAAAGCGAATGCAGAAATAAAATTTCCAGAGTCAAGTCACGGTCGTCTAGATAGTGAACTGGTTAGTGTCTCGTCGTGTTTTGTGTTTATTAAATTCGTTGTAAACTATGGCGCGTACCAAGCAAACAGCCCGAAAATCGACAGGAGGAAAAGCTCCGAGAAAACAATTGGCCACGAAAGCGGCTCGTAAAAGTGCCCCGGCAACGGGAGGAGTAAAGAAACCTCATCGTTACAGGCCCGGTACGGTAGCTCTTCGAGAAATTAGACGTTACCAAAAAAGTACCGAACTTCTAATTAGAAAATTACCCTTCCAACGTTTAGTGAGAGAAATCGCCCAAGATTTTAAAACCGATTTGCGTTTCCAAAGTTCCGCTGTTATGGCGCTTCAGGAAGCTAGTGAAGCCTATTTGGTCGGTCTTTTCGAAGATACCAATTTGTGCGCTATTCACGCTAAACGTGTAACGATCATGCCTAAAGATATTCAATTGGCCAGAAGAATTCGTGGTGAACGTGCTTAAGTTTTATCGCAATTTTTTTTATCCTATACCTAATTAAAAACGGTTCTTTTCAGAACCACAATATATTTTATACGATAGAAATTTCTTAAATGCTATATTTTTGATGATCGTCAAAAACGATCATTACAAAAAATAAATTCTCTTAAGCTCTTCTAGTTAAAGATAATTCTTTATTAATTAACCTACGAAAAAATGCTTTTATTGAATAACGAAATGTATTTTTTTTCTTCTAGTTTCACTAACTACTTAGATAAAAAAGATAATAAAATAAATATTATTTATCATTCATATAGTCAATTGTTTCTATTTTATTATTTATTTTGTGGCCCTGAAAAGGGCCATTTGAATTGTTATTTCGAAAGAAACATAAAACCCTCATAAGTTTTAATATCTTCCTTTACTTCTTCTTTTTAGGTGACACAACTTTTCTCGTTTTTGCGGCAGTTTTCGAGGTTTTCGGTTTAGGAGCTTTGGGTTTCTTCGTTGGACTGCCTTTATTCGATTTCTTGGCCTTCGTTAAAGCTTTACTTTTCGTAGGCGTCGCAGTAGAAACAGCATTAGCCGCTGCTGCGGCAGTAGTTTTTACTACCTTAACTTTCTTCTCGTCTTTCTTCGGTTTAGTTTTCTTTTCGACGGCGGCGGCAGCGGCGGCGACTTTCTTGGCTTTCACCGGTTTTTTAGCCGCTTTAGGTTTGTCCGAAGCGGCGCTCGCTGTCGTCGCGCTACGTTTTGTAACCGCTGCTTTTTTAGGTTTACCGGCAGCGCCGGTTTGCTTCTTCTTATCGCCGGCACTAGCAGTAGCTCTGACAGAGCCCGAAGACGTCGTCGAAGCTAGTTTGAACGATCCAGAAGCGCCTTTTCCTTTCGTTTGAACCAAAGATCCGGTCGTTACGGACGTTTTCAAATATTTTTTGATGAAAGGAGCACACTTTTCGGCGTCTACCTTGTAATTAGCAGCTATGTATTTCTTGATCGCCTGAAGAGACGAACCACCTCTTTCTTTTAAACCTCTTATGGCGTTATTTACCATTTCAGACGTCGGAGGATGAGAAGGTTTACTTCTAGGATTTTTCGTCTTCTTCTCCTTTTTCGGCGACGATGCTTGAGGAGAATTCGATGCGGCCGTCGCAGATGCCGCCGATGTTTGATTATCAGTATCTGCCATTGTTGTTAGTCTTCTTCTTTCTTCGAAAAAAATTAAACAATTTTACTCTTTCTAGTCTCGACAATGAATGATCCAACACAAGTCTCACTCACTAACTAACTCGTTTCTCGTTTCGCGCAAAATTTTTTGTGCGTACCGTTTTCTCGTCGGACGGAAGACTGAGCGCTTAAGCTTTGCTCCTATTCCAACAATTCGGACTGATTTTTCTCGGAGCTCGTGTTCGCACGATTTTATTTTTTTAATTTCTTCACGTCTTACCTACTATATCGAAACGGATAATTCAAAGAGAACCTTTGTGTAAGGTTACAGCAATTTTCTTAAATAACGAACGATCTTTAATTTCCCAGAGAACGATCTCAACAATCACTCCAAAAAATTGTCATTCAACGTTCAGCCCGATTCTCAATATTTTACCTTCGATATAGATCGAAATTCGGTAACGACGTTACGTTTATTTGGTTTAACTAAAATTTCAAACTATTCTTTACACGTAATCATCGAAATCGATCGACCCGACAGAGCTGCTAACGATTCGGAGTAATTTAAAATATACCATGTCAGTTCCACATCTCGCGAATTGAATCGAATCTTTTGAAAAGATGCAACTAAAAGAGTGTGATAATAATTTCCGAAACACTAAAAGAACGCTTAGATAAATAAATTAATTTATACAATATGAATCCGATCAATCGTTAGACCGACAAATTCGAGTAACATAAGCGATATAAGCGGTAAGTACCGATTTACGAGAGCATCCAAGAAAAATCTAATCGGAACTTAGGGGAAACTATACGAACGGTATTTTAAGTAATAGTTCTGTTTAAAACGAACGATTATCCTAAAATTTACCAACAATAATGTCACTTAACGATTATAATTCCAAAAATTTCCTAAATCCCTCAAATTCGGGAAATACTGGTAAATTTTTCCCGGTAACGTTGATACCTAATACCGATCCGATTGATGAAGGATTTGCATGTTATTTATTAGATTAGGCAGAGCTCAATTGGAAAAATCCAAGACACCTTTAACGATTATTTAAACGTTTTTGGGAACAAAGAAACCTTAAGCGTCAAGTACATGTCGTATTAATAAAAGGAATAGTATATTATCGCATCCCTAATCCCGTTTTATTCTAAATAATACACGAAAGACCAACGAAAGTAAGTATGCAATTTGTGCTTCCAGTTTTATTTTTAATAATGGCCAAATTATTTTTGGCAAATATAATATATATTTTGAAATTAATATTTACTCTTATTTTCTAGGTTTACTATACTCTACATCATCGATGATAGCAAAAGACGTTTCTACTTGTATTATAAATTTGTGGTTCTGAAAAGAACCGTTTTTTGATCATTAATTACAAATACATTCGCTGCTAACAGTGGATTTGTTTTAGGCGAATTATTTCGAACTGGTGTACTTGGTAACAGCCTTAGTTCCTTCACTAACAGCGTGTTTGGCAAGTTCACCGGGTAGGAGTAGACGCACAGCAGTTTGGATTTCTCTACTAGTAATAGTAGAACGTTTGTTATAATGAGCCAGACGAGAAGCTTCAGCAGCAATCCTTTCGAAAATGTCATTCACGAAACTGTTCATGATGCTCATCGCCTTACTGGAAATACCGGTATCGGGATGTACTTGCTTTAAAACTTTGTAAATGTAGATTGCGTAACTTTCCTTCCTCCTCCTTTTCTTCTTTTTATCGGCTTTGGAAATGTTCTTTTGAGCTTTTCCAGCTTTTTTAGCCGCCTTTCCACTAGTTTTGGGTGGCATATTCAAAAAAATATAGTATACACACAGAACACGACTCGACGACGTCTACGGTAAAACTAAACTTGCACCTCTAGGGGGGTCAGTTTTATGAACGCAGAAACGTTGCGCTAGGCTCCGCCTCCTTGACGTTTTCGAGTTTGTGCCCTTTCGTTGGTCGGCGTCGAAGCTATAAAAGCGGCCAGTTAAAAATTTTTAAGCCAGTTTTGTGCTAGATACCGTCTCGTGCGTTACAGTCTAGTGCTGTTATATTTTCTCTATTTTGATACAAACAATCGAAATAAAACATGTCTGGTCGCGGTAAAGGTGGTAAAGTTAAGGGAAAGGCAAAGTCACGTTCCAATCGTGCCGGATTACAATTTCCCGTTGGTCGTATTCACAGATTATTGAGGAAAGGAAATTACGCCGAAAGAGTTGGTGCCGGTGCTCCGGTATACTTAGCCGCCGTTATGGAATATTTGGCTGCTGAAGTATTGGAATTGGCCGGTAATGCAGCCCGTGATAACAAGAAAACGAGAATTATTCCGAGACATTTACAATTGGCAATTAGAAACGACGAGGAATTGAATAAATTACTTTCTGGAGTTACTATCGCCCAGGGTGGTGTCTTACCGAACATCCAAGCAGTGCTTCTTCCTAAGAAGACCGAAAAGAAGGCTTAAATTGTTTTTTTTTCGGCGAATTATATGCTACAACCGGTCCTTTTAAGGGCCACAAAATATTTCTCTAACGAATAGAACGAACTAATTGTTTATAAGATGATGAGTAACAAAAATAATAATAATAATAATAAAGCGAATGTAAAAAAAAAGAAATTATATTCGTAAGTAAACTTTCCATTGTACCGAATACCTATTTTTTTCTATTAGTACCTACTATTTTGTTTACGTTCTTTCATTTAATTTTTTTTTTGTTAATTTTTTTAATAAAAATGTTGTTGATATTGTTCATATTTAAGCTACTAACGCAATTTCAAAGCGATCAAATTTAATTTAGTTAAAGAAATGCAGAATCTTTATTTATGCATGTAATTACAATTTTTATAATTATTTAAAAAAAAAAAATCATTTTAGCATTTTGTGTTTCTATATATCGAAAGTTTGTTGTGGTTCTGAAAAGAACCGTTTGTTGTCGTTATTATTTAAAATAAATTTTAGGTTAGAAGGAATAATGGAAAAATCGATGATTTATCCACCGAAACCGTAGAGGGTACGTCCTTGACGTTTCAACGCGTATACTACGTCCATAGCAGTTACAGTTTTACGTTTAGCGTGTTCGGTGTAAGTAACGGCATCTCTGATAACGTTTTCCAGAAAGACTTTCAAAACTCCACGAGTTTCTTCGTAAATTAAACCAGAAATACGTTTAACTCCACCACGACGAGCCAATCTTCTGATAGCGGGCTTCGTAATACCTTGGATATTATCACGCAAAACCTTACGATGTCTCTTAGCACCACCTTTTCCTAAACCTTTGCCACCTTTACCGCGTCCTGTCATATCGATTGATTGATTTTTCGAAGACGAAACAAAATCACAAAATTTATATAGTGTTGTTAGGTTAATACCGTGAAAGAACACGCACTAACACGAACGAACCAACTGATAATTTTCGTTTTTGCGTCGCTGCTTATATGCCTTTTTTGAAGCTCCTCCTCCTACTACGATTTGGACCAATGAAAATAAATGGTTGTTGACATAAAAGCATAAAAGCGAATGCAGAAATAAAATTTCCAGAGTCAAGTCACGGTCGTCTAGATAGTGAACTGGTTAGTGTCTCGTCGTGTTTTGTGTTTATTAAATTCGTTGTAAACTATGGCGCGTACCAAGCAAACAGCCCGAAAATCGACAGGAGGAAAAGCTCCGAGAAAACAATTGGCCACGAAAGCGGCTCGTAAAAGTGCCCCGGCAACGGGAGGAGTAAAGAAACCTCATCGTTACAGGCCCGGTACGGTAGCTCTTCGAGAAATTAGACGTTACCAAAAAAGTACCGAACTTCTAATTAGAAAATTACCCTTCCAACGTTTAGTGAGAGAAATCGCCCAAGATTTTAAAACCGATTTGCGTTTCCAAAGTTCCGCTGTTATGGCGCTTCAGGAAGCTAGTGAAGCCTATTTGGTCGGTCTTTTCGAAGATACCAATTTGTGCGCTATTCACGCTAAACGTGTAACGATCATGCCTAAAGATATTCAATTGGCCAGAAGAATTCGTGGTGAACGTGCTTAAGTTTTATCGCAATTTTTTTTATCCTATACCTAATTAAAAACGGTTCTTTTCAGAACCACAATATATTTTATACGATAGAAATTTCTTAAATGCTATATTTTTGATGATCGTCAAAAACGATCATTACAAAAAATAAATTCTCTTAAGCTCTTCTAGTTAAAGATAATTCTTTATTAATTAACCTACGAAAAAATGCTTTTATTGAATAACGAAATGTATTTTTTTTCTTCTAGTTTCACTAACTACTTAGATAAAAAAGATAATAAAATAAATATTATTTATCATTCATATAGTCAATTGTTTCTATTTTATTATTTATTTTGTGGCCCTGAAAAGGGCCATTTGAATTGTTATTTCGAAAGAAACATAAAACCCTCATAAGTTTTAATATCTTCCTTTACTTCTTCTTTTTAGGTGACACAACTTTTCTCGTTTTTGCGGCAGTTTTCGAGGTTTTCGGTTTAGGAGCTTTGGGTTTCTTCGTTGGACTGCCTTTATTCGATTTCTTGGCCTTCGTTAAAGCTTTACTTTTCGTAGGCGTCGCAGTAGAAACAGCATTAGCCGCTGCTGCGGCAGTAGTTTTTACTACCTTAGCTTTCTTCTCGTCTTTCTTCGGTTTAGTTTTCTTTTCGACGGCGGCGGCAGCGGCGGCGGCGGCGACTTTCTTGGCTTTCACCGGTTTTTTAGCCGCTTTAGGTTTGTCCGAAGCGGCGCTCGCTGTCGTCGCGCTACGTTTTGTAACCGCTGCTTTTTTAGGTTTACCGGCAGCGCCGGTTTGCTTCTTCTTATCGCCGGCACTAGCAGTAGCTCTGACAGAGCCCGAAGACGTCGTCGAAGCTAGTTTGAACGATCCAGAAGCGCCTTTTCCTTTCGTTTGAACCAAAGATCCGGTCGTTACGGACGTTTTCAAGTATTTTTTGATGAAAGGAGCACACTTTTCGGCGTCTACCTTGTAATTAGCAGCTATGTATTTCTTGATCGCCTGAAGAGACGAACCACCTCTTTCTTTTAAACCTCTTATGGCATTATTTACCATTTCAGACGTCGGAGGATGAGAAGGTTTACTTCTAGGATTTTTCGTTTTCTTCTCCTTTTTCGGCGACGATGCTTGAGGAGAATTCGATGCGGCCGTCGCAGATGCCGCCGATGTTTGATTATCAGTATCTGCCATTGTTGTTAGTCTTCTTCTTTCTTCGAAAAAAATTAAACAATTTTACTCTTTCTAGTCTCGACAATGAATGATCCAACACAAGTCTCACTCACTAACTAACTCGTTTCTCGTTTCGCGCAAAATTTTTTGTGCGTACCGTTTTCTCGTCGGACGGAAGACTGAGCGCTTAAGCTTTGCTCCTATTCCAACAATTCGGACTGATTTTTCTCGGAGCTCGTGTTCGCACGATTTTATTTTTTTAATTTCTTCACGTCTTACCTACTATATCGAAACGGATAATTCAAAGAGAACCTTTGTGTAAGGTTACAGCAATTTTCTTAAATAACGAACGATCTTTAATTTCCCAGAGAACGATCTCAACAATCACTCCAAAAAATTGTCATTCAACGTTCAGCCCGATTCTCAATATTTTACCTTCGATATAGATCGAAATTCGGTAACGACGTTACGTTTATTTGGTTTAACTAAAATTTCAAACTATTCTTTACACGTAATCATCGAAATCGATCGACCCGACAGAGCTGCTAACGATTCGGAGTAATTTAAAATATACCATGTCAGTTCCACATCTCGCGAATTGAATCGAATCTTTTGAAAAGATGCAACTAAAAGAGTGTGATAATAATTTCCGAAACACTAAAAGAACGCTTAGATAAATAAATTAATTTATACAATATGAATCCGATCAATCGTTAGACCGACAAATTCGAGTAACATAAGCGATATAAGCGGTAAGTACCGATTTACGAGAGCATCCAAGAAAAATCTAATCGGAACTTAGGGGAAACTATACGAACGGTATTTTAAGTAATAGTTCTGTTTAAAACGAACGATTATCCTAAAATTTACCAACAATAATGTCACTTAACGATTATAATTCCAAAAATTTCCTAAATCCCTCAAATTCGGGAAATACTGGTAAATTTTTCCCGGTAACGTTGATACCTAATACCGATCCGATTGATGAAGGATTTGCATGTTATTTATTAGATTAGGCAGAGCTCAATTGGAAAAATCCAAGACACCTTTAACGATTATTTAAACGTTTTTGGGAACAAAGAAACCTTAAGCGTCAAGTACATGTCGTATTAATAAAAGGAATAGTATATTATCGCATCCCTAATCCCGTTTTATTCTAAATAATACACGAAAGACCAACGAAAGTAAGTATGCAATTTGTGCTTCCAGTTTTATTTTTAATAATGGCCAAATTATTTTTGGCAAATATAATATATATTTTGAAATTAATATTTACTCTTATTTTCTAGGTTTACTATACTCTACATCATCGATGATAGCAAAAGACGTTTCTACTTGTATTATAAATTTGTGGTTCTGAAAAGAACCGTTTTTTGATCATTAATTACAAATACATTCGCTGCTAACAGTGGATTTGTTTTAGGCGAATTATTTCGAACTGGTGTACTTGGTAACAGCCTTAGTTCCTTCACTAACAGCGTGTTTGGCAAGTTCACCGGGTAGGAGTAGACGCACAGCAGTTTGGATTTCTCTACTAGTAATAGTAGAACGTTTGTTATAATGAGCCAGACGAGAAGCTTCAGCAGCAATCCTTTCGAAAATGTCATTCACGAAACTGTTCATGATGCTCATCGCCTTACTGGAAATACCGGTATCGGGATGTACTTGCTTTAAAACTTTGTAAATGTAGATTGCGTAACTTTCCTTCCTCCTCCTTTTCTTCTTTTTATCGGCTTTGGAAATGTTCTTTTGAGCTTTTCCAGCTTTTTTAGCCGCCTTTCCACTAGTTTTGGGTGGCATATTCAAAAAAATATAGTATACACACAGAACACGACTCGACGACGTCTACGGTAAAACTAAACTTGCACCTCTAGGGGGGTCAGTTTTATGAACGCAGAAACGTTGCGCTAGGCTCCGCCTCCTTGACGTTTTCGAGTTTGTGCCCTTTCGTTGGTCGGCGTCGAAGCTATAAAAGCGGCCAGTTAAAAATTTTTAAGCCAGTTTTGTGCTAGATACCGTCTCGTGCGTTACAGTCTAGTGCTGTTATATTTTCTCTATTTTGATACAAACAATCGAAATAAAACATGTCTGGTCGCGGTAAAGGTGGTAAAGTTAAGGGAAAGGCAAAGTCACGTTCCAATCGTGCCGGATTACAATTTCCCGTTGGTCGTATTCACAGATTATTGAGGAAAGGAAATTACGCCGAAAGAGTTGGTGCCGGTGCTCCGGTATACTTAGCCGCCGTTATGGAATATTTGGCTGCTGAAGTATTGGAATTGGCCGGTAATGCAGCCCGTGATAACAAGAAAACGAGAATTATTCCGAGACATTTACAATTGGCAATTAGAAACGACGAGGAATTGAATAAATTACTTTCTGGAGTTACTATCGCCCAGGGTGGTGTCTTACCGAACATCCAAGCAGTGCTTCTTCCTAAGAAGACCGAAAAGAAGGCTTAAATTGTTTTTTTTTCGGCGAATTATATGCTACAACCGGTCCTTTTAAGGGCCACAAAATATTTCTCTAACGAATAGAACGAACTAATTGTTTATAAGATGATGAGTAACAAAAATAATAATAATAATAATAAAGCGAATGTAAAAAAAAAGAAATTATATTCGTAAGTAAACTTTCCATTGTACCGAATACCTATTTTTTTCTATTAGTACCTACTATTTTGTTTACGTTCTTTCATTTAATTTTTTTTTTGTTAATTTTTTTAATAAAAATGTTGTTGATATTGTTCATATTTAAGCTACTAACGCAATTTCAAAGCGATCAAATTTAATTTAGTTAAAGAAATGCAGAATCTTTATTTATGCATGTAATTACAATTTTTATAATTATTTAAAAAAAAAAAATCATTTTAGCATTTTGTGTTTCTATATATCGAAAGTTTGTTGTGGTTCTGAAAAGAACCGTTTGTTGTCGTTATTATTTAAAATAAATTTTAGGTTAGAAGGAATAATGGAAAAATCGATGATTTATCCACCGAAACCGTAGAGGGTACGTCCTTGACGTTTCAACGCGTATACTACGTCCATAGCAGTTACAGTTTTACGTTTAGCGTGTTCGGTGTAAGTAACGGCATCTCTGATAACGTTTTCCAGAAAGACTTTCAAAACTCCACGAGTTTCTTCGTAAATTAAACCAGAAATACGTTTAACTCCACCACGACGAGCCAATCTTCTGATAGCGGGCTTCGTAATACCTTGGATATTATCACGCAAAACCTTACGATGTCTCTTAGCACCACCTTTTCCTAAACCTTTGCCACCTTTACCGCGTCCTGTCATATCGATTGATTGATTTTTCGAAGACGAAACAAAATCACAAAATTTATATAGTGTTGTTAGGTTAATACCGTGAAAGAACACGCACTAACACGAACGAACCAACTGATAATTTTCGTTTTTGCGTCGCTGCTTATATGCCTTTTTTGAAGCTCCTCCTCCTACTACGATTTGGACCAATGAAAATAAATGGTTGTTGACATAAAAGCATAAAAGCGAATGCAGAAATAAAATTTCCAGAGTCAAGTCACGGTCGTCTAGATAGTGAACTGGTTAGTGTCTCGTCGTGTTTTGTGTTTATTAAATTCGTTGTAAACTATGGCGCGTACCAAGCAAACAGCCCGAAAATCGACAGGAGGAAAAGCTCCGAGAAAACAATTGGCCACGAAAGCGGCTCGTAAAAGTGCCCCGGCAACGGGAGGAGTAAAGAAACCTCATCGTTACAGGCCCGGTACGGTAGCTCTTCGAGAAATTAGACGTTACCAAAAAAGTACCGAACTTCTAATTAGAAAATTACCCTTCCAACGTTTAGTGAGAGAAATCGCCCAAGATTTTAAAACCGATTTGCGTTTCCAAAGTTCCGCTGTTATGGCGCTTCAGGAAGCTAGTGAAGCCTATTTGGTCGGTCTTTTCGAAGATACCAATTTGTGCGCTATTCACGCTAAACGTGTAACGATCATGCCTAAAGATATTCAATTGGCCAGAAGAATTCGTGGTGAACGTGCTTAAGTTTTATCGCAATTTTTTTTATCCTATACCTAATTAAAAACGGTTCTTTTCAGAACCACAATATATTTTATACGATAGAAATTTCTTAAATGCTATATTTTTGATGATCGTCAAAAACGATCATTACAAAAAATAAATTCTCTTAAGCTCTTCTAGTTAAAGATAATTCTTTATTAATTAACCTACGAAAAAATGCTTTTATTGAATAACGAAATGTATTTTTTTTCTTCTAGTTTCACTAACTACTTAGATAAAAAAGATAATAAAATAAATATTATTTATCATTCATATAGTCAATTGTTTCTATTTTATTATTTATTTTGTGGCCCTGAAAAGGGCCATTTGAATTGTTATTTCGAAAGAAACATAAAACCCTCATAAGTTTTAATATCTTCCTTTACTTCTTCTTTTTAGGTGACACAACTTTTCTCGTTTTTGCGGCAGTTTTCGAGGTTTTCGGTTTAGGAGCTTTGGGTTTCTTCGTTGGACTGCCTTTATTCGATTTCTTGGCCTTCGTTAAAGCTTTACTTTTCGTAGGCGTCGCAGTAGAAACAGCATTAGCCGCTGCTGCGGCAGTAGTTTTTACTACCTTAGCTTTCTTCTCGTCTTTCTTCGGTTTAGTTTTCTTTTCGACGGCGGCGGCAGCGGCGGCGGCGGCGACTTTCTTGGCTTTCACCGGTTTTTTAGCCGCTTTAGGTTTGTCCGAAGCGGCGCTCGCTGTCGTCGCGCTACGTTTTGTAACCGCTGCTTTTTTAGGTTTACCGGCAGCGCCGGTTTGCTTCTTCTTATCGCCGGCACTAGCAGTAGCTCTGACAGAGCCCGAAGACGTCGTCGAAGCTAGTTTGAACGATCCAGAAGCGCCTTTTCCTTTCGTTTGAACCAAAGATCCGGTCGTTACGGACGTTTTCAAGTATTTTTTGATGAAAGGAGCACACTTTTCGGCGTCTACCTTGTAATTAGCAGCTATGTATTTCTTGATCGCCTGAAGAGACGAACCACCTCTTTCTTTTAAACCTCTTATGGCATTATTTACCATTTCAGACGTCGGAGGATGAGAAGGTTTACTTCTAGGATTTTTCGTTTTCTTCTCCTTTTTCGGCGACGATGCTTGAGGAGAATTCGATGCGGCCGTCGCAGATGCCGCCGATGTTTGATTATCAGTATCTGCCATTGTTGTTAGTCTTCTTCTTTCTTCGAAAAAAATTAAACAATTTTACTCTTTCTAGTCTCGACAATGAATGATCCAACACAAGTCTCACTCACTAACTAACTCGTTTCTCGTTTCGCGCAAAATTTTTTGTGCGTACCGTTTTCTCGTCGGACGGAAGACTGAGCGCTTAAGCTTTGCTCCTATTCCAACAATTCGGACTGATTTTTCTCGGAGCTCGTGTTCGCACGATTTTATTTTTTTAATTTCTTCACGTCTTACCTACTATATCGAAACGGATAATTCAAAGAGAACCTTTGTGTAAGGTTACAGCAATTTTCTTAAATAACGAACGATCTTTAATTTCCCAGAGAACGATCTCAACAATCACTCCAAAAAATTGTCATTCAACGTTCAGCCCGATTCTCAATATTTTACCTTCGATATAGATCGAAATTCGGTAACGACGTTACGTTTATTTGGTTTAACTAAAATTTCAAACTATTCTTTACACGTAATCATCGAAATCGATCGACCCGACAGAGCTGCTAACGATTCGGAGTAATTTAAAATATACCATGTCAGTTCCACATCTCGCGAATTGAATCGAATCTTTTGAAAAGATGCAACTAAAAGAGTGTGATAATAATTTCCGAAACACTAAAAGAACGCTTAGATAAATAAATTAATTTATACAATATGAATCCGATCAATCGTTAGACCGACAAATTCGAGTAACATAAGCGATATAAGCGGTAAGTACCGATTTACGAGAGCATCCAAGAAAAATCTAATCGGAACTTAGGGGAAACTATACGAACGGTATTTTAAGTAATAGTTCTGTTTAAAACGAACGATTATCCTAAAATTTACCAACAATAATGTCACTTAACGATTATAATTCCAAAAATTTCCTAAATCCCTCAAATTCGGGAAATACTGGTAAATTTTTCCCGGTAACGTTGATACCTAATACCGATCCGATTGATGAAGGATTTGCATGTTATTTATTAGATTAGGCAGAGCTCAATTGGAAAAATCCAAGACACCTTTAACGATTATTTAAACGTTTTTGGGAACAAAGAAACCTTAAGCGTCAAGTACATGTCGTATTAATAAAAGGAATAGTATATTATCGCATCCCTAATCCCGTTTTATTCTAAATAATACACGAAAGACCAACGAAAGTAAGTATGCAATTTGTGCTTCCAGTTTTATTTTTAATAATGGCCAAATTATTTTTGGCAAATATAATATATATTTTGAAATTAATATTTACTCTTATTTTCTAGGTTTACTATACTCTACATCATCGATGATAGCAAAAGACGTTTCTACTTGTATTATAAATTTGTGGTTCTGAAAAGAACCGTTTTTTGATCATTAATTACAAATACATTCGCTGCTAACAGTGGATTTGTTTTAGGCGAATTATTTCGAACTGGTGTACTTGGTAACAGCCTTAGTTCCTTCACTAACAGCGTGTTTGGCAAGTTCACCGGGTAGGAGTAGACGCACAGCAGTTTGGATTTCTCTACTAGTAATAGTAGAACGTTTGTTATAATGAGCCAGACGAGAAGCTTCAGCAGCAATCCTTTCGAAAATGTCATTCACGAAACTGTTCATGATGCTCATCGCCTTACTGGAAATACCGGTATCGGGATGTACTTGCTTTAAAACTTTGTAAATGTAGATTGCGTAACTTTCCTTCCTCCTCCTTTTCTTCTTTTTATCGGCTTTGGAAATGTTCTTTTGAGCTTTTCCAGCTTTTTTAGCCGCCTTTCCACTAGTTTTGGGTGGCATATTCAAAAAAATATAGTATACACACAGAACACGACTCGACGACGTCTACGGTAAAACTAAACTTGCAGTCCAGTGTGTCGCCCGGACCAAGAGTTTACCCATACGGTTTTTCGATGAGTACTCCCTTGTCCCTTTTCCTCCACCCCCTGGCCTCCTGACCAGGTCGACACGTCACCTTTTTACTTACCTTGGACGGATCCCCGGGATTTTGGGATGCGCCCTATCGCCTTTTCCTGCAGGGGTAGCGGTTTCGCTTTTCTCCCTGTGTCGTCCTTTGGGTTGTCATCTGTTGGATGGGCGTTCTGTGGTCGTTGTCTTCTTTTCGTGGTCCTTGGGCTTCGCGGTCTAACTATCCTTCCGCCCCGGGTGTGAGGGGTTTCCGGTATAGTTAGATTTTGTATCTGAAAAAGAAAGAAAAGTAATATTAGTCGTCGAAATCAAATGGAAAAACGATCCAGTTTTAGACTACGAGAGTCGTCAACGTGGTATGAGTTGGGTTATCTCAGCAGCTGTTTTCTGGGCCTAGCGTGCCGACCGTGGTCTTCAGCCGAGTAATCGATAAGATCTCTCAGCTGCACGTTCGGGTGATATCGCAGATTATCGTATCTCCTCCTCGCTCGTGTGCTCATTAATTCCAAAATCCTAGTGGATTCGGTATCTCTGAGCAAGTAGCGGTTTGCGACGTACCAAGGGGCATTGGTCGCGATACGGAGGCATTGATGCTGTAATCGTTCGATTTTCAATAGATTGGTGTTACAGGTGTAACCCCAAACCGTTGAAGCGTAGGTCAGTATTGGTACAACTATGGCGTTGATTAACCGCAACTTCGTTCGAATGCACAAATTACTGCGCCTGCCTATTAGACAGTTTAAACGACCTCTGGCTTGTTTCGCTTTCGCGACTGTAGTTTTGACGTGCTGAGTAAACGTCAATGACTTGTCAAGAATGACACCTAGGTACTTGGCCGTAGTGCTCCAGCGAATTTCTTCGCCGAAGATTTCCAACGGTTCCCCGGGTTGACATCGACGTTTTGTAAACAGCACCGCCTGACTTTTGTCGCCGTTAATGGAAATTTTCCATTTTACGCACCATTCTTCCAGCTCGAGCAACGCCTCTTCCAGATACTTTCGTACCATCCGGGCGTTTACGCTGCGGGCTGCAATAGCGGTGTCGTCAGCGTACAAACTGAGCATTGTTTGTCTGCTTTTCGGCACATCCGATGTGTATATAGTGTATAGCAGCGGTGATAACACCGCCCCTTGCGGTACCCCGGCTTCCAAACCTCCTTGTGTCGATAGGTGTTGACCTATCTTGACGCGGAAAGTTCGGTCGTCGAGGAAGCTTTTCACTAGACACACCAGTGAGCGGGAGTATCCGAATTCTGTCATTTTGAACAACAGACCCTCGTGCCAGACTCGGTCGAAAGCCTTACTGACATCCAGAAAAACCGCCCCCGTTGACTGATTTCGATTGAAACCTTGGGTTACAAACTCCACCAGTCTGAGGACTTGAGTTTCGCAGGAATGTTCAGCTCGGAATCCGAACTGTTCGTCCGGAAGCACGTTGAGGGTTTCGGTTTCTTCCATCAACCTTTTTAGTATTACTCTTTCCGCTATTTTGCTCATAGAGGGGAGTAAACTTATCGGCCGATAATTTTGCGGGAATGCGTGATCCTTGTTTGGTTTCGGAATCATGATTACATCCGCTCGCCTCCACTCCACGGGGAAGTGTTTTAGGCGGAGCATGGCGTTGATGATGGTAGTAAAAAATACTACCCCCTTCCGGGGAAGGTTTTTCAACGCTCTGTTGGATATTTGATCGTGACCCGGCGCCTTCTTCGCTTTGACGTTTTTGATAAATTCCCAGACCTCCTCGGGGGAGGTGTGTGGGATAATCATGTCGTCGTCGCTAGGATGCATTTCCTCGATTGCATCCTCTACCTCCTCGACAAAGTCAAGGTCCTCGTCGTCATGTTCGTTAAGCGAGTATTGGAGCTCCAGCGTCCGTTTGAACGCTTCGGCTTTGTCAATATCGCTAAACACAAGACCGTTGTCGCTGTGCAGTGTTTGAGTGGGTTTGTGTCTGCCTTGCCTTAGAACTCTTTGGAGATTCCAAAGCCCCGGTTGTTGGGGGTCTAAGTCTTGCAGACGTCTATCCCACTGCTCACTGCGGTGCTCTTTAAGACCATCTTTGACTTGACGAGTTAGCGAATTTGCTAATCGTTTGTCCTCCTCTCTTCTCGTGCGATAAGCCTTTCGTCGTGCTCGGTTCTTTTCAAGAATAAGTCGTCTTAAATCGTTACTTATTTGTTTAAAAGCTGTCGGTTTCTCCCTCACAACACTCCTCGAACTTTCGTCCAAGGCCCGCTTGATAGCTGTTTCCAATCTGGAAACTGCTTCGTCAAGTTCGTCCGGGTTGTTGATTCTGGGTATTCCGCCGAGTTTTCGTTCTAACGAGCTTTTGAACGAGGCCCAGTTTGTTTTTGTCGTTTTCCACTCGACGTTTGCGCACTCGCCCTCTCCTAGTATTAATAGGATCGGGTTATGCGCTCCTCCACCCTCGTAGAGAGAGGAGATGTCGTGCGGAAAGGCAATATTTTTCAATATCGCCACGTCAAGAACGTCTGGGCGGCCCATCCCACTGTAGTGAGTCGGCTCCGGGGGTCCCACAACGAAGCAATTCGGATGAGTATCCGTATACCTCATAAGAGTGTTTCCTTTGGAGTTTGTCGTTCGACTATGCCATTCCGGAGATTTAGCGTTTAAATCGCCAATCAGAACGGTCGGTAATCTGCCGTGTTCTTCAAAAAGATTGTTTAGATCTTCTTCGTGCAGCCGGTCGTGTGGCCTAACGTAAACAGAAGCAAACTTAACTGCGCCTCGTGAAGTATTCACTACTACGCAAGTGGCTTCCATCGTTATTAGACCGACTGGCGTCGGCAGCGAATAATGATCTAAACCTTTTTTAATTAGCAACGCAGTTCCTCCGGAATTGTTTCTCACGTCGGTTCTGTACGTTTCATAACCTGGCGCTCTGAGATTTAATTCGTTACTCAGTTTGGTTTCTTGCAAAGCAAGAATGTCGATCTCGAAACGTTCGATAAGTTCGAGAACAGTATCGAAGTTTGATCGAATTCCGCCCGAGTTCCACGAAAGTATCCTCAGTTTGCCTGGTTTATATGAAACTAAAACCATTAGCGTGATTATTTGGCATTTTTAATTGGAAGAAGTCCTCCAAATTGACCGACCAAAAGGTTGATCTGGTTCTGGACGCTCCGCAGTTGCTCGCGCAGGGCGGATATGTCCGGAATTTCGGCAGTTTGAATCGTTCTAACTGCGTTAGCAAAGGTGAGCTGGGGGCTCACCTGTGTTGCTGGTGCAGTTTTTTGAGCGATTTTCTTCGCTACCGGCATTTTGGGGCACCCACGAAAGTTTGCAGGATGCTCGCCAGCGCAATTTGCGCACGTAGCTTTCTGCTCCTTCGGTCGGGTGCACTCCTTTGCGCTATGGCCTTCCCCGCAGCACACGCACTTCGGGTTCACGTTGCAGTGAGACTGCGCGTGGTGAAACCCTTGGCACCTGTAACATTGGGTAGGACCGGGCAAAGACTTCTTCAGCTCCACGGTAACCGTGATGCCCGCGCAGTGCTTAATACCAAGTATTAAGGCTTTTTGCGCGACCGGCACCTCCACCAAAAATAGTGGAAGCGGTTTTTTCGTACGCTTGGAAGTAAGGTTCTGGATCTTTGACGGAGTCAAGCCAGAACTCTCGAGGTCCTCGCGGATATCCTCGATGGGTGTATTGTTTACCAACCCCCTTATTACCGCCTTGAAGGGACGGTTTTCGGGGAGTTGGAACGACACCCATTCGATTCCGGTCGTACCCTTCATCTCCTCGAAGTATTTTGTTATACTCCGATAATCAGAAGGGCTCTCGGGGGTGATTCTCATCGAATCACCGCGACGGGACAGGACCGCGTTCGAATATTTAATGTCCCGCGATTTCAATCCCGCTCTGAGGGTGTTCCAGGACGTGACCGATTTTAAAATAACCGGTGTGACGTTCCTGGTCACCTCTGTGCGGGCGTTCGAATCGCCGGACGGTGTCTGCTCTGCAGCAGCTTCTTTTTTGGCCTTCTTTTTCGCCTTAGCCGACTTTTTTGGTTTCACTTCGGTGAAACCGTCGGTTTTGGCGGAGGCGCCGGGCGTAGGCCGAGAAATTTCACCCGATTCGGGTGTGTTTTCTTGGGCCGCCCTTTTTGATTTAGGTCCCGAAGAGGGAGCGTACACTTTGTCTGCTACTGGAGCAGACGCCGCGGCATCCGTACGGGACCTCTTCCCCGTGGGCAGGGAAGGTAACGAGACCGGAGTCTCGGGGGTTTCGGAAGCGTCCGGGGACTTCTTCCTTTTGGTCTTCAAAGGACCAGCATTTTTCTCGGCCCTGAGTTCCCTCAGCTCCGATAAAATCCGGTCCATCATTGAAGATTGCCGTTCGATTTGAGCTAGCATTAGCTCGTTCTGCTTTTGGAGGTGTTTCCTCTCACGCTCTGCCTCCTCGTACAATTTCTTGTACGAGTCGGACTCGGGAGAGTCCAGGCATTGCGCGCGAATGTCCTCCTGCATCGCGTCTTGGGCGCTCGCCATTTTAGTACTAATAAGTACTAATTTAGCTTGCGTGTTTTTTCCCCAGTGCTGAAAAGCACAGTGAAAATACCTTGTTTCTATTTAGGTTTCTATTTAGGAACACTAGTCGCTGCTCCTACCTTACGGTGATTACAGACCGACTATTCACTACACTACTAAACTTGCACCTCTAGGGGGGTCAGTTTTATGAACGCAGAAACGTTGCGCTAGGCTCCGCCTCCTTGACGTTTTCGAGTTTGTGCCCTTTCGTTGGTCGGCGTCGAAGCTATAAAAGCGGCCAGTTAAAAATTTTTAAGCCAGTTTTGTGCTAGATACCGTCTCGTGCGTTACAGTCTAGTGCTGTTATATTTTCTCTATTTTGATACAAACAATCGAAATAAAACATGTCTGGTCGCGGTAAAGGTGGTAAAGTTAAGGGAAAGGCAAAGTCACGTTCCAATCGTGCCGGATTACAATTTCCCGTTGGTCGTATTCACAGATTATTGAGGAAAGGAAATTACGCCGAAAGAGTTGGTGCCGGTGCTCCGGTATACTTAGCCGCCGTTATGGAATATTTGGCTGCTGAAGTATTGGAATTGGCCGGTAATGCAGCCCGTGATAACAAGAAAACGAGAATTATTCCGAGACATTTACAATTGGCAATTAGAAACGACGAGGAATTGAATAAATTACTTTCTGGAGTTACTATCGCCCAGGGTGGTGTCTTACCGAACATCCAAGCAGTGCTTCTTCCTAAGAAGACCGAAAAGAAGGCTTAAATTGTTTTTTTTTCGGCGAATTATATGCTACAACCGGTCCTTTTAAGGGCCACAAAATATTTCTCTAACGAATAGAACGAACTAATTGTTTATAAGATGATGAGTAACAAAAATAATAATAATAATAATAAAGCGAATGTAAAAAAAAAGAAATTATATTCGTAAGTAAACTTTCCATTGTACCGAATACCTATTTTTTTCTATTAGTACCTACTATTTTGTTTACGTTCTTTCATTTAATTTTTTTTTTGTTAATTTTTTTAATAAAAATGTTGTTGATATTGTTCATATTTAAGCTACTAACGCAATTTCAAAGCGATCAAATTTAATTTAGTTAAAGAAATGCAGAATCTTTATTTATGCATGTAATTACAATTTTTATAATTATTTAAAAAAAAAAAATCATTTTAGCATTTTGTGTTTCTATATATCGAAAGTTTGTTGTGGTTCTGAAAAGAACCGTTTGTTGTCGTTATTATTTAAAATAAATTTTAGGTTAGAAGGAATAATGGAAAAATCGATGATTTATCCACCGAAACCGTAGAGGGTACGTCCTTGACGTTTCAACGCGTATACTACGTCCATAGCAGTTACAGTTTTACGTTTAGCGTGTTCGGTGTAAGTAACGGCATCTCTGATAACGTTTTCCAGAAAGACTTTCAAAACTCCACGAGTTTCTTCGTAAATTAAACCAGAAATACGTTTAACTCCACCACGACGAGCCAATCTTCTGATAGCGGGCTTCGTAATACCTTGGATATTATCACGCAAAACCTTACGATGTCTCTTAGCACCACCTTTTCCTAAACCTTTGCCACCTTTACCGCGTCCTGTCATATCGATTGATTGATTTTTCGAAGACGAAACAAAATCACAAAATTTATATAGTGTTGTTAGGTTAATACCGTGAAAGAACACGCACTAACACGAACGAACCAACTGATAATTTTCGTTTTTGCGTCGCTGCTTATATGCCTTTTTTGAAGCTCCTCCTCCTACTACGATTTGGACCAATGAAAATAAATGGTTGTTGACATAAAAGCATAAAAGCGAATGCAGAAATAAAATTTCCAGAGTCAAGTCACGGTCGTCTAGATAGTGAACTGGTTAGTGTCTCGTCGTGTTTTGTGTTTATTAAATTCGTTGTAAACTATGGCGCGTACCAAGCAAACAGCCCGAAAATCGACAGGAGGAAAAGCTCCGAGAAAACAATTGGCCACGAAAGCGGCTCGTAAAAGTGCCCCGGCAACGGGAGGAGTAAAGAAACCTCATCGTTACAGGCCCGGTACGGTAGCTCTTCGAGAAATTAGACGTTACCAAAAAAGTACCGAACTTCTAATTAGAAAATTACCCTTCCAACGTTTAGTGAGAGAAATCGCCCAAGATTTTAAAACCGATTTGCGTTTCCAAAGTTCCGCTGTTATGGCGCTTCAGGAAGCTAGTGAAGCCTATTTGGTCGGTCTTTTCGAAGATACCAATTTGTGCGCTATTCACGCTAAACGTGTAACGATCATGCCTAAAGATATTCAATTGGCCAGAAGAATTCGTGGTGAACGTGCTTAAGTTTTATCGCAATTTTTTTTATCCTATACCTAATTAAAAACGGTTCTTTTCAGAACCACAATATATTTTATACGATAGAAATTTCTTAAATGCTATATTTTTGATGATCGTCAAAAACGATCATTACAAAAAATAAATTCTCTTAAGCTCTTCTAGTTAAAGATAATTCTTTATTAATTAACCTACGAAAAAATGCTTTTATTGAATAACGAAATGTATTTTTTTTCTTCTAGTTTCACTAACTACTTAGATAAAAAAGATAATAAAATAAATATTATTTATCATTCATATAGTCAATTGTTTCTATTTTATTATTTATTTTGTGGCCCTGAAAAGGGCCATTTGAATTGTTATTTCGAAAGAAACATAAAACCCTCATAAGTTTTAATATCTTCCTTTACTTCTTCTTTTTAGGTGACACAACTTTTCTCGTTTTTGCGGCAGTTTTCGAGGTTTTCGGTTTAGGAGCTTTGGGTTTCTTCGTTGGACTGCCTTTATTCGATTTCTTGGCCTTCGTTAAAGCTTTACTTTTCGTAGGCGTCGCAGTAGAAACAGCATTAGCCGCTGCTGCGGCAGTAGTTTTTACTACCTTAGCTTTCTTCTCGTCTTTCTTCGGTTTAGTTTTCTTTTCGACGGCGGCGGCAGCGGCGGCGGCGGCGACTTTCTTGGCTTTCACCGGTTTTTTAGCCGCTTTAGGTTTGTCCGAAGCGGCGCTCGCTGTCGTCGCGCTACGTTTTGTAACCGCTGCTTTTTTAGGTTTACCGGCAGCGCCGGTTTGCTTCTTCTTATCGCCGGCACTAGCAGTAGCTCTGACAGAGCCCGAAGACGTCGTCGAAGCTAGTTTGAACGATCCAGAAGCGCCTTTTCCTTTCGTTTGAACCAAAGATCCGGTCGTTACGGACGTTTTCAAGTATTTTTTGATGAAAGGAGCACACTTTTCGGCGTCTACCTTGTAATTAGCAGCTATGTATTTCTTGATCGCCTGAAGAGACGAACCACCTCTTTCTTTTAAACCTCTTATGGCATTATTTACCATTTCAGACGTCGGAGGATGAGAAGGTTTACTTCTAGGATTTTTCGTTTTCTTCTCCTTTTTCGGCGACGATGCTTGAGGAGAATTCGATGCGGCCGTCGCAGATGCCGCCGATGTTTGATTATCAGTATCTGCCATTGTTGTTAGTCTTCTTCTTTCTTCGAAAAAAATTAAACAATTTTACTCTTTCTAGTCTCGACAATGAATGATCCAACACAAGTCTCACTCACTAACTAACTCGTTTCTCGTTTCGCGCAAAATTTTTTGTGCGTACCGTTTTCTCGTCGGACGGAAGACTGAGCGCTTAAGCTTTGCTCCTATTCCAACAATTCGGACTGATTTTTCTCGGGGAACGGACGGATATTTCTGAACGGTGACCGAAAATAAAGTCAAAGTTAATAAAATAAAAAACTATAGTGTAAATAGTGTAAATATTGAGTGCAAAGTAGTGCTAAGAACATAGAGACACCAAGTGCGTCAAAGAGTGACATCCCCTATGGGGGGATGGAGGACTATGAAACAATATATACAAAAAGACTAAAAGAACGGGTAAAGCAAGTGAAAACGCCAACATATAAGACAATGTTAAAATCAAAATTGCGAGTGAACAAACCAAGGACACCACAAAATGAATCAAAAACACCAGTTTTTACCCCAGAGAAAAAACCACCCGATAATGAAGGCAAAATACCGAAGAACGACCAAAACAACAGCGAGCTACCTACTAGCAAGACAGGAGAACAGGAAAGCCAAGTGGTAACTACACTACAACCCCAAAGACAGAAGGTGAAGGACCCAAGACGGACAGGAGAACAGGAAAGCCAAGTGGTAACTACACTACAACCTCAAAGACAGAAGGTGAAGGACCCAAGACGGACAGGAGAACAGGAAAGCCAAGTGGTAACTACACTACAACCTCAAAGACAGAAAGAGACGGTTCCAAGACGGACAGGAGAACAGCAAAGACAGGATGTGAGTGCATTCCAATCCGAAATCCCTGAAGAAGCCAGGAAAATCATTATATACGAAAACCTAAAAATTGGAACTACGGGAGATACCGAAATAGATGAGGAAATAGACAAATTTAATTCAGCGTATAGCGTAATGGATGATACGAGACCACTAAAAATCACAGTAAAGGAAAAAGACATTCCCCCAGGCCTCACTGAGAGACTACTGAGGCAGAGAAAAAATAGCGAACTGACGGACAGCAGCGACGCGGAATTCGACCTTAATAACACAATAATAAATGTAAAAGCCGAGGTACATCAACAACACACGGAAAAGAAAAAAGAGGTCACAACTCCTAACAGCACATTCAAAAGAAAAAGATTTACGTCATCCCCAGAAACTCCAAGCGATCTAAACAGAATCGACATAGACGAAGGATTTAAAGCACCAAAAAAGAAAAATACTACAAGGCTTAGCCAGCTAATAAAAGCGAAAGCTGAATCCACCCTCAAGACAGAGACATACAATAGATTTATCACCCTCTCGGACACAGAAACTGAAGCAGAGATGGAGGTAGAAGATACCACAGGAAAACAAGAACAAAAAATAGTAGATGAACACGAAAAGCAAAATAAGACACAGCACATAACAAAAGAAAAGACACCAAACAATAAAGAGAACAAAAAACAAAAAATTAAATACTATCCGCCCATCGTAATTGACGGCCAGACGACAAACCATCGCGAGTTTATGAGTGAAATAGGGAAGCACATCAAGGGTGGATTTCAACTCAAATACACAAATAACTCCACAATCCTCTACGTCAGGAACGAAGAGGAATACGACAAATTTGTGAAACTCCTGAAGACAGAAGAGGTACAACATCATACCTACACAAAAAGAGAGGACAAATCACACGCATTCGTACTTAGGGGGCTAAGCGACGGGGTGGAACCAGACGAAATAGCAGAAGACCTAGAGACCGAATACAGCATAAAAGCCAGAGAGATCTACAAAATGAAAACCAAAGGTAGACCGTTATATTTGGTAACGACAGATCCAGCAATCACCCTGGCATACCTAAACAAAATGGTAGGAGCGATTCTGAACACCAGAATTACATGGGAGCTGAGAAGAAATGAAAGAAGAATGGTGCAATGCCACATCTGCCAAGGGTGGGGACACGCAACTTCAAACTGCGGTAGGAAACCAAGGTGCATGAAATGCGCTGGGAACCACCTAAGCAGCGCCTGTCTAAAGCCTAAAACAATTCCGGCAAAATGTGTTAACTGTGGGGAAGAACACCCTTCAAACTCCACAGAATGCCCAGAATACCTAAAAAGAACGCAAGAAATTGAAAATAGAAAAAATCCCCCTAAACAATCAAAATATATCCCGGCACCCGTACCGAAAACCAACCCATGGCTAAATGGACCTCCAAGAACACAAACAATAAAAAGGGAAGATTTCCCCCCTTTAGTAGGACAAAATAACGTCGCACCCCCGCGCACGATGAGAAGTAACCCAGCTACGACAAGCGAGTTCAGTGAACTGAACAACGCATTCAGAGAACTAAACACATTAGTAAATCTAGGCGAACTATTAAGGGCGGTAAAAGACCTAAATTTACTGCTAAGTACAGCGACAAACAAAATAGAAAAAATATTGGCCTACAACACATTTGTTAACGGCCTAGACAAATATGACATTTAAGATGTACACAGGGAGAGGAAACATGAAAATAGCGCTCTACAATGCAAACAATGGGCAGCCATGCCTACCATAAAGGAATATATTATACAAAATTCGAATAAGTTTTATCTAAAAAATCTCCCCCCTCAACTGAGAGATGAGATACTTAGTATTAGAAGCAACAATATAACTTATGGTAAGCATGGCTTCGTCCACGATAGACTTCCACTTTTTACACAATGAAAATAGAACAGGAAAAACTATAGACCAACATAACATGACTAATTAACGACAATGACATTGATATATAACCCTGTTTTTTCGCTGCTTTTTCAGGGAAAATAGCAACACCAGCTCAGAGAGAACGAAAATATTCAACATCTACGCTATCCAAGTATCGCCTTGTTGGCAAAATCAACCGTAAGCGTGAAATAATGCTCATACCCCGAGCAAGGAGTTCACGACATCAATTCAGAAGCAGAAAGCACACCGTCATCGCAGACGACCATAACATCCGGTCCAGTCCACTCCTCGCGCCTGTCGGGGAGGATCTCAAACAACGACCGCAGGACCACTGAGATCATCGTTTGAGAAGAGACAATTGCGATGCCAGTGGGCTATATTGTATATAATTTTAATTTGTAAATAAAGACTTTTTTGATTGATTGATTGACTGATTTTTCTCGGAGCTCGTGTTCGCACGATTTTATTTTTTTAATTTCTTCACGTCTTACCTACTATATCGAAACGGATAATTCAAAGAGAACCTTTGTGTAAGGTTACAGCAATTTTCTTAAATAACGAACGATCTTTAATTTCCCAGAGAACGATCTCAACAATCACTCCAAAAAATTGTCATTCAACGTTCAGCCCGATTCTCAATATTTTACCTTCGATATGGATCGAAATTCGGTAACGACGTTACGTTTATTTGGTTTAACTAAAATTTCAAACTATTCTTTACACGTAATCATCGAAATCGATCGACCCGACAGAGCTGCTAACGATTCGGAGTAATTTAAAATATACCATGTCAGTTCCACATCTCGCGAATTGAATCGAATCTTTTGAAAAGATGCAACTAAAAGAGTGTGATAATAATTTCCGAAACACTAAAAGAACGCTTAGATAAATAAATTAATTTATACAATATGAATCCGATCAATCGTTAGACCGACAAATTCGAGTAACATAAGCGATATAAGCGGTAAGTACCGATTTACGAGAGCATCCAAGAAAAATCTAATCGGAACTTAGGGGAAACTATACGAACGGTATTTTAAGTAATAGTTCTGTTTAAAACGAACGATTATCCTAAAATTTACCAACAATAATGTCACTTAACGATTATAATTCCAAAAATTTCCTAAATCCCTCAAATTCGGGAAATACTGGTAAATTTTTCCCGGTAACGTTGATACCTAATACCGATCCGATTGATGAAGGATTTGCATGTTATTTATTAGATTAGGCAGAGCTCAATTGGAAAAATCCAAGACACCTTTAACGATTATTTAAACGTTTTTGGGAACAAAGAAACCTTAAGCGTCAAGTACATGTCGTATTAATAAAAGGAATAGTATATTATCGCATCCCTAATCCCGTTTTATTCTAAATAATACACGAAAGACCAACGAAAGTAAGTATGCAATTTGTGCTTCCAGTTTTATTTTTAATAATGGCCAAATTATTTTTGGCAAATATAATATATATTTTGAAATTAATATTTACTCTTATTTTCTAGGTTTACTATACTCTACATCATCGATGATAGCAAAAGACGTTTCTACTTGTATTATAAATTTGTGGTTCTGAAAAGAACCGTTTTTTGATCATTAATTACAAATACATTCGCTGCTAACAGTGGATTTGTTTTAGGCGAATTATTTCGAACTGGTGTACTTGGTAACAGCCTTAGTTCCTTCACTAACAGCGTGTTTGGCAAGTTCACCGGGTAGGAGTAGACGCACAGCAGTTTGGATTTCTCTACTAGTAATAGTAGAACGTTTGTTATAATGAGCCAGACGAGAAGCTTCAGCAGCAATCCTTTCGAAAATGTCATTCACGAAACTGTTCATGATGCTCATCGCCTTACTGGAAATACCGGTATCGGGATGTACTTGCTTTAAAACTTTGTAAATGTAGATTGCGTAACTTTCCTTCCTCCTCCTTTTCTTCTTTTTATCGGCTTTGGAAATGTTCTTTTGAGCTTTTCCAGCTTTTTTAGCCGCCTTTCCACTAGTTTTGGGTGGCATATTCAAAAAAATATAGTATACACACAGAACACGACTCGACGACGTCTACGGTAAAACTAAACTTGCACCTCTAGGGGGGTCAGTTTTATGAACGCAGAAACGTTGCGCTAGGCTCCGCCTCCTTGACGTTTTCGAGTTTGTGCCCTTTCGTTGGTCGGCGTCGAAGCTATAAAAGCGGCCAGTTAAAAATTTTTAAGCCAGTTTTGTGCTAGATACCGTCTCGTGCGTTACAGTCTAGTGCTGTTATATTTTCTCTATTTTGATACAAACAATCGAAATAAAACATGTCTGGTCGCGGTAAAGGTGGTAAAGTTAAGGGAAAGGCAAAGTCACGTTCCAATCGTGCCGGATTACAATTTCCCGTTGGTCGTATTCACAGATTATTGAGGAAAGGAAATTACGCCGAAAGAGTTGGTGCCGGTGCTCCGGTATACTTAGCCGCCGTTATGGAATATTTGGCTGCTGAAGTATTGGAATTGGCCGGTAATGCAGCCCGTGATAACAAGAAAACGAGAATTATTCCGAGACATTTACAATTGGCAATTAGAAACGACGAGGAATTGAATAAATTACTTTCTGGAGTTACTATCGCCCAGGGTGGTGTCTTACCGAACATCCAAGCAGTGCTTCTTCCTAAGAAGACCGAAAAGAAGGCTTAAATTGTTTTTTTTTCGGCGAATTATATGCTACAACCGGTCCTTTTAAGGGCCACAAAATATTTCTCTAACGAATAGAACGAACTAATTGTTTATAAGATGATGAGTAACAAAAATAATAATAATAATAATAAAGCGAATGTAAAAAAAAAGAAATTATATTCGTAAGTAAACTTTCCATTGTACCGAATACCTATTTTTTTCTATTAGTACCTACTATTTTGTTTACGTTCTTTCATTTAATTTTTTTTTTGTTAATTTTTTTAATAAAAATGTTGTTGATATTGTTCATATTTAAGCTACTAACGCAATTTCAAAGCGATCAAATTTAATTTAGTTAAAGAAATGCAGAATCTTTATTTATGCATGTAATTACAATTTTTATAATTATTTAAAAAAAAAAAATCATTTTAGCATTTTGTGTTTCTATATATCGAAAGTTTGTTGTGGTTCTGAAAAGAACCGTTTGTTGTCGTTATTATTTAAAATAAATTTTAGGTTAGAAGGAATAATGGAAAAATCGATGATTTATCCACCGAAACCGTAGAGGGTACGTCCTTGACGTTTCAACGCGTATACTACGTCCATAGCAGTTACAGTTTTACGTTTAGCGTGTTCGGTGTAAGTAACGGCATCTCTGATAACGTTTTCCAGAAAGACTTTCAAAACTCCACGAGTTTCTTCGTAAATTAAACCAGAAATACGTTTAACTCCACCACGACGAGCCAATCTTCTGATAGCGGGCTTCGTAATACCTTGGATATTATCACGCAAAACCTTACGATGTCTCTTAGCACCACCTTTTCCTAAACCTTTGCCACCTTTACCGCGTCCTGTCATATCGATTGATTGATTTTTCGAAGACGAAACAAAATCACAAAATTTATATAGTGTTGTTAGGTTAATACCGTGAAAGAACACGCACTAACACGAACGAACCAACTGATAATTTTCGTTTTTGCGTCGCTGCTTATATGCCTTTTTTGAAGCTCCTCCTCCTACTACGATTTGGACCAATGAAAATAAATGGTTGTTGACATAAAAGCATAAAAGCGAATGCAGAAATAAAATTTCCAGAGTCAAGTCACGGTCGTCTAGATAGTGAACTGGTTAGTGTCTCGTCGTGTTTTGTGTTTATTAAATTCGTTGTAAACTATGGCGCGTACCAAGCAAACAGCCCGAAAATCGACAGGAGGAAAAGCTCCGAGAAAACAATTGGCCACGAAAGCGGCTCGTAAAAGTGCCCCGGCAACGGGAGGAGTAAAGAAACCTCATCGTTACAGGCCCGGTACGGTAGCTCTTCGAGAAATTAGACGTTACCAAAAAAGTACCGAACTTCTAATTAGAAAATTACCCTTCCAACGTTTAGTGAGAGAAATCGCCCAAGATTTTAAAACCGATTTGCGTTTCCAAAGTTCCGCTGTTATGGCGCTTCAGGAAGCTAGTGAAGCCTATTTGGTCGGTCTTTTCGAAGATACCAATTTGTGCGCTATTCACGCTAAACGTGTAACGATCATGCCTAAAGATATTCAATTGGCCAGAAGAATTCGTGGTGAACGTGCTTAAGTTTTATCGCAATTTTTTTTATCCTATACCTAATTAAAAACGGTTCTTTTCAGAACCACAATATATTTTATACGATAGAAATTTCTTAAATGCTATATTTTTGATGATCGTCAAAAACGATCATTACAAAAAATAAATTCTCTTAAGCTCTTCTAGTTAAAGATAATTCTTTATTAATTAACCTACGAAAAAATGCTTTTATTGAATAACGAAATGTATTTTTTTTCTTCTAGTTTCACTAACTACTTAGATAAAAAAGATAATAAAATAAATATTATTTATCATTCATATAGTCAATTGTTTCTATTTTATTATTTATTTTGTGGCCCTGAAAAGGGCCATTTGAATTGTTATTTCGAAAGAAACATAAAACCCTCATAAGTTTTAATATCTTCCTTTACTTCTTCTTTTTAGGTGACACAACTTTTCTCGTTTTTGCGGCAGTTTTCGAGGTTTTCGGTTTAGGAGCTTTGGGTTTCTTCGTTGGACTGCCTTTATTCGATTTCTTGGCCTTCGTTAAAGCTTTACTTTTCGTAGGCGTCGCAGTAGAAACAGCATTAGCCGCTGCTGCGGCAGTAGTTTTTACTACCTTAGCTTTCTTCTCGTCTTTCTTCGGTTTAGTTTTCTTTTCGACGGCGGCGGCAGCGGCGGCGGCGGCGACTTTCTTGGCTTTCACCGGTTTTTTAGCCGCTTTAGGTTTGTCCGAAGCGGCGCTCGCTGTCGTCGCGCTACGTTTTGTAACCGCTGCTTTTTTAGGTTTACCGGCAGCGCCGGTTTGCTTCTTCTTATCGCCGGCACTAGCAGTAGCTCTGACAGAGCCCGAAGACGTCGTCGAAGCTAGTTTGAACGATCCAGAAGCGCCTTTTCCTTTCGTTTGAACCAAAGATCCGGTCGTTACGGACGTTTTCAAGTATTTTTTGATGAAAGGAGCACACTTTTCGGCGTCTACCTTGTAATTAGCAGCTATGTATTTCTTGATCGCCTGAAGAGACGAACCACCTCTTTCTTTTAAACCTCTTATGGCATTATTTACCATTTCAGACGTCGGAGGATGAGAAGGTTTACTTCTAGGATTTTTCGTTTTCTTCTCCTTTTTCGGCGACGATGCTTGAGGAGAATTCGATGCGGCCGTCGCAGATGCCGCCGATGTTTGATTATCAGTATCTGCCATTGTTGTTAGTCTTCTTCTTTCTTCGAAAAAAATTAAACAATTTTACTCTTTCTAGTCTCGACAATGAATGATCCAACACAAGTCTCACTCACTAACTAACTCGTTTCTCGTTTCGCGCAAAATTTTTTGTGCGTACCGTTTTCTCGTCGGACGGAAGACTGAGCGCTTAAGCTTTGCTCCTATTCCAACAATTCGGACTGATTTTTCTCGGAGCTCGTGTTCGCACGATTTTATTTTTTTAATTTCTTCACGTCTTACCTACTATATCGAAACGGATAATTCAAAGAGAACCTTTGTGTAAGGTTACAGCAATTTTCTTAAATAACGAACGATCTTTAATTTCCCAGAGAACGATCTCAACAATCACTCCAAAAAATTGTCATTCAACGTTCAGCCCGATTCTCAATATTTTACCTTCGATATAGATCGAAATTCGGTAACGACGTTACGTTTATTTGGTTTAACTAAAATTTCAAACTATTCTTTACACGTAATCATCGAAATCGATCGACCCGACAGAGCTGCTAACGATTCGGAGTAATTTAAAATATACCATGTCAGTTCCACATCTCGCGAATTGAATCGAATCTTTTGAAAAGATGCAAC
Organism: Phyllotreta striolata; assembly: GCA_918026865.1. NCBI lineage: Eukaryota > Metazoa > Arthropoda > Insecta > Coleoptera > Chrysomelidae > Phyllotreta > Phyllotreta striolata. Next base: position 206,888 of record OU900102.1, on the reverse strand, counting down.
TAAAAGAGTGTGATAATAATTTCCGAAACACTAAAAGAACGCTTAGATAAATAAATTAATTTATACAATATGAATCCGATCAATCGTTAGACCGACAAATTCGAGTAACATAAGCGATATAAGCGGTAAGTACCGATTTACGAGAGCATCCAAGAAAAATCTAATCGGAACTTAGGGGAAACTATACGAACGGTATTTTAAGTAATAGTTCTGTTTAAAACGAACGATTATCCTAAAATTTACCAACAATAATGTCACTTAACGATTATAATTCCAAAAATTTCCTAAATCCCTCAAATTCGGGAAATACTGGTAAATTTTTCCCGGTAACGTTGATACCTAATACCGATCCGATTGATGAAGGATTTGCATGTTATTTATTAGATTAGGCAGAGCTCAATTGGAAAAATCCAAGACACCTTTAACGATTATTTAAACGTTTTTGGGAACAAAGAAACCTTAAGCGTCAAGTACATGTCGTATTAATAAAAGGAATAGTATATTATCGCATCCCTAATCCCGTTTTATTCTAAATAATACACGAAAGACCAACGAAAGTAAGTATGCAATTTGTGCTTCCAGTTTTATTTTTAATAATGGCCAAATTATTTTTGGCAAATATAATATATATTTTGAAATTAATATTTACTCTTATTTTCTAGGTTTACTATACTCTACATCATCGATGATAGCAAAAGACGTTTCTACTTGTATTATAAATTTGTGGTTCTGAAAAGAACCGTTTTTTGATCATTAATTACAAATACATTCGCTGCTAACAGTGGATTTGTTTTAGGCGAATTATTTCGAACTGGTGTACTTGGTAACAGCCTTAGTTCCTTCACTAACAGCGTGTTTGGCAAGTTCACCGGGTAGGAGTAGACGCACAGCAGTTTGGATTTCTCTACTAGTAATAGTAGAACGTTTGTTATAATGAGCCAGACGAGAAGCTTCAGCAGCAATCCTTTCGAAAATGTCATTCACGAAACTGTTCATGATGCTCATCGCCTTACTGGAAATACCGGTATCGGGATGTACTTGCTTTAAAACTTTGTAAATGTAGATTGCGTAACTTTCCTTCCTCCTCCTTTTCTTCTTTTTATCGGCTTTGGAAATGTTCTTTTGAGCTTTTCCAGCTTTTTTAGCCGCCTTTCCACTAGTTTTGGGTGGCATATTCAAAAAAATATAGTATACACACAGAACACGACTCGACGACGTCTACGGTAAAACTAAACTTGCACCTCTAGGGGGGTCAGTTTTATGAACGCAGAAACGTTGCGCTAGGCTCCGCCTCCTTGACGTTTTCGAGTTTGTGCCCTTTCGTTGGTCGGCGTCGAAGCTATAAAAGCGGCCAGTTAAAAATTTTTAAGCCAGTTTTGTGCTAGATACCGTCTCGTGCGTTACAGTCTAGTGCTGTTATATTTTCTCTATTTTGATACAAACAATCGAAATAAAACATGTCTGGTCGCGGTAAAGGTGGTAAAGTTAAGGGAAAGGCAAAGTCACGTTCCAATCGTGCCGGATTACAATTTCCCGTTGGTCGTATTCACAGATTATTGAGGAAAGGAAATTACGCCGAAAGAGTTGGTGCCGGTGCTCCGGTATACTTAGCCGCCGTTATGGAATATTTGGCTGCTGAAGTATTGGAATTGGCCGGTAATGCAGCCCGTGATAACAAGAAAACGAGAATTATTCCGAGACATTTACAATTGGCAATTAGAAACGACGAGGAATTGAATAAATTACTTTCTGGAGTTACTATCGCCCAGGGTGGTGTCTTACCGAACATCCAAGCAGTGCTTCTTCCTAAGAAGACCGAAAAGAAGGCTTAAATTGTTTTTTTTTCGGCGAATTATATGCTACAACCGGTCCTTTTAAGGGCCACAAAATATTTCTCTAACGAATAGAACGAACTAATTGTTTATAAGATGATGAGTAACAAAAATAATAATAATAATAATAAAGCGAATGTAAAAAAAAAGAAATTATATTCGTAAGTAAACTTTCCATTGTACCGAATACCTATTTTTTTCTATTAGTACCTACTATTTTGTTTACGTTCTTTCATTTAATTTTTTTTTTGTTAATTTTTTTAATAAAAATGTTGTTGATATTGTTCATATTTAAGCTACTAACGCAATTTCAAAGCGATCAAATTTAATTTAGTTAAAGAAATGCAGAATCTTTATTTATGCATGTAATTACAATTTTTATAATTATTTAAAAAAAAAAAATCATTTTAGCATTTTGTGTTTCTATATATCGAAAGTTTGTTGTGGTTCTGAAAAGAACCGTTTGTTGTCGTTATTATTTAAAATAAATTTTAGGTTAGAAGGAATAATGGAAAAATCGATGATTTATCCACCGAAACCGTAGAGGGTACGTCCTTGACGTTTCAACGCGTATACTACGTCCATAGCAGTTACAGTTTTACGTTTAGCGTGTTCGGTGTAAGTAACGGCATCTCTGATAACGTTTTCCAGAAAGACTTTCAAAACTCCACGAGTTTCTTCGTAAATTAAACCAGAAATACGTTTAACTCCACCACGACGAGCCAATCTTCTGATAGCGGGCTTCGTAATACCTTGGATATTATCACGCAAAACCTTACGATGTCTCTTAGCACCACCTTTTCCTAAACCTTTGCCACCTTTACCGCGTCCTGTCATATCGATTGATTGATTTTTCGAAGACGAAACAAAATCACAAAATTTATATAGTGTTGTTAGGTTAATACCGTGAAAGAACACGCACTAACACGAACGAACCAACTGATAATTTTCGTTTTTGCGTCGCTGCTTATATGCCTTTTTTGAAGCTCCTCCTCCTACTACGATTTGGACCAATGAAAATAAATGGTTGTTGACATAAAAGCATAAAAGCGAATGCAGAAATAAAATTTCCAGAGTCAAGTCACGGTCGTCTAGATAGTGAACTGGTTAGTGTCTCGTCGTGTTTTGTGTTTATTAAATTCGTTGTAAACTATGGCGCGTACCAAGCAAACAGCCCGAAAATCGACAGGAGGAAAAGCTCCGAGAAAACAATTGGCCACGAAAGCGGCTCGTAAAAGTGCCCCGGCAACGGGAGGAGTAAAGAAACCTCATCGTTACAGGCCCGGTACGGTAGCTCTTCGAGAAATTAGACGTTACCAAAAAAGTACCGAACTTCTAATTAGAAAATTACCCTTCCAACGTTTAGTGAGAGAAATCGCCCAAGATTTTAAAACCGATTTGCGTTTCCAAAGTTCCGCTGTTATGGCGCTTCAGGAAGCTAGTGAAGCCTATTTGGTCGGTCTTTTCGAAGATACCAATTTGTGCGCTATTCACGCTAAACGTGTAACGATCATGCCTAAAGATATTCAATTGGCCAGAAGAATTCGTGGTGAACGTGCTTAAGTTTTATCGCAATTTTTTTTATCCTATACCTAATTAAAAACGGTTCTTTTCAGAACCACAATATATTTTATACGATAGAAATTTCTTAAATGCTATATTTTTGATGATCGTCAAAAACGATCATTACAAAAAATAAATTCTCTTAAGCTCTTCTAGTTAAAGATAATTCTTTATTAATTAACCTACGAAAAAATGCTTTTATTGAATAACGAAATGTATTTTTTTTCTTCTAGTTTCACTAACTACTTAGATAAAAAAGATAATAAAATAAATATTATTTATCATTCATATAGTCAATTGTTTCTATTTTATTATTTATTTTGTGGCCCTGAAAAGGGCCATTTGAATTGTTATTTCGAAAGAAACATAAAACCCTCATAAGTTTTAATATCTTCCTTTACTTCTTCTTTTTAGGTGACACAACTTTTCTCGTTTTTGCGGCAGTTTTCGAGGTTTTCGGTTTAGGAGCTTTGGGTTTCTTCGTTGGACTGCCTTTATTCGATTTCTTGGCCTTCGTTAAAGCTTTACTTTTCGTAGGCGTCGCAGTAGAAACAGCATTAGCCGCTGCTGCGGCAGTAGTTTTTACTACCTTAGCTTTCTTCTCGTCTTTCTTCGGTTTAGTTTTCTTTTCGACGGCGGCGGCAGCGGCGGCGGCGGCGACTTTCTTGGCTTTCACCGGTTTTTTAGCCGCTTTAGGTTTGTCCGAAGCGGCGCTCGCTGTCGTCGCGCTACGTTTTGTAACCGCTGCTTTTTTAGGTTTACCGGCAGCGCCGGTTTGCTTCTTCTTATCGCCGGCACTAGCAGTAGCTCTGACAGAGCCCGAAGACGTCGTCGAAGCTAGTTTGAACGATCCAGAAGCGCCTTTTCCTTTCGTTTGAACCAAAGATCCGGTCGTTACGGACGTTTTCAAGTATTTTTTGATGAAAGGAGCACACTTTTCGGCGTCTACCTTGTAATTAGCAGCTATGTATTTCTTGATCGCCTGAAGAGACGAACCACCTCTTTCTTTTAAACCTCTTATGGCATTATTTACCATTTCAGACGTCGGAGGATGAGAAGGTTTACTTCTAGGATTTTTCGTTTTCTTCTCCTTTTTCGGCGACGATGCTTGAGGAGAATTCGATGCGGCCGTCGCAGATGCCGCCGATGTTTGATTATCAGTATCTGCCATTGTTGTTAGTCTTCTTCTTTCTTCGAAAAAAATTAAACAATTTTACTCTTTCTAGTCTCGACAATGAATGATCCAACACAAGTCTCACTCACTAACTAACTCGTTTCTCGTTTCGCGCAAAATTTTTTGTGCGTACCGTTTTCTCGTCGGACGGAAGACTGAGCGCTTAAGCTTTGCTCCTATTCCAACAATTCGGACTGATTTTTCTCGGAGCTCGTGTTCGCACGATTTTATTTTTTTAATTTCTTCACGTCTTACCTACTATATCGAAACGGATAATTCAAAGAGAACCTTTGTGTAAGGTTACAGCAATTTTCTTAAATAACGAACGATCTTTAATTTCCCAGAGAACGATCTCAACAATCACTCCAAAAAATTGTCATTCAACGTTCAGCCCGATTCTCAATATTTTACCTTCGATATAGATCGAAATTCGGTAACGACGTTACGTTTATTTGGTTTAACTAAAATTTCAAACTATTCTTTACACGTAATCATCGAAATCGATCGACCCGACAGAGCTGCTAACGATTCGGAGTAATTTAAAATATACCATGTCAGTTCCACATCTCGCGAATTGAATCGAATCTTTTGAAAAGATGCAACTAAAAGAGTGTGATAATAATTTCCGAAACACTAAAAGAACGCTTAGATAAATAAATTAATTTATACAATATGAATCCGATCAATCGTTAGACCGACAAATTCGAGTAACATAAGCGATATAAGCGGTAAGTACCGATTTACGAGAGCATCCAAGAAAAATCTAATCGGAACTTAGGGGAAACTATACGAACGGTATTTTAAGTAATAGTTCTGTTTAAAACGAACGATTATCCTAAAATTTACCAACAATAATGTCACTTAACGATTATAATTCCAAAAATTTCCTAAATCCCTCAAATTCGGGAAATACTGGTAAATTTTTCCCGGTAACGTTGATACCTAATACCGATCCGATTGATGAAGGATTTGCATGTTATTTATTAGATTAGGCAGAGCTCAATTGGAAAAATCCAAGACACCTTTAACGATTATTTAAACGTTTTTGGGAACAAAGAAACCTTAAGCGTCAAGTACATGTCGTATTAATAAAAGGAATAGTATATTATCGCATCCCTAATCCCGTTTTATTCTAAATAATACACGAAAGACCAACGAAAGTAAGTATGCAATTTGTGCTTCCAGTTTTATTTTTAATAATGGCCAAATTATTTTTGGCAAATATAATATATATTTTGAAATTAATATTTACTCTTATTTTCTAGGTTTACTATACTCTACATCATCGATGATAGCAAAAGACGTTTCTACTTGTATTATAAATTTGTGGTTCTGAAAAGAACCGTTTTTTGATCATTAATTACAAATACATTCGCTGCTAACAGTGGATTTGTTTTAGGCGAATTATTTCGAACTGGTGTACTTGGTAACAGCCTTAGTTCCTTCACTAACAGCGTGTTTGGCAAGTTCACCGGGTAGGAGTAGACGCACAGCAGTTTGGATTTCTCTACTAGTAATAGTAGAACGTTTGTTATAATGAGCCAGACGAGAAGCTTCAGCAGCAATCCTTTCGAAAATGTCATTCACGAAACTGTTCATGATGCTCATCGCCTTACTGGAAATACCGGTATCGGGATGTACTTGCTTTAAAACTTTGTAAATGTAGATTGCGTAACTTTCCTTCCTCCTCCTTTTCTTCTTTTTATCGGCTTTGGAAATGTTCTTTTGAGCTTTTCCAGCTTTTTTAGCCGCCTTTCCACTAGTTTTGGGTGGCATATTCAAAAAAATATAGTATACACACAGAACACGACTCGACGACGTCTACGGTAAAACTAAACTTGCACCTCTAGGGGGGTCAGTTTTATGAACGCAGAAACGTTGCGCTAGGCTCCGCCTCCTTGACGTTTTCGAGTTTGTGCCCTTTCGTTGGTCGGCGTCGAAGCTATAAAAGCGGCCAGTTAAAAATTTTTAAGCCAGTTTTGTGCTAGATACCGTCTCGTGCGTTACAGTCTAGTGCTGTTATATTTTCTCTATTTTGATACAAACAATCGAAATAAAACATGTCTGGTCGCGGTAAAGGTGGTAAAGTTAAGGGAAAGGCAAAGTCACGTTCCAATCGTGCCGGATTACAATTTCCCGTTGGTCGTATTCACAGATTATTGAGGAAAGGAAATTACGCCGAAAGAGTTGGTGCCGGTGCTCCGGTATACTTAGCCGCCGTTATGGAATATTTGGCTGCTGAAGTATTGGAATTGGCCGGTAATGCAGCCCGTGATAACAAGAAAACGAGAATTATTCCGAGACATTTACAATTGGCAATTAGAAACGACGAGGAATTGAATAAATTACTTTCTGGAGTTACTATCGCCCAGGGTGGTGTCTTACCGAACATCCAAGCAGTGCTTCTTCCTAAGAAGACCGAAAAGAAGGCTTAAATTGTTTTTTTTTCGGCGAATTATATGCTACAACCGGTCCTTTTAAGGGCCACAAAATATTTCTCTAACGAATAGAACGAACTAATTGTTTATAAGATGATGAGTAACAAAAATAATAATAATAATAATAAAGCGAATGTAAAAAAAAAGAAATTATATTCGTAAGTAAACTTTCCATTGTACCGAATACCTATTTTTTTCTATTAGTACCTACTATTTTGTTTACGTTCTTTCATTTAATTTTTTTTTTGTTAATTTTTTTAATAAAAATGTTGTTGATATTGTTCATATTTAAGCTACTAACGCAATTTCAAAGCGATCAAATTTAATTTAGTTAAAGAAATGCAGAATCTTTATTTATGCATGTAATTACAATTTTTATAATTATTTAAAAAAAAAAAATCATTTTAGCATTTTGTGTTTCTATATATCGAAAGTTTGTTGTGGTTCTGAAAAGAACCGTTTGTTGTCGTTATTATTTAAAATAAATTTTAGGTTAGAAGGAATAATGGAAAAATCGATGATTTATCCACCGAAACCGTAGAGGGTACGTCCTTGACGTTTCAACGCGTATACTACGTCCATAGCAGTTACAGTTTTACGTTTAGCGTGTTCGGTGTAAGTAACGGCATCTCTGATAACGTTTTCCAGAAAGACTTTCAAAACTCCACGAGTTTCTTCGTAAATTAAACCAGAAATACGTTTAACTCCACCACGACGAGCCAATCTTCTGATAGCGGGCTTCGTAATACCTTGGATATTATCACGCAAAACCTTACGATGCCTCTTAGCACCACCTTTTCCTAAACCTTTGCCACCTTTACCGCGTCCTGTCATATCGATTGATTGATTTTTCGAAGACGAAACAAAATCACAAAATTTATATAGTGTTGTTAGGTTAATACCGTGAAAGAACACGCACTAACACGAACGAACCAACTGATAATTTTCGTTTTTGCGTCGCTGCTTATATGCCTTTTTTGAAGCTCCTCCTCCTACTACGATTTGGACCAATGAAAATAAATGGTTGTTGACATAAAAGCATAAAAGCGAATGCAGAAATAAAATTTCCAGAAAAAGTCGACCTCTGGCAGCGACAGCGAGCGGACGTAGCGAGTGGTGCAACGTGCAATCAGTGTAGTCGGTCTGTAATCACCGAAAGGTAGGAGCAGCGACTAGTGTCAGTGCGAGACAGCGAGCAGGCGAAGTGACGGTCTCTGGAATTTTCCGAAAGGAATTTTTCAGTCACAGCGTCATTCCCAAATAAATAGAACAACTAGTGCTTGTCGGCGCTTATCAGCGCAGACACACGTAGGTTTTATTTTTTTTTTTTTTTTAGGCTAGGCGAGATGGAGGGCGGCAAACCTACTTCGATGGAAGTAGAAACCGCCCCCCGCAGGCGCAGCGACCGGTCTCTCGAAAGGGACCGGTTTGAAGCGCACATAAGAAGAGTGGAAGAGGAGAACAAGGCGCTCCGGAAACAGCTCCAAGAGATGAGCGAAGACCTGAGGAGAATAACCAGGGCGCTGGAAGAAGACCGTGAAGAACGAAGGAGAGAAAAAGCCGCGAAGAACCCGGAAGAGAAGAAGAAAAAAGAAGAGAAGAAAAAGGAAGAGAGAAAACCGGAAGAAACGAAGAAACCCGAAGACAAGAAGAAACCCGAAGATAAGAAGAGACCCGAAGACAAACCAGAAGAGAGAAAAAGGCCAACAAGCGAAACAGAAGGTTTCACCGAAGTACAAAGAAAAAGGACCAAGAAGATCGCCGAAGAAACAGAAGACCAAACCGAGGAGAAGAACGAAGAAAGAAGGCAACGCGTCCCTCCCATAGTCATGAAAAGTGCCTATGGTTGGGACAAAATAAGAAGAGGGCTCCAATCCAGGGGGATAAGTTACCGGCCGATAACTTATAACCCGAGAAGAGGAACGAGGATCCAACCGGAAACTGTAGAGGACTACAGGCGAATGACCCAATATTTTGGGGAACTCGGGAACGAACTGCATTGGTACACGTACGAGCTACCGCAGAATAAAGGTAAGAAGTTTATTATTAAAGATATTCCTGAGGTCTTTTCAGCGAAGCAGGTGGAGGAAGCCCTTAAGGAGCAGGGAATCACACCCACGAACGTCAGCCAGATGAGGAGCCGAAGAGGAGCAAGGAAACTTCTACCAATGTACATGGTAGAAGTCAACGCGGAGGAGGAAGAGGGCCTGCGGGCCCTTAAAACAATGCTCAATTTGAGAGTCGGGGTGGAAGAAAAGCGTCGCGGCACTGACATCCTGCAGTGCTACAGATGCCAAGGCTTCCACCACGGGCAGAGCACGTGCCACATGCAGGAAGCATGCCTGATCTGCTCGGACTCTCATAGAGCAGGTGAGTGCCCCAGGCCCAAAACCCAAAAGGCGACCTGCACCAACTGCAGAGGCGAGCACCCGGCCAACTACCGAGGATGCCCTCGGATGCCAAAGCGACCGGAACAACGCCCCGCACCGAGAGACGCACCGCAGACGTCCCGGCCCGCACCGCAGACGTCCCGGCCCGCACAGCAGACGGCGAGGCCTGCACCAAACGCCGCCCGTACCGTCCCCGGCGTAAGCTACAGTAGCGTAGCTGCTGGAGCTAAAGCGCCGAACATGGACGTGTTCGAGGCCATGCGTCAAATGCAGACCATGATGCAGCAAATGACTAGCTTATTTGCTGCATTCAGCAACGTGGGAAAATAAGGTAAGTGCCTCCACCTACCTTCATACTAACCATTTTCTTTCAGCAATGGCTCCCCACAATATGAAAGTAGGTAAAGTGAAGATTGGATCATGGAACACCGGAGGACTAAGAACAAATCAAAATACCATGGGAGAAGTACTGGAAAGGCAAGACTTTGACATCTTCGCCTTACAGGAAACACGACTGCCAGGAGAAAACTTTAGGCTAAGATGGCCGGGGTACGAAGTATACAGGACAGACGTCAGAGGAAACGCAGGAGGAACGGCGATACTCGTGAAGAAAAACATAGCCCACTACCGGATACAACCGATCAACGGACTAAGAACGATGGAGGAAACAACAATAGTGGTGAAGACGAAGTTCGGAGACCTACGAATCACATCGGTGTACGTGAGACCCCAAGACGTACTCTACGACGAAGACCTGGCAGAAGTCCTCCCAGATGGTAAGCAAACGATCATCATAGGTGATCTCAACGCAAAGTCCCCAACGTGGAACAGCAGGATCAGGAACACAAAAGGAAGTAAGATAGAAGCCTACTTGCGCAGAGACCCCGAAGTGCAAGTGATAGGACCGAGACAACCCACGCACTACCCGCCCCAGGGTGGCCTGCCGGACGTAATAGACATCGCGATCATCAAGGAATGCATCGTAGACTACGAAATCAAGAACATCGAAGGAGGAGACGCCCACGAACCAATTATGGTAACAATAGGCACAGAAGACGGCGACCAAATACCGAAGAACATGAAGAAAACCAATTGGAGAAAATTCAAGAGAATAACGGGAGAAACCATCGGAAACGTGCCAACGATCACCGAAAAAGAAGATATAGACAGAGGAATCGAGCACCTCGAACTGATCCTGCAAGAAGCAATAGAACAAAGTTCCACGTTGACAGCAAGACCAATCTATAAGAGATTCGACAATATTTCGGAAGAACTCAAGGATTTAATAAGAAGAAAAAACAGAGCCCGAAGAAGAGCCCAAAGAAGCCGAAACCCTGCCGAGAAGAGAGAAGCTAACAGGCTGAATGAGCTGGTAAAAGAAGAACTACGGACGCACAGAAGCAAACACTGGGACGCGAGACTGAACGAGCTGGACCCGCAAAAACCGGGTCTTTGGAAGCTGCAAAAACTGCTAAGAGAAGACAGAAAGCCTGTACCGACGATACACGGCGCCAACGGACTGGCATACGAACCCGAAGACAAAGCAGAAGCTTTCAGAAGAACAATGGAAAATCAATTCCAACTGAACGAGCACGACGAAGAAGATTTGGACTTCACGGAAGAGGTAGAAGAAGAAGTGGAAGGACAAGAAGACGAACCGGATCAAGGAAACCTTGGATTCGCCACATCAGAAGAAATAAGTGGAATAATCAAATTTGTTTCAGCAAAGAAAGCACCAGGCAGGGACGGAATCACCAACAGGGCTCTGAAGCATCTACCGAGGAAAGCGTTAGCTCACCTAGTTGCAATAATCAACGGAATCCTACGACTCAAGCACTTCCCAGCACAGTGGAAAGATGCCAACGTCATCATGATTAGAAAACCCGGAAAGGACCCCACCTTCCCCCAAAATTACAGGCCAATTTGCCTGCTACCAGCGATGAGCAAAGTTGCCGAGAGAGTAATATTGAGGAAACTGAAAGAAGAAACGGAGATGCTAGGCATCATACCAGAAGAACAGTTCGGATTCAGAGAAGACCACTGCTGCGAGAAGCAAGTGCTGAGACTAGTGGAATACGCGACAGAAGGATTCAACAGGAATCGATCGACCGGAGCAATATTCCTGGACGTAAGTAAAGCTTTCGACAGGGTATGGCATGAAGGCCTCATATACAAGATGAGAGACGCAGGATACTCGAACGTGCTAACGAAGCTACTCTACGACTACCTGAAAGGAAGAAGATTCAGGATAAAGATGGGAGATATAACATCGGAATATTCGGACCAACAAGCGGGAGTACCGCAAGGAGCCGTACTCTCGCCCCTTCTCTACACGATATATACAGCTGACATACCGAAGACACAGAACACCAAGCTATGCCTATACGCCGACGACACAGCGATACTAGCAAGAAGTACGCAACCGAGGATCATCTCAAGATATCTACAAGAAGCAACAGAAGAAATCGAAGAATGGTGCATTAAATGGAAGATCGAAATCAACCCAGAGAAGAGTCAAGGAGTTCTATTCAAGAAAAGAAGACACCAACCAGCCCGACCGGTCAGGCTCAACGGAAGAGAAATACCATGGAAGGACAAAGCAAAATACCTAGGAGTAACACTGGACAAAGGACTCACGTTCACGGAACACGTGCAGAAGACGGTAGAGAAGGCGAAACAAGCAAGAGCTAGACTGAACTGTCTCATAGGCAGAAGAAGCAAACTAGACCTGAGGACTAAACTGACGCTGATCAAATCGATCATTATGCCAATCCTCACGTACGCCTCAATAGCCTGGGGACACACGTGTAAAACAAACAGGAAGAAGCTGCAAGCGCAGCAGAATCTAGCTCTACGACAAGCAGTGAACGCGCCATGGTTCGTGAGAAACGAACAACTTTACAGAGAGACGAAGATGACAAGAATAACGGACATCATGAAGGAACGAGCAAGAAATACATTTGACAATTTAAGAAACCATCCCAACTTGCAACTAAGGGAGCTAACGGACTACACAGCAATGGACTACAGAAGACACGCTAGACCACGGCGACAAATCGACATAAACGAAGAAATAGTGTAAGTGATTACAGTGCAATGATAGTGATTAAAATACAAGTGATAGTGAGTGAAGTGAAAAGTGATAGTGTATCTTGACGACGCAACAACGAACCCGACAGACACTCTTAGTACACGGACTGACTTAATCTGCAGAAAGATTGGGTTGGCACCGATACGAAAGAGAGACAGTGCACACACACCCCGCGACAGCAACAACACACAGACGACCTGGGAGAAAAGCGCCACGCGCTACCCCAGAACACTTGACGCAACCCCCTTTCTCTCAACGCCCGCCGAGAGAAAGGAGACAACGCGAGACGCGAGCGAACGTATGAGGCCCTGCCGGTAGGCAGGGGGTGGTGGAAGAGGATTCTCGGCTTTCACTTCTGCCAAGAAGCGCAAAAGTTGAAGCCAAAAATTCTGGGCCTGATACAATGTGTGTGTGTAAATTTCCAGAGTCAAGTCACGGTCGTCTAGATAGTGAACTGGTTAGTGTCTCGTCGTGTTTTGTGTTTATTAAATTCGTTGTAAACTATGGCGCGTACCAAGCAAACAGCCCGAAAATCGACAGGAGGAAAAGCTCCGAGAAAACAATTGGCCACGAAAGCGGCTCGTAAAAGTGCCCCGGCAACGGGAGGAGTAAAGAAACCTCATCGTTACAGGCCCGGTACGGTAGCTCTTCGAGAAATTAGACGTTACCAAAAAAGTACCGAACTTCTAATTAGAAAATTACCCTTCCAACGTTTAGTGAGAGAAATCGCCCAAGATTTTAAAACCGATTTGCGTTTCCAAAGTTCCGCTGTTATGGCGCTTCAGGAAGCTAGTGAAGCCTATTTGGTCGGTCTTTTCGAAGATACCAATTTGTGCGCTATTCACGCTAAACGTGTAACGATCATGCCTAAAGATATTCAATTGGCCAGAAGAATTCGTGGTGAACGTGCTTAAGTTTTATCGCAATTTTTTTTATCCTATACCTAATTAAAAACGGTTCTTTTCAGAACCACAATATATTTTATACGATAGAAATTTCTTAAATGCTATATTTTTGATGATCGTCAAAAACGATCATTACAAAAAATAAATTCTCTTAAGCTCTTCTAGTTAAAGATAATTCTTTATTAATTAACCTACGAAAAAATGCTTTTATTGAATAACGAAATGTATTTTTTTTCTTCTAGTTTCACTAACTACTTAGATAAAAAAGATAATAAAATAAATATTATTTATCATTCATATAGTCAATTGTTTCTATTTTATTATTTATTTTGTGGCCCTGAAAAGGGCCATTTGAATTGTTATTTCGAAAGAAACATAAAACCCTCATAAGTTTTAATATCTTCCTTTACTTCTTCTTTTTAGGTGACACAACTTTTCTCGTTTTTGCGGCAGTTTTCGAGGTTTTCGGTTTAGGAGCTTTGGGTTTCTTCGTTGGACTGCCTTTATTCGATTTCTTGGCCTTCGTTAAAGCTTTACTTTTCGTAGGCGTCGCAGTAGAAACAGCATTAGCCGCTGCTGCGGCAGTAGTTTTTACTACCTTAGCTTTCTTCTCGTCTTTCTTCGGTTTAGTTTTCTTTTCGACGGCGGCGGCAGCGGCGGCGGCGGCGACTTTCTTGGCTTTCACCGGTTTTTTAGCCGCTTTAGGTTTGTCCGAAGCGGCGCTCGCTGTCGTCGCGCTACGTTTTGTAACCGCTGCTTTTTTAGGTTTACCGGCAGCGCCGGTTTGCTTCTTCTTATCGCCGGCACTAGCAGTAGCTCTGACAGAGCCCGAAGACGTCGTCGAAGCTAGTTTGAACGATCCAGAAGCGCCTTTTCCTTTCGTTTGAACCAAAGATCCGGTCGTTACGGACGTTTTCAAGTATTTTTTGATGAAAGGAGCACACTTTTCGGCGTCTACCTTGTAATTAGCAGCTATGTATTTCTTGATCGCCTGAAGAGACGAACCACCTCTTTCTTTTAAACCTCTTATGGCATTATTTACCATTTCAGACGTCGGAGGATGAGAAGGTTTACTTCTAGGATTTTTCGTTTTCTTCTCCTTTTTCGGCGACGATGCTTGAGGAGAATTCGATGCGGCCGTCGCAGATGCCGCCGATGTTTGATTATCAGTATCTGCCATTGTTGTTAGTCTTCTTCTTTCTTCGAAAAAAATTAAACAATTTTACTCTTTCTAGTCTCGACAATGAATGATCCAACACAAGTCTCACTCACTAACTAACTCGTTTCTCGTTTCGCGCAAAATTTTTTGTGCGTACCGTTTTCTCGTCGGACGGAAGACTGAGCGCTTAAGCTTTGCTCCTATTCCAACAATTCGGACTGATTTTTCTCGGAGCTCGTGTTCGCACGATTTTATTTTTTTAATTTCTTCACGTCTTACCTACTATATCGAAACGGATAATTCAAAGAGAACCTTTGTGTAAGGTTACAGCAATTTTCTTAAATAACGAACGATCTTTAATTTCCCAGAGAACGATCTCAACAATCACTCCAAAAAATTGTCATTCAACGTTCAGCCCGATTCTCAATATTTTACCTTCGATATAGATCGAAATTCGGTAACGACGTTACGTTTATTTGGTTTAACTAAAATTTCAAACTATTCTTTACACGTAATCATCGAAATCGATCGACCCGACAGAGCTGCTAACGATTCGGAGTAATTTAAAATATACCATGTCAGTTCCACATCTCGCGAATTGAATCGAATCTTTTGAAAAGATGCAACTAAAAGAGTGTGATAATAATTTCCGAAACACTAAAAGAACGCTTAGATAAATAAATTAATTTATACAATATGAATCCGATCAATCGTTAGACCGACAAATTCGAGTAACATAAGCGATATAAGCGGTAAGTACCGATTTACGAGAGCATCCAAGAAAAATCTAATCGGAACTTAGGGGAAACTATACGAACGGTATTTTAAGTAATAGTTCTGTTTAAAACGAACGATTATCCTAAAATTTACCAACAATAATGTCACTTAACGATTATAATTCCAAAAATTTCCTAAATCCCTCAAATTCGGGAAATACTGGTAAATTTTTCCCGGTAACGTTGATACCTAATACCGATCCGATTGATGAAGGATTTGCATGTTATTTATTAGATTAGGCAGAGCTCAATTGGAAAAATCCAAGACACCTTTAACGATTATTTAAACGTTTTTGGGAACAAAGAAACCTTAAGCGTCAAGTACATGTCGTATTAATAAAAGGAATAGTATATTATCGCATCCCTAATCCCGTTTTATTCTAAATAATACACGAAAGACCAACGAAAGTAAGTATGCAATTTGTGCTTCCAGTTTTATTTTTAATAATGGCCAAATTATTTTTGGCAAATATAATATATATTTTGAAATTAATATTTACTCTTATTTTCTAGGTTTACTATACTCTACATCATCGATGATAGCAAAAGACGTTTCTACTTGTATTATAAATTTGTGGTTCTGAAAAGAACCGTTTTTTGATCATTAATTACAAATACATTCGCTGCTAACAGTGGATTTGTTTTAGGCGAATTATTTCGAACTGGTGTACTTGGTAACAGCCTTAGTTCCTTCACTAACAGCGTGTTTGGCAAGTTCACCGGGTAGGAGTAGACGCACAGCAGTTTGGATTTCTCTACTAGTAATAGTAGAACGTTTGTTATAATGAGCCAGACGAGAAGCTTCAGCAGCAATCCTTTCGAAAATGTCATTCACGAAACTGTTCATGATGCTCATCGCCTTACTGGAAATACCGGTATCGGGATGTACTTGCTTTAAAACTTTGTAAATGTAGATTGCGTAACTTTCCTTCCTCCTCCTTTTCTTCTTTTTATCGGCTTTGGAAATGTTCTTTTGAGCTTTTCCAGCTTTTTTAGCCGCCTTTCCACTAGTTTTGGGTGGCATATTCAAAAAAATATAGTATACACACAGAACACGACTCGACGACGTCTACGGTAAAACTAAACTTGCACCTCTAGGGGGGTCAGTTTTATGAACGCAGAAACGTTGCGCTAGGCTCCGCCTCCTTGACGTTTTCGAGTTTGTGCCCTTTCGTTGGTCGGCGTCGAAGCTATAAAAGCGGCCAGTTAAAAATTTTTAAGCCAGTTTTGTGCTAGATACCGTCTCGTGCGTTACAGTCTAGTGCTGTTATATTTTCTCTATTTTGATACAAACAATCGAAATAAAACATGTCTGGTCGCGGTAAAGGTGGTAAAGTTAAGGGAAAGGCAAAGTCACGTTCCAATCGTGCCGGATTACAATTTCCCGTTGGTCGTATTCACAGATTATTGAGGAAAGGAAATTACGCCGAAAGAGTTGGTGCCGGTGCTCCGGTATACTTAGCCGCCGTTATGGAATATTTGGCTGCTGAAGTATTGGAATTGGCCGGTAATGCAGCCCGTGATAACAAGAAAACGAGAATTATTCCGAGACATTTACAATTGGCAATTAGAAACGACGAGGAATTGAATAAATTACTTTCTGGAGTTACTATCGCCCAGGGTGGTGTCTTACCGAACATCCAAGCAGTGCTTCTTCCTAAGAAGACCGAAAAGAAGGCTTAAATTGTTTTTTTTTCGGCGAATTATATGCTACAACCGGTCCTTTTAAGGGCCACAAAATATTTCTCTAACGAATAGAACGAACTAATTGTTTATAAGATGATGAGTAACAAAAATAATAATAATAATAATAAAGCGAATGTAAAAAAAAAGAAATTATATTCGTAAGTAAACTTTCCATTGTACCGAATACCTATTTTTTTCTATTAGTACCTACTATTTTGTTTACGTTCTTTCATTTAATTTTTTTTTTGTTAATTTTTTTAATAAAAATGTTGTTGATATTGTTCATATTTAAGCTACTAACGCAATTTCAAAGCGATCAAATTTAATTTAGTTAAAGAAATGCAGAATCTTTATTTATGCATGTAATTACAATTTTTATAATTATTTAAAAAAAAAAAATCATTTTAGCATTTTGTGTTTCTATATATCGAAAGTTTGTTGTGGTTCTGAAAAGAACCGTTTGTTGTCGTTATTATTTAAAATAAATTTTAGGTTAGAAGGAATAATGGAAAAATCGATGATTTATCCACCGAAACCGTAGAGGGTACGTCCTTGACGTTTCAACGCGTATACTACGTCCATAGCAGTTACAGTTTTACGTTTAGCGTGTTCGGTGTAAGTAACGGCATCTCTGATAACGTTTTCCAGAAAGACTTTCAAAACTCCACGAGTTTCTTCGTAAATTAAACCAGAAATACGTTTAACTCCACCACGACGAGCCAATCTTCTGATAGCGGGCTTCGTAATACCTTGGATATTATCACGCAAAACCTTACGATGCCTCTTAGCACCACCTTTTCCTAAACCTTTGCCACCTTTACCGCGTCCTGTCATATCGATTGATTGATTTTTCGAAGACGAAACAAAATCACAAAATTTATATAGTGTTGTTAGGTTAATACCGTGAAAGAACACGCACTAACACGAACGAACCAACTGATAATTTTCGTTTTTGCGTCGCTGCTTATATGCCTTTTTTGAAGCTCCTCCTCCTACTACGATTTGGACCAATGAAAATAAATGGTTGTTGACATAAAAGCATAAAAGCGAATGCAGAAATAAAATTTCCAGCAGCAGTGCCTACTCGAGTGTCGACGTGTCACCAGTGCCAAAAGCTACAACCTAGTGAAACCGTGAGCGAAGGAAAGCCGAGAATCTGTCACTGCGCGAGCAAACAGATACCGAAAAGCTTCCAGCTAGCCAGTTCACTAACAGATAAGTATCCCGAAGCCCTCCCCTAAACAATTACCTAGACACACCTAAAACTACCCAATTACCACCCACCCGGGATTCAACCCCCACTTTCAACAAAATGCCCCCCAAAAAAACTATTCCCAAACCCCCTATTCCCAAAACCAAATCATTTTCCTCTATCGTCCAATCTCCCCCTACCACCCGACAACGAACACAAACGAACTCAACTAACCCCCACGAAACCACCCCCTCACCCTCCAAAATACCCTCTTCCTCCTCCGCCTCTTTTATTTCTTCTTCTACCTCCCTAATCACTTCACCCCCTCTTATATTCTCACCAATGTCACAACCACCTACCCCAACCCCTACCCCTCAACAACCACCCCTCACCTCCATAAATATCCGCAATTTACCCCAAAAATACCGCTCCCAAAAAGAACTTTTCCTTTTATTAAACACCAACGAACTCCTTCTAAACGAAATCTCCTACCTAAAAGCCAACTTCAACCAAACCGCCCTCTTAAAAACCACCTCCCGCAAATCCCTGGATTCTATCCAAACCACCCTTCGTCACCGCACCGGTGACAACAACATTATCCTCATCCCCCTATCCAACCCCTCCCCTAGCGGAAACGCTACCCCCAAACCCCCCACCAAACCCACCTTCTCCTTCGTCGTAAAAAACGTCGACACCGACGTTACCGACGAAGAATTTCAATCCGCCCTGAAAGATCAGGAAATTCCCTTCAAAAAATCCTGGAGAATTATCTCCAAAGCTACCAACCTCCCTACCAGACTCGTAAGGGTTATAACTGAGTCGGAGACTCATTATACCCGAGCGGTCACCCAAGGCATAGTCCTACATGCCCAAATCCGCCCCGTCGAACCCTCAAACACCAACCCCATCCCTCCTATCCCGAAATTCTGCACACAGTGTTCGCAAAACGGTCATTCCGCTAGCGAATGCTCCAACAAAATTACCTGCCCTACCTGTGGTGAAAACCACAAAAAAACCTCCTGCCCCAAAATTCAAACCCCCAAATGCCCCAACTGCCAGGGCGACCACCCCGCCTATTCTACCAAATGTCCCGAAAGACAAAAAGTCCCAGAAACCCCCGAACAAGTCGCCCCAGTTCGCCCCCCCAAACCCGTTTCCCCCTACGAACTCACCTCTGAAATTAAACTCACAATACAAATAACCACCACCCTCCTCATGAATGTCCTTCCCAATAACCGCGAGCTGATTATTAAAACAATCGGCTCAATCATCCCGATCCTTTTCGGCCACTCCTGTATAGTAACAGGTAGTGGCAATTTAGCCTACTTCTCCTTCGCCCCTATCCTATAATGGAAAGCACAATCGGAACTGTCAATTGCGCGGGCCTCACCCGCAAAAGAGCACTCCTAAAATCCCTCCTAACCCAACATCAACCCTCTTTCCTATCCCTAATTGACACCCTTACTCGTCTCCCCCCGACATTCACAGGTTATCAAACTTTCCACACCCCTAAAAACAATTCCTGCCGGGGTAACGCTATCCTAGTGAGACACGGAATCCCGGCCTACCCTCACCCCCTACCCCCACCCCTAGATAACCTGGACTGCTTAGCAATTGACATCCGACAAGCTAATTCCATTACAACCGTTATTTCATTCTACAACCACCCTACCAATATTCTCCCCCTACCCCTATTCCAATACTTTGCATCCCTTCCCCGCGCTATTCTCCTAGGCGACCTAAACTCCCGCCACACCCAGTTCGGTGACACAATTTCCAACCGGAACGGAAACCTCCTATCCGACTACCTAATCGACCTCCCTATCTCCCGCATCCCCAATTCATCCCCTACTTTTGTGGGACACCAGGGATCCTCCATTCCTGACCACATTCTTTTCACGGAAACGTGCACTGGATGTGTAGGGGATGAGTGCTTCATTGGACCCACAATAACCTCCGACCACCTACCCTTACTCGCTAAAACCACCCTCTACCCCCCAAAACCTCACTCCGAATTTATCACTTTCAAAAATTACCGCAAAACCGACTGGAAGAAATTCCAAAACCACATAACCCAAAACCTACCCCCTCTTCAACCCCCCACCACCCCCTTCGAAATAGAAACCCTTACCGAGAACCTACATTCCCTAATTTCCGATGCCTCGGATATTTCTACCCCTCTTACCACCCTTAACACCGCCGCCCACCCCCTACCCCCTCACATCCTATCCCTTATTCGACAAAAACGTCATATCTACCGCCAATTCGTACGAACCCACGATCCCGTTCTAAAAACCGAGTGGAACCGCCACAACGCCCTGATAAGGCGTTTGGTAAATCAGTTCAAAGAAAAACAGTGGCTCGATCTCACACGTGGACTCGATTACCGGGACGGTGCTCGGTTTTGGAACAAATTTAAAATATTAACTGGACAAAAATCCAAGACCCACTCCCATCTCCTCGTCAATGGTCAATTTCTCGTCACCAATGAACAGAAAGCAGACGCTTTCAAAACCCACCTCCAAGAAACTTTTTCCCCTCAAAACAACCCCAATTTCAATAGAAATTTCTTCATTAAAACCGAAACCTTTGTCCGAAACCTTTTGAACCCTGTTCGCCCCCACCCCCCTCCCCTGCCCAACGACCCCCTTCTAGAACCTTTTTCCGTTGCTGAAATTTCCGAATGCTCCAAATTCGGAAAAAATTCAGCCCCTGGCCCCGATTCAATATCCCGCCGCTCCCTAAAAAACCTCCCTGACTCCATAATGCCACACCTAACCACCCTTATGAACGCCTGCCTCAACCTTTCTTACTTCCCCACCCTCTGGAAATCCTCCAACACCATCCTTATCCGGAAACCCGGAAAGGACCCCACCACCCCTAATTCCTACAGACCCATCGCCCTTCTAAATGTCCTGGGGAAACTCTTTGAGCGCCTGCTTAAGGAGCGTATCTGGGAATTCCTGGACTCCCGAAACATTATTCCTCCTTTCCAAAACGGTTTTCGACCCCACCACAGCACCCAAAACTCCCTCCTAAATTTCCAAACCCAAATCACCCGCGCCCTTAATCAAGGGTATGTCGCTTCCGCCGTTCTCCTTGACGTCCAAAAAGCCTTCGACCAAGTCTGGCATGCTGGACTTGTTAGAAAACTCTCCCAAATAAATCTCCCCCTCCCCATCATCAAATTACTCCATTCTTACCTCCACAACCGCACAATAAGGGTAAAAGTGGGAAACCACATTACCGACCCTTTTCGCCCCCTCACCGGAGTCCCCCAAGGCTCCATTCTTGCCCCCCTCCTATACCTTATTTACACCTACGACGTACCCCCCCCTCACTCCCCCAACTCCCACATTCAACTCTACGCCGACGACACCATCCTGTTCACCACCTCCAAAAGAACCGAATCCCTCACACAAAAGGCCCAAAAACAACTTAACCTATTTTCTTCCTGGTGCGAAAAATGGCGAATCTCCTTAAACCCTAATAAAACCCAAACAATCCTCTTTACTCACCCCAATTTAACCCTCAACCGACACGCAAATCCCAGGTTCTTCCGATTAAGGCTTTGGGGCGATTGGCTAACTATCAAGGACTCGGTAACCTACCTAGGGGTGCGATTTTATCGTACTCTGGGTTGGACACCCGACGTCCAAGACACCCTTAACAGGGTGCGACAGCGAGCCGGTCTCATCAAGGCTTTGAGGGGAAGAATAAGGAAATGCCACCCTAAAACACTCCTCCACACCTACAAAACCTTTATTCGCCCTATTTTCGACTACAAATCTATCGTCTATTCCACCCTTCCAAACCACCAAAGTTTCCGAATCCTTACCACCGAACGAAAAATCCTTAGACAAACCCAATACCTCGACATGTTTTTCCCTAGCGACCAAATTTATAACGAAATTAACATTCCTAATATTTTATCTCGCTTCCAGACGCTACAAAGCAGATATGCCTGCCGGACCATCCGAGGAACGAACGTCGCAGCACGAGAAGTCCTCGGAGCCGCACCACCACCGCGAAGGTCTAGAAAACCACGCAGGAAGCTTCCTCAACCAAACGCCCGAATCCTCCAAGCCTGCGATCCCGACGAACTTCCCCCAGACTTACAAAACCTGCTGGACATCTTCCCTCTGAATATGCGCTAGTCTACCCTCCTTTTGTTAACCCCCAAAAAAAACACAAAAAACCAAAAAAAAAAAAAAAAACAAAAAACCAAAAAAAAAAATCCAAAAAAAAAAAAAAAAAATCAAAATACAAAAAAAAAAAAAAAAAAAACCCAAAAAAACCCAAAAAAATGAATTACTAATTCCTTCAATAAGTTTTGTACAAGGCCAGGACATAGGTTTTTCTGAGGTTTCCCTATGCTCTTTTCCAAATGGCTGGCCTTTAAACGGGAACAAAGCGGCCTCAGCCTGCTCCCACACACATTTTTGCCACAAAATTGTAATACACTACACCCCCTGAAAAGGAAGTAAATTCCTATAACAGGGTTCATTAGATTAAAACAACACCCACATTTACCTTTATATGTTATAAATAAAAGATATTTAAATTTGAAATTTTTTTTTTAAAATTTCCAGAGTCAAGTCACGGTCGTCTAGATAGTGAACTGGTTAGTGTCTCGTCGTGTTTTGTGTTTATTAAATTCGTTGTAAACTATGGCGCGTACCAAGCAAACAGCCCGAAAATCGACAGGAGGAAAAGCTCCGAGAAAACAATTGGCCACGAAAGCGGCTCGTAAAAGTGCCCCGGCAACGGGAGGAGTAAAGAAACCTCATCGTTACAGGCCCGGTACGGTAGCTCTTCGAGAAATTAGACGTTACCAAAAAAGTACCGAACTTCTAATTAGAAAATTACCCTTCCAACGTTTAGTGAGAGAAATCGCCCAAGATTTTAAAACCGATTTGCGTTTCCAAAGTTCCGCTGTTATGGCGCTTCAGGAAGCTAGTGAAGCCTATTTGGTCGGTCTTTTCGAAGATACCAATTTGTGCGCTATTCACGCTAAACGTGTAACGATCATGCCTAAAGATATTCAATTGGCCAGAAGAATTCGTGGTGAACGTGCTTAAGTTTTATCGCAATTTTTTTTATCCTATACCTAATTAAAAACGGTTCTTTTCAGAACCACAATATATTTTATACGATAGAAATTTCTTAAATGCTATATTTTTGATGATCGTCAAAAACGATCATTACAAAAAATAAATTCTCTTAAGCTCTTCTAGTTAAAGATAATTCTTTATTAATTAACCTACGAAAAAATGCTTTTATTGAATAACGAAATGTATTTTTTTTCTTCTAGTTTCACTAACTACTTAGATAAAAAAGATAATAAAATAAATATTATTTATCATTCATATAGTCAATTGTTTCTATTTTATTATTTATTTTGTGGCCCTGAAAAGGGCCATTTGAATTGTTATTTCGAAAGAAACATAAAACCCTCATAAGTTTTAATATCTTCCTTTACTTCTTCTTTTTAGGTGACACAACTTTTCTCGTTTTTGCGGCAGTTTTCGAGGTTTTCGGTTTAGGAGCTTTGGGTTTCTTCGTTGGACTGCCTTTATTCGATTTCTTGGCCTTCGTTAAAGCTTTACTTTTCGTAGGCGTCGCAGTAGAAACAGCATTAGCCGCTGCTGCGGCAGTAGTTTTTACTACCTTAGCTTTCTTCTCGTCTTTCTTCGGTTTAGTTTTCTTTTCGACGGCGGCGGCAGCGGCGGCGGCGGCGACTTTCTTGGCTTTCACCGGTTTTTTAGCCGCTTTAGGTTTGTCCGAAGCGGCGCTCGCTGTCGTCGCGCTACGTTTTGTAACCGCTGCTTTTTTAGGTTTACCGGCAGCGCCGGTTTGCTTCTTCTTATCGCCGGCACTAGCAGTAGCTCTGACAGAGCCCGAAGACGTCGTCGAAGCTAGTTTGAACGATCCAGAAGCGCCTTTTCCTTTCGTTTGAACCAAAGATCCGGTCGTTACGGACGTTTTCAAGTATTTTTTGATGAAAGGAGCACACTTTTCGGCGTCTACCTTGTAATTAGCAGCTATGTATTTCTTGATCGCCTGAAGAGACGAACCACCTCTTTCTTTTAAACCTCTTATGGCATTATTTACCATTTCAGACGTCGGAGGATGAGAAGGTTTACTTCTAGGATTTTTCGTTTTCTTCTCCTTTTTCGGCGACGATGCTTGAGGAGAATTCGATGCGGCCGTCGCAGATGCCGCCGATGTTTGATTATCAGTATCTGCCATTGTTGTTAGTCTTCTTCTTTCTTCGAAAAAAATTAAACAATTTTACTCTTTCTAGTCTCGACAATGAATGATCCAACACAAGTCTCACTCACTAACTAACTCGTTTCTCGTTTCGCGCAAAATTTTTTGTGCGTACCGTTTTCTCGTCGGACGGAAGACTGAGCGCTTAAGCTTTGCTCCTATTCCAACAATTCGGACTGATTTTTCTCGGAGCTCGTGTTCGCACGATTTTATTTTTTTAATTTCTTCACGTCTTACCTACTATATCGAAACGGATAATTCAAAGAGAACCTTTGTGTAAGGTTACAGCAATTTTCTTAAATAACGAACGATCTTTAATTTCCCAGAGAACGATCTCAACAATCACTCCAAAAAATTGTCATTCAACGTTCAGCCCGATTCTCAATATTTTACCTTCGATATAGATCGAAATTCGGTAACGACGTTACGTTTATTTGGTTTAACTAAAATTTCAAACTATTCTTTACACGTAATCATCGAAATCGATCGACCCGACAGAGCTGCTAACGATTCGGAGTAATTTAAAATATACCATGTCAGTTCCACATCTCGCGAATTGAATCGAATCTTTTGAAAAGATGCAACTAAAAGAGTGTGATAATAATTTCCGAAACACTAAAAGAACGCTTAGATAAATAAATTAATTTATACAATATGAATCCGATCAATCGTTAGACCGACAAATTCGAGTAACATAAGCGATATAAGCGGTAAGTACCGATTTACGAGAGCATCCAAGAAAAATCTAATCGGAACTTAGGGGAAACTATACGAACGGTATTTTAAGTAATAGTTCTGTTTAAAACGAACGATTATCCTAAAATTTACCAACAATAATGTCACTTAACGATTATAATTCCAAAAATTTCCTAAATCCCTCAAATTCGGGAAATACTGGTAAATTTTTCCCGGTAACGTTGATACCTAATACCGATCCGATTGATGAAGGATTTGCATGTTATTTATTAGATTAGGCAGAGCTCAATTGGAAAAATCCAAGACACCTTTAACGATTATTTAAACGTTTTTGGGAACAAAGAAACCTTAAGCGTCAAGTACATGTCGTATTAATAAAAGGAATAGTATATTATCGCATCCCTAATCCCGTTTTATTCTAAATAATACACGAAAGACCAACGAAAGTAAGTATGCAATTTGTGCTTCCAGTTTTATTTTTAATAATGGCCAAATTATTTTTGGCAAATATAATATATATTTTGAAATTAATATTTACTCTTATTTTCTAGGTTTACTATACTCTACATCATCGATGATAGCAAAAGACGTTTCTACTTGTATTATAAATTTGTGGTTCTGAAAAGAACCGTTTTTTGATCATTAATTACAAATACATTCGCTGCTAACAGTGGATTTGTTTTAGGCGAATTATTTCGAACTGGTGTACTTGGTAACAGCCTTAGTTCCTTCACTAACAGCGTGTTTGGCAAGTTCACCGGGTAGGAGTAGACGCACAGCAGTTTGGATTTCTCTACTAGTAATAGTAGAACGTTTGTTATAATGAGCCAGACGAGAAGCTTCAGCAGCAATCCTTTCGAAAATGTCATTCACGAAACTGTTCATGATGCTCATCGCCTTACTGGAAATACCGGTATCGGGATGTACTTGCTTTAAAACTTTGTAAATGTAGATTGCGTAACTTTCCTTCCTCCTCCTTTTCTTCTTTTTATCGGCTTTGGAAATGTTCTTTTGAGCTTTTCCAGCTTTTTTAGCCGCCTTTCCACTAGTTTTGGGTGGCATATTCAAAAAAATATAGTATACACACAGAACACGACTCGACGACGTCTACGGTAAAACTAAACTTGCACCTCTAGGGGGGTCAGTTTTATGAACGCAGAAACGTTGCGCTAGGCTCCGCCTCCTTGACGTTTTCGAGTTTGTGCCCTTTCGTTGGTCGGCGTCGAAGCTATAAAAGCGGCCAGTTAAAAATTTTTAAGCCAGTTTTGTGCTAGATACCGTCTCGTGCGTTACAGTCTAGTGCTGTTATATTTTCTCTATTTTGATACAAACAATCGAAATAAAACATGTCTGGTCGCGGTAAAGGTGGTAAAGTTAAGGGAAAGGCAAAGTCACGTTCCAATCGTGCCGGATTACAATTTCCCGTTGGTCGTATTCACAGATTATTGAGGAAAGGAAATTACGCCGAAAGAGTTGGTGCCGGTGCTCCGGTATACTTAGCCGCCGTTATGGAATATTTGGCTGCTGAAGTATTGGAATTGGCCGGTAATGCAGCCCGTGATAACAAGAAAACGAGAATTATTCCGAGACATTTACAATTGGCAATTAGAAACGACGAGGAATTGAATAAATTACTTTCTGGAGTTACTATCGCCCAGGGTGGTGTCTTACCGAACATCCAAGCAGTGCTTCTTCCTAAGAAGACCGAAAAGAAGGCTTAAATTGTTTTTTTTTCGGCGAATTATATGCTACAACCGGTCCTTTTAAGGGCCACAAAATATTTCTCTAACGAATAGAACGAACTAATTGTTTATAAGATGATGAGTAACAAAAATAATAATAATAATAATAAAGCGAATGTAAAAAAAAAGAAATTATATTCGTAAGTAAACTTTCCATTGTACCGAATACCTATTTTTTTCTATTAGTACCTACTATTTTGTTTACGTTCTTTCATTTAATTTTTTTTTTGTTAATTTTTTTAATAAAAATGTTGTTGATATTGTTCATATTTAAGCTACTAACGCAATTTCAAAGCGATCAAATTTAATTTAGTTAAAGAAATGCAGAATCTTTATTTATGCATGTAATTACAATTTTTATAATTATTTAAAAAAAAAAAATCATTTTAGCATTTTGTGTTTCTATATATCGAAAGTTTGTTGTGGTTCTGAAAAGAACCGTTTGTTGTCGTTATTATTTAAAATAAATTTTAGGTTAGAAGGAATAATGGAAAAATCGATGATTTATCCACCGAAACCGTAGAGGGTACGTCCTTGACGTTTCAACGCGTATACTACGTCCATAGCAGTTACAGTTTTACGTTTAGCGTGTTCGGTGTAAGTAACGGCATCTCTGATAACGTTTTCCAGAAAGACTTTCAAAACTCCACGAGTTTCTTCGTAAATTAAACCAGAAATACGTTTAACTCCACCACGACGAGCCAATCTTCTGATAGCGGGCTTCGTAATACCTTGGATATTATCACGCAAAACCTTACGATGTCTCTTAGCACCACCTTTTCCTAAACCTTTGCCACCTTTACCGCGTCCTGTCATATCGATTGATTGATTTTTCGAAGACGAAACAAAATCACAAAATTTATATAGTGTTGTTAGGTTAATACCGTGAAAGAACACGCACTAACACGAACGAACCAACTGATAATTTTCGTTTTTGCGTCGCTGCTTATATGCCTTTTTTGAAGCTCCTCCTCCTACTACGATTTGGACCAATGAAAATAAATGGTTGTTGACATAAAAGCATAAAAGCGAATGCAGAAATAAAATTTCCAGAGTCAAGTCACGGTCGTCTAGATAGTGAACTGGTTAGTGTCTCGTCGTGTTTTGTGTTTATTAAATTCGTTGTAAACTATGGCGCGTACCAAGCAAACAGCCCGAAAATCGACAGGAGGAAAAGCTCCGAGAAAACAATTGGCCACGAAAGCGGCTCGTAAAAGTGCCCCGGCAACGGGAGGAGTAAAGAAACCTCATCGTTACAGGCCCGGTACGGTAGCTCTTCGAGAAATTAGACGTTACCAAAAAAGTACCGAACTTCTAATTAGAAAATTACCCTTCCAACGTTTAGTGAGAGAAATCGCCCAAGATTTTAAAACCGATTTGCGTTTCCAAAGTTCCGCTGTTATGGCGCTTCAGGAAGCTAGTGAAGCCTATTTGGTCGGTCTTTTCGAAGATACCAATTTGTGCGCTATTCACGCTAAACGTGTAACGATCATGCCTAAAGATATTCAATTGGCCAGAAGAATTCGTGGTGAACGTGCTTAAGTTTTATCGCAATTTTTTTTATCCTATACCTAATTAAAAACGGTTCTTTTCAGAACCACAATATATTTTATACGATAGAAATTTCTTAAATGCTATATTTTTGATGATCGTCAAAAACGATCATTACAAAAAATAAATTCTCTTAAGCTCTTCTAGTTAAAGATAATTCTTTATTAATTAACCTACGAAAAAATGCTTTTATTGAATAACGAAATGTATTTTTTTTCTTCTAGTTTCACTAACTACTTAGATAAAAAAGATAATAAAATAAATATTATTTATCATTCATATAGTCAATTGTTTCTATTTTATTATTTATTTTGTGGCCCTGAAAAGGGCCATTTGAATTGTTATTTCGAAAGAAACATAAAACCCTCATAAGTTTTAATATCTTCCTTTACTTCTTCTTTTTAGGTGACACAACTTTTCTCGTTTTTGCGGCA
This sequence comes from Phyllotreta striolata, assembly GCA_918026865.1. Taxonomy (NCBI): domain Eukaryota; kingdom Metazoa; phylum Arthropoda; class Insecta; order Coleoptera; family Chrysomelidae; genus Phyllotreta; species Phyllotreta striolata. Next base: position 177,986 of record OU900102.1, on the reverse strand, counting down.
GTTTTCGAGGTTTTCGGTTTAGGAGCTTTGGGTTTCTTCGTTGGACTGCCTTTATTCGATTTCTTGGCCTTCGTTAAAGCTTTACTTTTCGTAGGCGTCGCAGTAGAAACAGCATTAGCCGCTGCTGCGGCAGTAGTTTTTACTACCTTAGCTTTCTTCTCGTCTTTCTTCGGTTTAGTTTTCTTTTCGACGGCGGCGGCAGCGGCGGCGGCGGCGACTTTCTTGGCTTTCACCGGTTTTTTAGCCGCTTTAGGTTTGTCCGAAGCGGCGCTCGCTGTCGTCGCGCTACGTTTTGTAACCGCTGCTTTTTTAGGTTTACCGGCAGCGCCGGTTTGCTTCTTCTTATCGCCGGCACTAGCAGTAGCTCTGACAGAGCCCGAAGACGTCGTCGAAGCTAGTTTGAACGATCCAGAAGCGCCTTTTCCTTTCGTTTGAACCAAAGATCCGGTCGTTACGGACGTTTTCAAGTATTTTTTGATGAAAGGAGCACACTTTTCGGCGTCTACCTTGTAATTAGCAGCTATGTATTTCTTGATCGCCTGAAGAGACGAACCACCTCTTTCTTTTAAACCTCTTATGGCATTATTTACCATTTCAGACGTCGGAGGATGAGAAGGTTTACTTCTAGGATTTTTCGTTTTCTTCTCCTTTTTCGGCGACGATGCTTGAGGAGAATTCGATGCGGCCGTCGCAGATGCCGCCGATGTTTGATTATCAGTATCTGCCATTGTTGTTAGTCTTCTTCTTTCTTCGAAAAAAATTAAACAATTTTACTCTTTCTAGTCTCGACAATGAATGATCCAACACAAGTCTCACTCACTAACTAACTCGTTTCTCGTTTCGCGCAAAATTTTTTGTGCGTACCGTTTTCTCGTCGGACGGAAGACTGAGCGCTTAAGCTTTGCTCCTATTCCAACAATTCGGACTGATTTTTCTCGGAGCTCGTGTTCGCACGATTTTATTTTTTTAATTTCTTCACGTCTTACCTACTATATCGAAACGGATAATTCAAAGAGAACCTTTGTGTAAGGTTACAGCAATTTTCTTAAATAACGAACGATCTTTAATTTCCCAGAGAACGATCTCAACAATCACTCCAAAAAATTGTCATTCAACGTTCAGCCCGATTCTCAATATTTTACCTTCGATATAGATCGAAATTCGGTAACGACGTTACGTTTATTTGGTTTAACTAAAATTTCAAACTATTCTTTACACGTAATCATCGAAATCGATCGACCCGACAGAGCTGCTAACGATTCGGAGTAATTTAAAATATACCATGTCAGTTCCACATCTCGCGAATTGAATCGAATCTTTTGAAAAGATGCAACTAAAAGAGTGTGATAATAATTTCCGAAACACTAAAAGAACGCTTAGATAAATAAATTAATTTATACAATATGAATCCGATCAATCGTTAGACCGACAAATTCGAGTAACATAAGCGATATAAGCGGTAAGTACCGATTTACGAGAGCATCCAAGAAAAATCTAATCGGAACTTAGGGGAAACTATACGAACGGTATTTTAAGTAATAGTTCTGTTTAAAACGAACGATTATCCTAAAATTTACCAACAATAATGTCACTTAACGATTATAATTCCAAAAATTTCCTAAATCCCTCAAATTCGGGAAATACTGGTAAATTTTTCCCGGTAACGTTGATACCTAATACCGATCCGATTGATGAAGGATTTGCATGTTATTTATTAGATTAGGCAGAGCTCAATTGGAAAAATCCAAGACACCTTTAACGATTATTTAAACGTTTTTGGGAACAAAGAAACCTTAAGCGTCAAGTACATGTCGTATTAATAAAAGGAATAGTATATTATCGCATCCCTAATCCCGTTTTATTCTAAATAATACACGAAAGACCAACGAAAGTAAGTATGCAATTTGTGCTTCCAGTTTTATTTTTAATAATGGCCAAATTATTTTTGGCAAATATAATATATATTTTGAAATTAATATTTACTCTTATTTTCTAGGTTTACTATACTCTACATCATCGATGATAGCAAAAGACGTTTCTACTTGTATTATAAATTTGTGGTTCTGAAAAGAACCGTTTTTTGATCATTAATTACAAATACATTCGCTGCTAACAGTGGATTTGTTTTAGGCGAATTATTTCGAACTGGTGTACTTGGTAACAGCCTTAGTTCCTTCACTAACAGCGTGTTTGGCAAGTTCACCGGGTAGGAGTAGACGCACAGCAGTTTGGATTTCTCTACTAGTAATAGTAGAACGTTTGTTATAATGAGCCAGACGAGAAGCTTCAGCAGCAATCCTTTCGAAAATGTCATTCACGAAACTGTTCATGATGCTCATCGCCTTACTGGAAATACCGGTATCGGGATGTACTTGCTTTAAAACTTTGTAAATGTAGATTGCGTAACTTTCCTTCCTCCTCCTTTTCTTCTTTTTATCGGCTTTGGAAATGTTCTTTTGAGCTTTTCCAGCTTTTTTAGCCGCCTTTCCACTAGTTTTGGGTGGCATATTCAAAAAAATATAGTATACACACAGAACACGACTCGACGACGTCTACGGTAAAACTAAACTTGCAGTCCAGTGTGTCGCCCGGACCAAGAGTTTACCCATACGGTTTTTCGATGAGTACTCCCTTGTCCCTTTTCCTCCACCCCCTGGCCTCCTGACCAGGTCGACACGTCACCTTTTTACTTACCTTGGACGGATCCCCGGGATTTTGGGATGCGCCCTATCGCCTTTTCCTGCAGGGGTAGCGGTTTCGCTTTTCTCCCTGTGTCGTCCTTTGGGTTGTCATCTGTTGGATGGGCGTTCTGTGGTCGTTGTCTTCTTTTCGTGGTCCTTGGGCTTCGCGGTCTAACTATCCTTCCGCCCCGGGTGTGAGGGGTTTCCGGTATAGTTAGATTTTGTATCTGAAAAAGAAAGAAAAGTAATATTAGTCGTCGAAATCAAATGGAAAAACGATCCAGTTTTAGACTACGAGAGTCGTCAACGTGGTATGAGTTGGGTTATCTCAGCAGCTGTTTTCTGGGCCTAGCGTGCCGACCGTGGTCTTCAGCCGAGTAATCGATAAGATCTCTCAGCTGCACGTTCGGGTGATATCGCAGATTATCGTATCTCCTCCTCGCTCGTGTGCTCATTAATTCCAAAATCCTAGTGGATTCGGTATCTCTGAGCAAGTAGCGGTTTGCGACGTACCAAGGGGCATTGGTCGCGATACGGAGGCATTGATGCTGTAATCGTTCGATTTTCAATAGATTGGTGTTACAGGTGTAACCCCAAACCGTTGAAGCGTAGGTCAGTATTGGTACAACTATGGCGTTGATTAACCGCAACTTCGTTCGAATGCACAAATTACTGCGCCTGCCTATTAGACAGTTTAAACGACCTCTGGCTTGTTTCGCTTTCGCGACTGTAGTTTTGACGTGCTGAGTAAACGTCAATGACTTGTCAAGAATGACACCTAGGTACTTGGCCGTAGTGCTCCAGCGAATTTCTTCGCCGAAGATTTCCAACGGTTCCCCGGGTTGACATCGACGTTTTGTAAACAGCACCGCCTGACTTTTGTCGCCGTTAATGGAAATTTTCCATTTTACGCACCATTCTTCCAGCTCGAGCAACGCCTCTTCCAGATACTTTCGTACCATCCGGGCGTTTACGCTGCGGGCTGCAATAGCGGTGTCGTCAGCGTACAAACTGAGCATTGTTTGTCTGCTTTTCGGCACATCCGATGTGTATATAGTGTATAGCAGCGGTGATAACACCGCCCCTTGCGGTACCCCGGCTTCCAAACCTCCTTGTGTCGATAGGTGTTGACCTATCTTGACGCGGAAAGTTCGGTCGTCGAGGAAGCTTTTCACTAGACACACCAGTGAGCGGGAGTATCCGAATTCTGTCATTTTGAACAACAGACCCTCGTGCCAGACTCGGTCGAAAGCCTTACTGACATCCAGAAAAACCGCCCCCGTTGACTGATTTCGATTGAAACCTTGGGTTACAAACTCCACCAGTCTGAGGACTTGAGTTTCGCAGGAATGTTCAGCTCGGAATCCGAACTGTTCGTCCGGAAGCACGTTGAGGGTTTCGGTTTCTTCCATCAACCTTTTTAGTATTACTCTTTCCGCTATTTTGCTCATAGAGGGGAGTAAACTTATCGGCCGATAATTTTGCGGGAATGCGTGATCCTTGTTTGGTTTCGGAATCATGATTACATCCGCTCGCCTCCACTCCACGGGGAAGTGTTTTAGGCGGAGCATGGCGTTGATGATGGTAGTAAAAAATACTACCCCCTTCCGGGGAAGGTTTTTCAACGCTCTGTTGGATATTTGATCGTGACCCGGCGCCTTCTTCGCTTTGACGTTTTTGATAAATTCCCAGACCTCCTCGGGGGAGGTGTGTGGGATAATCATGTCGTCGTCGCTAGGATGCATTTCCTCGATTGCATCCTCTACCTCCTCGACAAAGTCAAGGTCCTCGTCGTCATGTTCGTTAAGCGAGTATTGGAGCTCCAGCGTCCGTTTGAACGCTTCGGCTTTGTCAATATCGCTAAACACAAGACCGTTGTCGCTGTGCAGTGTTTGAGTGGGTTTGTGTCTGCCTTGCCTTAGAACTCTTTGGAGATTCCAAAGCCCCGGTTGTTGGGGGTCTAAGTCTTGCAGACGTCTATCCCACTGCTCACTGCGGTGCTCTTTAAGACCATCTTTGACTTGACGAGTTAGCGAATTTGCTAATCGTTTGTCCTCCTCTCTTCTCGTGCGATAAGCCTTTCGTCGTGCTCGGTTCTTTTCAAGAATAAGTCGTCTTAAATCGTTACTTATTTGTTTAAAAGCTGTCGGTTTCTCCCTCACAACACTCCTCGAACTTTCGTCCAAGGCCCGCTTGATAGCTGTTTCCAATCTGGAAACTGCTTCGTCAAGTTCGTCCGGGTTGTTGATTCTGGGTATTCCGCCGAGTTTTCGTTCTAACGAGCTTTTGAACGAGGCCCAGTTTGTTTTTGTCGTTTTCCACTCGACGTTTGCGCACTCGCCCTCTCCTAGTATTAATAGGATCGGGTTATGCGCTCCTCCACCCTCGTAGAGAGAGGAGATGTCGTGCGGAAAGGCAATATTTTTCAATATCGCCACGTCAAGAACGTCTGGGCGGCCCATCCCACTGTAGTGAGTCGGCTCCGGGGGTCCCACAACGAAGCAATTCGGATGAGTATCCGTATACCTCATAAGAGTGTTTCCTTTGGAGTTTGTCGTTCGACTATGCCATTCCGGAGATTTAGCGTTTAAATCGCCAATCAGAACGGTCGGTAATCTGCCGTGTTCTTCAAAAAGATTGTTTAGATCTTCTTCGTGCAGCCGGTCGTGTGGCCTAACGTAAACAGAAGCAAACTTAACTGCGCCTCGTGAAGTATTCACTACTACGCAAGTGGCTTCCATCGTTATTAGACCGACTGGCGTCGGCAGCGAATAATGATCTAAACCTTTTTTAATTAGCAACGCAGTTCCTCCGGAATTGTTTCTCACGTCGGTTCTGTACGTTTCATAACCTGGCGCTCTGAGATTTAATTCGTTACTCAGTTTGGTTTCTTGCAAAGCAAGAATGTCGATCTCGAAACGTTCGATAAGTTCGAGAACAGTATCGAAGTTTGATCGAATTCCGCCCGAGTTCCTTCCGCCCGAGTTCCTTGCTAAACTTGCACCTCTAGGGGGGTCAGTTTTATGAACGCAGAAACGTTGCGCTAGGCTCCGCCTCCTTGACGTTTTCGAGTTTGTGCCCTTTCGTTGGTCGGCGTCGAAGCTATAAAAGCGGCCAGTTAAAAATTTTTAAGCCAGTTTTGTGCTAGATACCGTCTCGTGCGTTACAGTCTAGTGCTGTTATATTTTCTCTATTTTGATACAAACAATCGAAATAAAACATGTCTGGTCGCGGTAAAGGTGGTAAAGTTAAGGGAAAGGCAAAGTCACGTTCCAATCGTGCCGGATTACAATTTCCCGTTGGTCGTATTCACAGATTATTGAGGAAAGGAAATTACGCCGAAAGAGTTGGTGCCGGTGCTCCGGTATACTTAGCCGCCGTTATGGAATATTTGGCTGCTGAAGTATTGGAATTGGCCGGTAATGCAGCCCGTGATAACAAGAAAACGAGAATTATTCCGAGACATTTACAATTGGCAATTAGAAACGACGAGGAATTGAATAAATTACTTTCTGGAGTTACTATCGCCCAGGGTGGTGTCTTACCGAACATCCAAGCAGTGCTTCTTCCTAAGAAGACCGAAAAGAAGGCTTAAATTGTTTTTTTTTCGGCGAATTATATGCTACAACCGGTCCTTTTAAGGGCCACAAAATATTTCTCTAACGAATAGAACGAACTAATTGTTTATAAGATGATGAGTAACAAAAATAATAATAATAATAATAAAGCGAATGTAAAAAAAAAGAAATTATATTCGTAAGTAAACTTTCCATTGTACCGAATACCTATTTTTTTCTATTAGTACCTACTATTTTGTTTACGTTCTTTCATTTAATTTTTTTTTTGTTAATTTTTTTAATAAAAATGTTGTTGATATTGTTCATATTTAAGCTACTAACGCAATTTCAAAGCGATCAAATTTAATTTAGTTAAAGAAATGCAGAATCTTTATTTATGCATGTAATTACAATTTTTATAATTATTTAAAAAAAAAAAATCATTTTAGCATTTTGTGTTTCTATATATCGAAAGTTTGTTGTGGTTCTGAAAAGAACCGTTTGTTGTCGTTATTATTTAAAATAAATTTTAGGTTAGAAGGAATAATGGAAAAATCGATGATTTATCCACCGAAACCGTAGAGGGTACGTCCTTGACGTTTCAACGCGTATACTACGTCCATAGCAGTTACAGTTTTACGTTTAGCGTGTTCGGTGTAAGTAACGGCATCTCTGATAACGTTTTCCAGAAAGACTTTCAAAACTCCACGAGTTTCTTCGTAAATTAAACCAGAAATACGTTTAACTCCACCACGACGAGCCAATCTTCTGATAGCGGGCTTCGTAATACCTTGGATATTATCACGCAAAACCTTACGATGTCTCTTAGCACCACCTTTTCCTAAACCTTTGCCACCTTTACCGCGTCCTGTCATATCGATTGATTGATTTTTCGAAGACGAAACAAAATCACAAAATTTATATAGTGTTGTTAGGTTAATACCGTGAAAGAACACGCACTAACACGAACGAACCAACTGATAATTTTCGTTTTTGCGTCGCTGCTTATATGCCTTTTTTGAAGCTCCTCCTCCTACTACGATTTGGACCAATGAAAATAAATGGTTGTTGACATAAAAGCATAAAAGCGAATGCAGAAATAAAATTTCCAGAGTCAAGTCACGGTCGTCTAGATAGTGAACTGGTTAGTGTCTCGTCGTGTTTTGTGTTTATTAAATTCGTTGTAAACTATGGCGCGTACCAAGCAAACAGCCCGAAAATCGACAGGAGGAAAAGCTCCGAGAAAACAATTGGCCACGAAAGCGGCTCGTAAAAGTGCCCCGGCAACGGGAGGAGTAAAGAAACCTCATCGTTACAGGCCCGGTACGGTAGCTCTTCGAGAAATTAGACGTTACCAAAAAAGTACCGAACTTCTAATTAGAAAATTACCCTTCCAACGTTTAGTGAGAGAAATCGCCCAAGATTTTAAAACCGATTTGCGTTTCCAAAGTTCCGCTGTTATGGCGCTTCAGGAAGCTAGTGAAGCCTATTTGGTCGGTCTTTTCGAAGATACCAATTTGTGCGCTATTCACGCTAAACGTGTAACGATCATGCCTAAAGATATTCAATTGGCCAGAAGAATTCGTGGTGAACGTGCTTAAGTTTTATCGCAATTTTTTTTATCCTATACCTAATTAAAAACGGTTCTTTTCAGAACCACAATATATTTTATACGATAGAAATTTCTTAAATGCTATATTTTTGATGATCGTCAAAAACGATCATTACAAAAAATAAATTCTCTTAAGCTCTTCTAGTTAAAGATAATTCTTTATTAATTAACCTACGAAAAAATGCTTTTATTGAATAACGAAATGTATTTTTTTTCTTCTAGTTTCACTAACTACTTAGATAAAAAAGATAATAAAATAAATATTATTTATCATTCATATAGTCAATTGTTTCTATTTTATTATTTATTTTGTGGCCCTGAAAAGGGCCATTTGAATTGTTATTTCGAAAGAAACATAAAACCCTCATAAGTTTTAATATCTTCCTTTACTTCTTCTTTTTAGGTGACACAACTTTTCTCGTTTTTGCGGCAGTTTTCGAGGTTTTCGGTTTAGGAGCTTTGGGTTTCTTCGTTGGACTGCCTTTATTCGATTTCTTG
>OU900102.1:0-169138 GCA_918026865.1 Phyllotreta striolata | reverse complement strand
GTAGCATATAATTCGCCGAAAAAAAAAAACAATTTAAGCCTTCTTTTCGGTCTTCTTAGGAAGAAGCACTGCTTGGATGTTCGGTAAGACACCACCCTGGGCGATAGTAACTCCAGAAAGTAATTTATTCAATTCCTCGTCGTTTCTAATTGCCAATTGTAAATGTCTCGGAATAATTCTCGTTTTCTTGTTATCACGGGCTGCATTACCGGCCAATTCCAATACTTCAGCAGCCAAATATTCCATAACGGCGGCTAAGTATACCGGAGCACCGGCACCAACTCTTTCGGCGTAATTTCCTTTCCTCAATAATCTGTGAATACGACCAACGGGAAATTGTAATCCGGCACGATTGGAACGTGACTTTGCCTTTCCCTTAACTTTACCACCTTTACCGCGACCAGACATGTTTTATTTCGATCGTTTGTATCAAAATAGAGAAAATATAACAGCACTAGACTGTAACGCACGAGACGGTATCTAGCACAAAACTGGCTTAAAAAATTTTAACTGGCCGCTTTTATAGCTTCGACGCCGACCAACGAAAGGGCACAAACTCGAAAACGTCAAGGAGGCGGAGCCTAGCGCAACGTTTCTGCGTTCATAAAACTGACCCCCCTAGAGGTGCAAGTTTACACACACACAGTCAGCGAGTGGCAGCGAGCGAACGTGTAGTGAATAGTCGGTCTGTAATCACCGTAAGGTAGGAGCAGCGACTAGTGTTCCTAAATAGAAACCTAAATAGAAACAAGGTATTTTCACTGTGCTTTTCAGCACTGTGAAAAACACGCAAGCTAAATTAGTACTTATTAGTACTAAAATGGCGAGCGCCCCAGACGCGATGCAGGAGGGACATTCGCGCGCAATGCCTGGACTCTCCCGAGTCCGACAAGTACAAGAAATTGTACGAGGAGGCAGAGCGTGAGAGGAAACACCTCCAAACGCAGAACGAGCTAATGCTAGCTCAAATCGAACGGCAATCTTCATTGATGGACCGGATTTTGTCGGAGCTGAGGGAACTCAGGGCCGAGAAAAATGCTGGTCCTTTGAAGACCAAAAGGAAGAAGTCCCCGGACGCTTCCGAAACCCCCGAGACTCCGGTCTCGTTACCTTCCTCGCCCACGGGGAAGAGGTCCCGTACGGATGCCGCGGCGTCTGCTCCAGTAGCAGACAAAGTGTACGCTCCCTCTTCGGGACCTAAATCAAAAAGGGCGGCCCAAGAAAACACACCCAAATCGGGTGAAATTTCTCGGCCTACGCCCGGCGCCTCCGCCAAAACCGACGGTTTCACCGAAGTGAAACCAAAAAAGTCGGCTAAGGCGAAAAAGAAGGCCAAAAAAGAAGCTGCTGCAGAGCAGACACCGTCCGGCGATTCGAACGCCCGCACAGAGGTGACCAGGAACGTCACACCGGTTATTTTAAAATCGGTCACGTCCTGGAACACCCTCAGAGCGGGATTGAAATCGCGGGACATTAAATATTCGAACGCGGTCCTGTCCCGTCGCGGTGATTCGATGAGAATCACCCCCGAGACCCCTTCTGATTATCGGAGTATAACAAAATACTTCGAGGAGATGAAGGGTACGACCGGAATCGAATGGGTGTCGTTCCAACTCCCCGAAAACCGCCCCTTCAAGGCGGTAATAAGGGGGTTGGTAAACAACACACCCATCGAGGATATCCGCGAGGACCTCGAGAGTTCTGGCTTGACTCCGTCAAAGATCCAGAATCTTACTTCCAAGCGTACGAAAAAACCGCTTCCACTATTTTTGGTGGAGGTGCCGGTCGCGCAAAAAGCCTTAATACTTGGTATTAAGCACTGCGCGGGCATCACGGTTACCGTTGAGCTGAAGAAGTCTTTGCCCGGTCCTACCCAATGTTACAGGTGCCAAGGGTTTCACCACGCGCAGTCTCACTGCAACGTGAACCCGAAGTGCGTGTGCTGCGGGGAAGGCCATAGCGCAAAGGAGTGCACCCGACCGAAGGAGCAGAAAGCTACGTGCGCAAATTGCGCTGGCGAGCATCCTGCAAACTTTCGTGGGTGCCCCAAAATGCCGGTAGCGAAGAAAATCGCTCAAAAAACTGCACCAGCAACACAGGTGAGCCCCCAGCTCACCTTTGCTAACGCAGTTCGAACGATTCAAACTGCCGAAATTCCGGACATATCCGCCCTGCGCGAGCAACTGCGGAGCGTCCAGAATCAGATCAACCTTTTGGTCGGTCAATTTGGAGGACTTCTTCCAATTAAAAATGCCAAATAATCACGCTAATGGTTTTAGTTTCATATAAACCAGGCAAACTGAGGATACTTTCGTGGAACTCGGGCGGAATTCGATCAAACTTCGATACTGTTCTCGAACTTATCGAACGTTTCGAGATCGACATTCTTGCTTTGCAAGAAACCAAACTGAGTAACGAATTAAATCTCAGAGCGCCAGGTTATGAAACGTACAGAACCGACGTGAGAAACAATTCCGGAGGAACTGCGTTGCTAATTAAAAAAGGTTTAGATCATTATTCGCTGCCGACGCCAGTCGGTCTAATAACGATGGAAGCCACTTGCGTAGTAGTGAATACTTCACGAGGCGCAGTTAAGTTTGCTTCTGTTTACGTTAGGCCACACGACCGGCTGCACGAAGAAGATCTAAACAATCTTTTTGAAGAACACGGCAGATTACCGACCGTTCTGATTGGCGATTTAAACGCTAAATCTCCGGAATGGCATAGTCGAACGACAAACTCCAAAGGAAACACTCTTATGAGGTATACGGATACTCATCCGAATTGCTTCGTTGTGGGACCCCCGGAGCCGACTCACTACAGTGGGATGGGCCGCCCAGACGTTCTTGACGTGGCGATATTGAAAAATATTGCCTTTCCGCACGACATCTCCTCTCTCTACGAGGGTGGAGGAGCGCATAACCCGATCCTATTAATACTAGGAGAGGGCGAGTGCGCAAACGTCGAGTGGAAAACGACAAAAACAAACTGGGCCTCGTTCAAAAGCTCGTTAGAACGAAAACTCGGCGGAATGCCCAGAATCAACAACCCGGACGAACTTGACGAAGCAGTTTCCAGACTGGAAACAGCTATCAAGCGGGCCTTGGACGAAAGTTCGAGGACTGTTGTGAGGGAGAAACCGACAGCTTTTAAACAAATAAGTAACGATTTAAGACGACTTATTCTTGAAAAGAACCGAGCACGACGAAAGGCTTATCGCACGAGAAGAGAGAGGACAAACGATTAGCAAATTCGCTAACTCGTCAAGTCAAAGATGGTCTTAAAGAGCACCGCAGTGAGCAGTGGGATAGACGTCTGCAAGACTTAGACCCCCAACAACCGGGGCTTTGGAATCTCCAAAGAGTTCTAAGGCAAGGCAGACACAAACCCACTCAAACACTGCACAGCGACAACGGTCTTGTGTTTAGCGATATTGACAAAGCCGAAGCGTTCAAACGGACGCTGGAGCTCCAATACTCGCTTAACGAACATGACGACGAGGACCTTGACTTTGTCGAGGAGGTAGAGGATGCAATCGAGGAAATGCATCCTAGCGACGACGACATGATTATCCCACACACCTCCCCCGAGGAGGTCTGGGAATTTATCAAAAACGTCAAAGCGAAGAAGGCGCCGGGTCACGATCAAATATCCAACAGAGCGTTGAAAAACCTTCCCCGGAAGGGGGTAGTATTTTTTACTACCATCATCAACGCCATGCTCCGCCTAAAACACTTCCCCGTGGAGTGGAGGCGAGCGGATGTAATCATGATTCCGAAACCAAACAAGGATCACGCATTCCCGCAAAATTATCGGCCGATAAGTTTACTCCCCTCTATGAGCAAAATAGCGGAAAGAGTTATACTAAAAAGGTTGATGGAAGAAACCGAAACCCTCAACGTGCTTCCGGACGAACAGTTCGGATTCCGAGCTGAACATTCCTGCGAAACTCAAGTCCTCAGACTGGTGGAGTTTGTAACCCAAGGTTTCAATCGAAATCAGTCAACGGGGGCGGTTTTTCTGGATGTCAGTAAGGCTTTCGACCGAGTCTGGCACGAGGGTCTGTTGTTTAAAATGACAGAATTCGGATACTCCCGCTCACTGGTGTGTCTAGTGAAAAGCTTCCTCGACGACCGAACTTTCCGCGTCAAGATAGGTCAACACCTATCGACACAAGGAGGTTTGGAAGCCAGGGTACCGCAAGGGGCGGTGTTATCACCGCTGCTATACACTATATACACATCGGATGTGCCGAAAAGCAGACAAACAATGCTCAGTTTGTACGCTGACGACACCGCTATTGCAGCCCGCAGCGTAAACGCCCGGATGGTACGAAAGTATCTGGAAGAGGCGTTGCTCGAGCTGGAAGAATGGTGCGTAAAATGGAAAATTTCCATTAACGGCGACAAAAGTCAGGCGGTGCTGTTTACAAAACGTCGATGTCAACCCGGGGAACCGTTGGAAATCTTCGGCGAAGAAATTCGCTGGAGCACTACGGCCAAGTACCTAGGTGTCATTCTTGACAAGTCATTGACGTTTACTCAGCACGTCAAAACTACAGTCGCAAAAGCGAAACAAGCCAGAGGTCGTTTAAACTGTCTAATAGGCAGGCGCAGTAATTTGTGCATTCGAACGAAGTTGCGGTTAATCAACGCCATAGTTGTACCAATACTGACCTACGCTTCAACGGTTTGGGGTTACACCTGTAACACCAATCTATTGAAAATCGAACGATTACAGCATCAATGCCTCCGTATCGCGACCAATGCCCCTTGGTACGTCGCAAACCGCTACTTGCTCAGAGATTACCGAATCCACTAGGATTCTGGAATTAATGAGCACACGAGCGAGGAGGAGATTCGATAATCTGCGATATCACCCGAACGTGCAGCTGAGAGATCTTATCGATTACTCGGCTGAAGACCACGGTCGGCACGCTAGGCCCAGAAAACAGCTGCTGAGATAACCCAACTCATACCACGTTGACGACTTTCGTAGTCTAAAACTGGATCGTTTTTCCATTTGAATTCGACGACTAATATTACTTTTCTTTCTTTTTCAGATACAAAATCTAACTATACCGGAAACCCCTCACACCCGGGGCGGAAGGATAGTTAGACCGCGAAGCCCAAGGACCACGAAAAGAAGACAACGACCACAGAACGCCCACCCAACAGATGACAACCCAAAGGACGACACAGGGAGAAAAGCGAAACCGCTACCCCTGCAGGAAAAGGCGATAGGGCGCATCCCAAAATCCCGGGGATCCGTCCAAGGTAAGTAAAAAGGTGACGTGTCGACCTGGTCAGGAGGCCAGGGGGTGGAGGAAAAGGGACAAGGGAGTACTCATCGAAAAACCGTATGGGTAAACTCTTGGTCCGGGCGACACACTGGAGGGTGCAAGTTTAGTTTTACCGTAGACGTCGTCGAGTCGTGTTCTGTGTGTATACTATATTTTTTTGAATATGCCACCCAAAACTAGTGGAAAGGCGGCTAAAAAAGCTGGAAAAGCTCAAAAGAACATTTCCAAAGCCGATAAAAAGAAGAAAAGGAGGAGGAAGGAAAGTTACGCAATCTACATTTACAAAGTTTTAAAGCAAGTACATCCCGATACCGGTATTTCCAGTAAGGCGATGAGCATCATGAACAGTTTCGTGAATGACATCTTCGAAAGGATTGCTGCTGAAGCTTCTCGTCTGGCTCATTATAACAAACGTTCTACTATTACTAGTAGAGAAATCCAAACTGCTGTGCGTCTACTCCTTCCCGGTGAACTTGCCAAACACGCTGTTAGTGAAGGAACTAAGGCTGTTACCAAGTACACCAGTTCGAAATAATTCGCCTAAAACAAATCCACTGTTAGCAGCGAATGTATTTGTAATTAATGATCAAAAAACGGTTCTTTTCAGAACCACAAATTTATAATACAAGTAGAAACGTCTTTTGCTATTATCGATGATGTAGAGTATAGTAAACCTAGAAAATAAGAGTAAATATTAATTTCAAAATATATATTTTATTTACCAAAAATAATTGGGCCATTATTGAAAATAAAACTGGATTGCACGAATTGCATACTTACTTTCGTTGGTCTTTCGTGTATTATTTAGAATAAAACGATTAGGGATGCGATAATATACTATTTCTTTTATTAATACGACATGTACTTGACGCTTAAGGTTTCTTTGTCCCCATGAACGTTTAAATAATCGTTAAAGGTGTCTTGGATTTTTCCAATTGAGCTCTGCCTAATCTAATAAATAACATGCAAATCCTTCATCAATCGGATCGGTATTAGGTATCAACGTTACCGGGAAAAATTTACCCGTATTTCCCGAATTTGAGGGATTTAGGAAATTTTTGGAATTATAATCGTTAAGTGACATTAATGTTGGTAAATTTTAGGATAATCGTTCGTTTTAAACAGAACTATTACTTAAAATACCGTTCGTATAGTTTCCCCTAAGTTCCGATTAGATTTTTCTTGGATGCTCGCGTAAATCGGTACTTACCGCTTATATCGCTTATGTTACTCGAATTTGTCGGTCTAACGATTGATCGGATTCATATTGTATAAATTTATTTATTTATCTAAGCGTTCTTTTAGTGTTTCGGAAATTATTATCACACTCTTTTAGTTGCATCTTTTCAAAAGATTCGATTCAATTCGCGAGATGTGGAACTGACATGGTATATTTTAAATTACTCCGAATCGTTAGCAGCTCTGTCGGGTCGATCGATTTCGATGATTACGTGTAAAGAATAGTTTGAAATTTCAGTTAAACCAAATAAACGTAACGTCGTTACCGAATTTCGATCCATATCGAAGGTAAAATATTGAGAATCGGGCTGAACGTTGAATGACAATTTTTTGGAGTGATTGTTGAGATCGTTCTCTGGGAAATTAAAGATCGTTCGTTATCTAAGAAAATTGCTGTAACCTTACACAAAGGTTCTCTTTGAATTATCCGTTTCGATATAGTAGGTAAGACGTGAAGAAATTAAAAAAATAAAATCGTGCGAACACGAGCTCCGAGAAAAATCAGTCCGAATTGTTGGAATAGGAGCAAAGCTTAAGCGCTCAGTCTTCCGTCCGACGAGAAAACGGTACGCACAAAAAATTTTGCGCGAAACGAGAAACGAGTTAGTTAGTGAGTGAGACTTGTGTTGGATCATTCATTGTCGAGACTAGAAAGAGTAAAATTGTTTAATTTTTTTCGAAGAAAGAAGAAGACTAACAACAATGGCAGATACTGATAATCAAACATCGGCGGCATCCGCGACGGCCGCATCGAATTCTCCTCAAGCATCGTCGCCGAAAAAGGAGAAGAAGACGAAAAATCCTAGAAGTAAACCTTCTCATCCTCCGACGTCTGAAATGGTAAATAACGCCATAAGAGGTTTAAAAGAAAGAGGTGGTTCGTCTCTTCAGGCGATCAAGAAATACATAGCTGCTAATTACAAGGTAGACGCCGAAAAGTGTGCTCCTTTCATCAAAAAATATTTGAAAACGTCCGTAACGACCGGATCTTTGGTTCAAACGAAAGGAAAAGGCGCTTCTGGATCGTTCAAACTAGCTTCGACGACGTCTTCGGGCTCTGTCAGAGCTACTGCTAGTGCCGGCGATAAGAAGAAGCAAACCGGCGCTGCCGGTAAACCTAAAAAAGCAGCGGTTACAAAACGTAGCGCGACGACAGCGAGCGCCGCTTCGGACAAACCTAAAGCGGCTAAAAAACCGGTGAAAGCCAAGAAAGTCGCCGCCGCCGCTGCTGCCGCCGCCGTCGAAAAGAAAACTAAACCGAAGAAAGACGAGAAGAAAGTTAAGGTAGTAAAAACTACTGCCGCAGCAGCGGCTAATGCTGTTTCTACTGCGACGCCTACGAAAAGTAAAGCTTTAACGAAGGCCAAGAAATCGAATAAAGGCAGTCCAACGAAGAAACCCAAAGCTCCTAAACCGAAAACCTCGAAAACTGCCGCAAAAACGAGAAAAGTTGTGTCACCTATGTAATGAAGTCATTTCCTACCGTAAATATTGTAATTAATTTGCCGAATTTTGTTAATTGCGCGTGACCTTGATTCCGATCGAGTCTTCCATCCGCTGTCGACCGCTCGAGTCCCTTCCACTGCCGAATTCTCCTACTTGGTTTCTAATGCCAGTGGAAGGACAAGGGCCAGTTTTTATCCTAAAAATAGAATATAAAAATGGGAACCTCGATCGAAATAGGACAGTTCTATGCGAAGTGATTTTCCGGAACATCCAAACCGACCCTAAGGTAGGAGAAAGACTGGTGAGTGTAGTCAACTAGATTTTGCTTTGCTTTTCGATTTTGTTTAATAAGTCGGGTTCCACTTGAACCTAACTACCGTTCTATAGTCCTGCTGAGAAGCGTTCTATAGATCCGATCCTTCGGCATACTCGATTTTCATTGTTCTGCTGAGAAGCGTTCGGTGAATTCGATATCTCGAACCGTCTAGCCGCTGTATGTTACATCCCTGCTGAGAAGCGTTACTGTAACATATAGACTGGACTTTTCCGAATCTTGTCTAGTTCGATTTTCACTGTTCTGCTGAGAAGCGCTCGGTGAAATCGACAACGTATCGTCTAGCTGTTGTGCTTTACATCTCTGCTGAGAAGCGTTATTGTAAAGTACAGACTAGATTTTCCCGAATCTCTAATCCTTCGGCATACTCGATATTTATTGTCCTGCTGAGAAGCGTTCCATAAATTCGATATATCGAAGCGTCTTACCGTTGTGTTTTATTTCTCTGCTGAGAAGCGTGATAATAATACATAGACCGAAGACTTCTTTTCCTAAAAACTTTCCCGACACTCATTTTCCGATTTTACTATTAATAAAGAAATCGAGCAAAATCTATACGACTACACCTGATTTATTTGTAATACGAAACGATTTTAAAACCACCGTTTTTATATTTGAAAAATTCATTTTTCCGAAAACGTTTCGTAGAACAAATCCGATTTCCTAGTAGGTACCGCTTAGTCTGATTTTTCCGCTTTACATTTTGAAACTTTAGTTGCTTTTCTTAATTAACCGATAATTTTCCTTTCTGCTTTAAACGAAGAAACTGTGTATTTTTATTTTGTAATATATTTAATCGTGAAATCCTATCTGGTGTATTTTACTGCTTCAATATTACAAACTATATTTTGCATGAGTAAATAACAAAACTACTATAGTTGCTTCCGTACTCTTGTCTTGAAATAATTAAAGCCTATTTCTTGATAACCGCTTAAGTATAGTCTCTAACATTTTCGACCCCTGGAAGTACTATCTCCATCTGTAGTTACCTAGGCCCTTCAACACCGAATCTGAAGGTAAGTGGAGTAAACCACCAAAAATCTGGCGCCCGAGAAACCGACCGAAGACACCGAGACGCGCCACTTGTAACCCTATTCGGGAAGCAGCGAAAAACGGTTACAAATTTGGCGCCCGAGCAGGGACCGTGAAAATTTAGAAAATCACCGAAGGAAAAGCGTTTCGCATATGTCCGATAGCGACGAGATTTCCGACAAATCCGAATCCGGCAGTCGTTGGGTATACCGACTGAAAAAGGAGGAATTAATACAAGAGATCGAAACACGAAAATTACCGACCACTGGTACCGTCGACGAGTTACGGAAAATCTTGATTAGGTCGCTCCGAAAGAAAAGCCCCCCGAGACTAAGACCGACCGTAAGCGAACCAAAAGAAGAGCACTTCACAGTTAGGATGGATGAAGCAGGACCATCCGCACGAACCCCAATACCGATACCGATACCACCTTTAAATATCCACGAATGGCGAATCACCTTCGATGGAAAAGAGGATCCGGCAGCCTTTTTGGAAAGGCTCGAAGAACTGTGTACCGCCCGAGGAATTAACCTCGACCGACTGTTACCCGTACTACCTGAAATACTGAGGGGACAACCAGCCCTTTGGTACAGAAATAACCGTAGGAATTGGACCGTTTGGTCGGAATTTGAAACCGAATTCCGACGCTTTTATTTCCCGGTTAATTATGAAGAGGATTTAGAAGCCGAGATCAGCCGCCGACTGCAGAAGCCAAACGAGCCAGTAGCCTCCTACATTACCGATCTACAAACCCTAATGAGGCGACATGGCAAATTGGACCCAAGCCAGGAACTACGGTGGCTTTACCGAAATTTGCTGCCCGAATACCGCCAACAAATCCGACGAACCGATTTTTCCGATCTCGCAACCTTCTGTCAACAAGCCCGCGAGTATGAAGTTTTGCGCAAGGAGATCGAACGGCATCGACCACCCACCGAAACTTCTGAACTTTCCCCGTCAAAACCCCGCTGGTCACCTCCATCCAAATCCGACCTCAGCAAAAACCGAATGGTTCAAGGGTCCGATCATCCAGCTAGGAACTCGACCGTTCCCATCAAGGAAAAACCTCCGATCCGAGAGTCTTCCGTTCTATGTTGGAAATGCGGTGAATCCGGCCACTACCGAAAGGACTGTCGGAACCGACCGAAACTGTTTTGTTCACGCTGCCAAAAACCCGGAGTTCTCTCGAGGGATTGCAACTGTAACCCGTCGGGAAACTGAATAGGAGCTGCACCGAGGAGGGGCCCGTACAGTCTCCGCAAACACACGCCTCTCAACCGACCATACAAAGCGTGAACACCGATAATCGACCCTATGTGACCGTCTCGATAGAGAAACAAACGTTCTTGGCTCTGATAGACACTGGAGCCGTTACCTCGTATATCGGAGACAGGATCGCCGACAAATTTCCCCAATACAAGGAAACCCGTTCGAAGCCCAGAACCGCAACAGCCCGTCTAGCCAACGGAGAGTTAGTTTCCGTAACCGATCTATTCCGCCTAAATATTAAGGTGGGAGACCAAACATTTCAAACCGCGATGGATCATTTCCCTCGACTTACCACCGATATGGTCCTAGGAATGGATTTCCTACAACGAGGCAAGTTCCAATTGGATCTAGCATCAAATACCATATCAATGGGAGGAAAACTAATTTCCGATGGAAACCGTCCACAGTCGATCCACCCGATAGGTGTTTTGACGACACATTCACCGGCAACGAAAACTCGGAAAACAACCAAACGCCCAAGGAAATACAGAAAGGTGAAGCAACCCCGTATTTTACAAACTGCAAACGCCCGTCCAGCGGCCAGTTCTCAGTTTCCGGAAGAAGTTGTTACGAGAGAAATTACCAGTGAATCCGACAGCAAAACCGAAGTCAGACCCACCGAAATTCAATCAATGGTCCGAGATGAAGAAATCCCGAAGACTCTTGCTTCCGAAACAAACATAAACGAAGAGTTATGTTTAAACACTGTGAGTCCCGTAAGGCCACAAGTGTTGTCCGATCAACAAAGCAAAAGCTTAGAAAGATTTCTGAACGCCGAATTACCATTGTTTGAATCCGTAAAAGGTCCGACGCATCTAACCGAGCACGAGATTCGTTTGATCAATCCGGAACCGATCAAACAAAGATATCGTCCGCAAAATCCGAAAATGCAAGAAGTCATCAACACGGAGGTTGACGAGATGCTGAAAAACGACGTGATTGAACCTTCGTCTAGTCCGTGGAGCTCCCCGATAGTTATCGTCCGTAAGAAAGATGGTAAATACCGTTTCTGCATTGATTTCCGAAAAGTTAACGAAGCGACTAGCAAGGATGCCTATCCGTTACCGTTCATCAATGCAATACTGGACAAACTAAGGAAGGCCAAATACATCTCTAGCTTGGACCTGAAAAGCGGATACTGGCAAGTTCCATTATCCGAAGCTAGTAAACCGATCACGGCCTTCACCGTCCCCGGAAGAGGTTTATTCCAATTCAAAGTAATGCCGTTTGGACTCCATTCCGCCCCGGCAACATTTCAGAGGTTAGTTGACCGAGTAATTGGCCCAGATCTAGACCCATATGCTTTCGCATATCTAGATGACATCATAGTCTTAGGAGAAACTTTCGAAAATCACCTCAAAAACTTGAGAGAAGTTTTTAAGAGACTCCGACAGGCCAAACTTCAACTCAATCCGGAGAAATGTCATTTCTGCCTACCGTCAATGAAGTACCTAGGACACATCGTCACCGGGAATGGAATCCATACCGATCCCGACAAGGTCGAAGCCATTTCCACATTCGAACCTCCGAAGAACGTCCGAGACATGCGCCGATTTCTGGGAGTAGCGTCCTGGTACCGAAGGTTTGTACCAAACTTCTCCCTAATTGTAGCTCCTTTAACGAAGCTACTGAGAAAGAAATACCGATGGAATTGGGGACCGGAACAAGAAACAGCGTTTAAGGAAATCAAACAAAAGCTAACTGAAGCTCCGATCCTAAGCTGCCCCGATTTCAGCCTTCCGTTTACCCTGCAAACCGACGCCTCCGACTACGGATTAGGGGTAGCACTCACCCAGGAACGAGAAGGCGCCGACCTAATCATAGCTTACGCTAGCCGTACCCTCACCCCCGCCGAAAAGAATTATTCAGTAACCGAAAAGGAATGTCTAGCCATTGTATGGGGAATCGAGAAGATGCGCCCTTATTTAGAGGGATACCACTTCACCGTTCTAACCGACCATCAATCTCTCAAATGGCTACATTCGATATCCAGTCCATCCGGTCGTTTAGCTCGTTGGAGTATCTTTCTCCAACAATACAGTTTCGACATCAAGTACCGCAAGGGTGCCTTAAACCGAGTAGCCGACGCCCTTTCAAGAAACCCCTTGCCCTACCCGAACAACGAAAACCCCGAAGTCTGTACCATTTCCGAATCACAAGAATGTTCCTGGTATAAGAACAAGAAGATCGAGGTCATGGAAAAACCTGCCGATTTTCCAGATTTCTGCATCAAGGGTGATCGCCTCTACCGACACTTCTGGGACATAAACGATTTTGGTGAGCCAGAAATGGTGGATCCATGGAAACTCTGCGTCCCGAAACCCCAACGAGAGGCCGTACTCCGAGAAAATCATGATGCTCCGAACGCTGGTCATTTGGGCATTGCAAAAACCATCGCTAGAATCGCCAAACACTACTACTGGCCGGGCATGTTCCGAGATATCACCAAATATGTCCGATCTTGTTTGCAATGTCTCAAATATAAACCGTCTCAGCAACAGACACCGGGTAAAATGCAACCTTCCGCCAACCGAAAACCATGGGAAACCGTCAGTACCGACCTAATTGGTCCATTACCCAGGAGTAAACGAGGCCATTGCTACATCATAATGTTTCAAGACCGTTTCACTAAATGGGTCCAGTGTAGAGCCGTCCGAACTGCCACCGCATCGTGTATTAGCACCGCTGTTAAAGAAGAAGTTTTCGCAAATTTTGGAACACCTCGAACCGTCCTCACCGATAATGGCACACAGTATACGAGTGCCCTATTTAAAAAGACGTTGCAAGAATTAGGTATCCGACATCGGTTAACGCCCCCGTATACTCCTCAAGCAAATCCCGTAGAACGAGCCAACCGTACCCTCAAGACTATGATCTCCCAATATTGCGAAAAAGATCATCGGGATTGGGACTTATATTTACCTGACTTAAAATTTGCGATCAACACTTCTAAACACGAATCAACCGGCTATACACCGTCATTTCTAAATTTCGGAAGAGAGCTAGAAGTTCCGAATGGCCTCTACCGAACTCAGGACCCTAACGAACAGGAATTCCCCGAGAGGACTGACGAAATCCCGGAAGAACATCACAACCGATTGGCCAAACTCCGAGAATGCTTTGAACTAGTGAAAGTTAACCTCTCCCGTGCTTTCACCACTCAAAGTCACTACTATAATCTCCGAAGGCGAGATTGGAGATGTACCGTTGGAGACCGCGTAATGAAAAAGGAACATCCCCTTTCTTCTGCCGCCGATCACGTAGCCGCGAAATTATGTCCTAAATATTCCGGCCCGTACACCGTTGTCAAAATAATTTCCCCAGTAATTTATGACCTGAAAGACGATAAGGGAATCAGACTGAAGCGTGTCCATATCAAAGACCTTAAAGCCGTTAATCCGACTCTACCTATTTTAGATGAGTAACCGCACCGTTATTTCCGACCCTACCATCCGTCTTCCTACCCGACCCACAAGAGTCTGCAACCCGAAACGCCCCACTCCCCTATCCCAACCGATCCCAAAACTAAGCCAACCTTCCACTTCCCCACCCGTCCTCGTGAACCCGCTCCAATCCATCTACCAGAGTCCCGATCCTCGCCCCCGCCGACGACTTTCCCCGAAACACCGACCCAAATATCCTTCCCCTACCACAAAGAGACGTCGCACCAGCAAAGGCCCCCAGAAGAGCAGACCGACTACGACCACCTCGAACCCCGATGTCTGCGCGGCGTTGTGGCAAGACGCCGAAGAGGCCTTCGCCGATTACCCGGAGCCCTCCGAACATCCCGAACCACCGCCAGAGTCGACCGCACCCCGGGATGACGAAGTGTGCGCCGACCTGCTACACCGCCATATTCCTGTTTCGGAGTGGCCACCGGAACTGATCGACCGCCTGCAATGTCTCCGACCCTCCAAAGTTTCCCCAACCCAACCGTACCGACTCCAACTCCGACCAGTAAACCGTCCCCGTCTCTATATAAAACTACCTCCCCTAACCTAATCCTAAACCGAAACCAACCGATCCGATGCTATCCACATTTGACTCTACCAGTCATGTTGGTTACAGTACAAAATGTCCCTGAACGATTCCGACGAATATATGTCTTTCGACAACCTATCCGATCTAATGGACACGACCGAAGTAGCCGTACAGACCGAAACCCCGTCTACCAACTCCGTTGCCACCCAGTACGACGAGGCCGACTTTTCTGACCGACAACCCGGATCGCCATGGTGGAACCAGGACCCCTTCGAGCGAAATTGCTTCCTGCGACCGTTAGCCCCGCCAACCCGTCAACCGGACACGAAGCCCAGGACGATCCGACTCCGAAGATTACGAGCCCCTGGAAAACTCCTCATTCCCGTGGGACCCGACACTTGCTGGAGATGTGGGCAGAATGGACATCGCCGAGGAACCTGCCAGAACCGACCCCGACTCTTTTGCTCCCGATGCGGCCGAACAAATGTTCTGTCACGGGAATGTATTTGCCAGCTAGGAAGCGATACCGAATAGCCGAAAAGGACCCGACATCTCGTGGATCGAACCGGACCTTGTAACTGGACCCATTGATCTTCATGTCTAAACCGATTTCTTTTATAATTTAAATTTTTCATTTTCTCTATCCGAACCTACCTAACCCGAAACATCGGGAAAATAAATGTGAACTACGTTCCCATTTATTTTCTTCGAAGTAAAGGGGGGATGTAATGAAGTCATTTTCTACCGTAAATATTGTAATTAATTTGCCGAATTTTGTTAATTGCGCGTGACCTTGATTCCGATCGAGTCTTCCATCCGCTGTCGACCGCTCGAGTCCCTTCCACTGCCGAATTCTCCTACTTGGTTTCTAATGCCAGTGGAAGGACAAGGGCCAGTTTTTATCCTAAAAATAGAATATAAAAATGGGAACCTCGATCGAAATAGGACAGTTCTATGCGAAGTGATTTTCCGGAACATCCAAACCGACCCTAAGGTAGGAGAAAGACTGGTGAGTGTAGTCAACTAGATTTTGCTTTGCTTTTCGATTTTGTTTAATAAGTCGGGTTCCACTTGAACCTAACTACCGTTCTATAGTCCTGCTGAGAAGCGTTCTATAGATCCGATCCTTCGGCATACTCGATTTTCATTGTTCTGCTGAGAAGCGTTCGGTGAATTCGATATCTCGAACCGTCTAGCCGCTGTATGTTACATCCCTGCTGAGAAGCGTTACTGTAACATATAGACTGGACTTTTCCGAATCTTGTCTAGTTCGATTTTCACTGTTCTGCTGAGAAGCGCTCGGTGAAATCGACAACGTATCGTCTAGCTGTTGTGCTTTACATCTCTGCTGAGAAGCGTTATTGTAAAGTACAGACTAGATTTTCCCGAATCTCTAATCCTTCGGCATACTCGATATTTATTGTCCTGCTGAGAAGCGTTCCATAAATTCGATATATCGAAGCGTCTTACCGTTGTGTTTTATTTCTCTGCTGAGAAGCGTGATAATAATACATAGACCGAAGACTTCTTTTCCTAAAAACTTTCCCGACACTCATTTTCCGATTTTACTATTAATATAGAAATCGAGCAAAATCTATACGACTACACCTGATTTATTTGTAATACGAAACGATTTTAAAACCACCGTTTTTATATTTGAAAAATTCATTTTTCCGAAAACGTTTCGTAGAACAAATCCGATTTCCTAGTAGGTACCGCTTAGTCTGATTTTTCCGCTTTACATTTTGAAACTTTAGTTGCTTTTCTTAATTAACCGATAATTTTCCTTTCTGCTTTAAACGAAGAAACTGTGTATTTTTATTTTGTAATATATTTAATCGTGAAATCCTATCTGGTGTATTTTACTGCTTCAATATTACAAACTATATTTTGCATGAGTAAATAACAAAACTACTATAGTTGCTTCCGTACTCTTGTCTTGAAATAATTAAAGCCTATTTCTTGATAACCGCTTAAGTATAGTCTCTAACATTTTCGACCCCTGGAAGTACTATCTCCATCTGTAGTTACCTAGGCCCTTCAACACCGAATCTGAAGGTAAGTGGAGTAAACCACCAAAAATCTGGCGCCCGAGAAACCGACCGAAGACACCGAGACGCGCCACTTGTAACCCTATTCGGGAAGCAGCGAAAAACGGTTACACCTAAAAAGAAGAAGTAAAGGAAGATATTAAAACTTATGAGGGTTTTATGTTTCTTTCGAAATAACAATTCAAATGGCCCTTTTCAGGGCCACAAAATAAATAATAAAATAGAAACAATTGACTATATGAATGATAAATAATATTTATTTTATTGTCTTTTTTATCTAAGTAGTTAGTGAAACTAGAAGAAAAAAAAAATACATTTCGTTATTCAATAAAAGCATTTTTTCGTAGGTTAATTAATAAAGAATTATCTTTAACTAGAAGAGCTTAAGAGAATTTATTTTTTGTAATGATCGTTTTTGACGATCATCAAAAATATAGAGCATTTAAGAAATTTCTATCGTATAAAATATATTGTGGTTCTGAAAAGAACCGTTTTTAATTAGGTATAGGATAAAAAAATTGCGATAAAACTTAAGCACGTTCACCACGAATTCTTCTGGCCAATTGAATATCTTTAGGCATGATCGTTACACGTTTAGCGTGAATAGCGCACAAATTGGTATCTTCGAAAAGACCGACCAAATAGGCTTCACTAGCTTCCTGAAGCGCCATAACAGCGGAACTTTGGAAACGCAAATCGGTTTTAAAATCTTGGGCGATTTCTCTCACTAAACGTTGGAAGGGTAATTTTCTAATTAGAAGTTCGGTACTTTTTTGGTAACGTCTAATTTCTCGAAGAGCTACCGTACCGGGCCTGTAACGATGAGGTTTTTTTACTCCTCCCGTTGCCGGAGCACTTTTACGAGCCGCTTTCGTGGCCAATTGTTTTCTCGGAGCTTTTCCTCCTGTCGATTTTCGGGCTGTTTGCTTGGTACGCGCCATAGTTTACAACGAATTTAATAAACACAAAAAACACGACGAGACACTAACCAGTTCACTATCTAGACGACCGTGACTTGACTCTGGAAATTTTAAAAAATTCAAATTTTTCAAATTTAAATAACTTTTATTTATAACATATAAACGTAAATGTGGGTGTTGTTTTATTCTAATGAACCCTGTTATAGGAATTTACTTCCTTTTCAGGGGGTGTAGTGTATTACAATTTTGTGGCAAAAATGTGTGTGGGAGCAGGCTGAGGCCGCTTTGTTCCCGTTTAAAGGCCAGCCATTTGGAAAAGAGCATAGGGAAACCTCAGAAAAACCTATGTCCTGGCCTTGTACAAAACTTATTGAAGGAATTAGTAATTCATTTTTTTGGGTTTTTTTTTTGGGATTTTTTTTTTTTTTTTTTTTTTTTTGTATTTTGATTTTTTTTTTTTTTTTTTTTTTTTTTTTTTTTTTTTTTTTTTTTTTTTTTTTTTTTTTTTTTTTTTTTTGTTTTTTGTGTTTTTTTTTTGGGGGTTAACAAAAGGAGGGTAAACTAGCGCATATTCAGAGGGAAGATGTCCAGCAGGTTTTGTAAGTCTTGGGGAAGTTCGTCGGGATCGCAGGCTTGGAGGATTCGGGCGTTTGGTTGAGGAAGCTTCCTGCGTGGTTTTCTAGACCTTCGCGGTGGTGGTGCGGCTCCGAGGACTTCTCGTGCTGCGACGTTCGTTCCTCGGATGGTCCGGCAGGCATATCTGCTTTGTAGCGTCTGGAAGCAAGATAAAATGTTAGGAATGTTAATTTATTTATAAATTTGGTCGCTAGGGAAAAACATGTCGAGGTATTGGGTTTGTCTAAGGATTTTTCGTTCGGTGGTAAGGATTCGGAAACTTTGGTGGTTTGGAAGGGTGGAATAGACGATAGATTTGTAGTCGAAAATAGGGCGAATAAAGGTTTTGTAGGTGTGGAGGAGTGTTTTAGGGTGGCATTTCCTTATTCTTCCCCTCAAAGCCTTGATGAGACCGGCTCGCTGTCGCACCCTGTTAAGGGTGTCTTGGACGTCGGGCGTCCAACCCAGAGTGCGATAAAATCGCACCCCTAGGTAGGTTACCGAGTCCTTGATAGTTAGCCAATCGCCCCAAAGCCTTAATCGGAAGAACCTGGGATTTGCGTGTCGGTTGAGGGTTAAATTGGGGTGAGTAAAGAGGATTGTTTGGGTTTTATTAGGGTTTAAGGAGATTCGCCATTTTTCGCACCAGGAAGAAAATAGGTTAAGTTGTTTTTGGGCCTTTTGTGTGAGGGATTCGGTTCTTTTGGAGGTGGTGAACAGGATGGTGTCGTCGGCGTAGAGTTGAATGTGGGAGTTGGGGGAGTGAGGAGGGGGTACGTCGTAGGTGTAAATAAGGTATAGGAGGGGGGCAAGAATGGAGCCTTGGGGGACTCCGGTGAGGGGGCGAAAAGGGTCGGTAATGTGGTTGCCCACTTTTACCCTTATTGTGCGGTTGTGGAGGTAAGAATGGAGTAATTTGATGATGGGGAGGGGGAGATTTATTTGGGAGAGTTTTCTAACAAGTCCAGCATGCCAGACTTGGTCGAAAGCTTTTTGGACGTCAAGGAGGACGGCGGAAGCGACATACCCTTGATTAAGGGCGCGGGTGATTTGGGTTTGGAAATTTAGGAGGGAGTTTTGGGTGCTGTGGTGGGGTCGAAAACCGTTTTGGAAAGGAGGAATAATGTTTCGGGTGTCCAGGAATTCCCAGATACGCTCCTTAAGCAGGCGCTCAAAGAGTTTCCCCAGGACATTTAGAAGGGCGATGGGTCTGTAGGAATTAGGGGTGGTGGGGTCCTTTCCGGGTTTCCGGATAAGGATGGTGTTGGAGGATTTCCAGAGGGTGGGGAAGTAAGAAAGGTTGAGGCAGGCGTTCATAAGGGTGGTTAGGTGTGGCATTATGGAGTCAGGGAGGTTTTTTAGGGAGCGGCGGGATATTGAATCGGGGCCAGGGGCTGAATTTTTTCCGAATTTGGAGCATTCGGAAATTTCAGCAACGGAAAAAGGTTCTAGAAGGGGGTCGTTAGGGGGGGGAGGGGGGTGGGGGCGGATAGGGTTCAAAAGGTTTCGGACAAGGGTTTCGGTTTTAATAAAGAAATTTCTATTGAAATTGGGGTTGTTTTGAGGGGAAAAAGTTTCTTGGAGGTGGGTTTTGAAAGCGTCTGCTTTCTGTTCATTGGTGACGAGAAATTGACCATTGACGAGGAGATGGGAGTGGGTCTTGGATTTTTGTCCAGTTAATATTTTAAATTTGTTCCAAAACCGAGCACCGTCCCGGTAATCGAGTCCACGTGTGAGATCGAGCCACTGTTTTTCTTTGAACTGATTTACCAAACGCCTTATCAGGGCGTTGTGGCGGTTCCACTCGGTTTTTAGAACGGGATCGTGGGTTCGTACGAATTGGCGGTAGATATGACGTTTTTGTCGAATAAGGGATAGGATGTGAGGGGGTAGGGGGTGGGCGGCGGTGTTAAGGGTGGTAAGAGGGGTAGAAATATCCGAGGCATCGGAGATTAGGGAATGTAGGTTCTCGGTAAGGGTTTCTATTTCGAAGGGGGTGGTGGGGGGTTGAAGAGGGGGTAGGTTTTGGGTTATGTGGTTTTGGAATTTCTTCCAGTCGGTTTTGCGGTAATTTTTAAAGGTGATAAATTCGGAGTGAGGTTTTGGGGGGTAGAGGGTGGATTTTGCGAGTAAGGGTAGGTGGTCGGAGGTTATTGTGGGTCCAATGAAGCACTCATCCCCTACACATCCAGTGCACGTTTCCGTGAAAAGAATGTGGTCAGGAATGGAGGATCCCTGGTGTCCCACAAAAGTAGGGGATGAATTGGGGATGCGGGAGATAGGGAGGTCGATTAGGTAGTCGGATAGGAGGTTTCCGTTCCGGTTGGAAATTGTGTCACCGAACTGGGTGTGGCGGGAGTTTAGGTCGCCTAGGAGAATAGCGCGGGGAAGGGATGCAAAGTATTGGAATAGGGGTAGGGGGAGAATATTGGTAGGGTGGTTGTAGAATGAAATAACGGTTGTAATGGTATTAGCTTGTCGGATGTCAATTGCTAAGCAGTCCAGGTTATCTAGGGGAGGGGGTAGGGGGTGGGGGTAGGCCGGGATTCCGTGTCTCACTAGGATAGCGTTACCCCGGCAGGAATTGTTTTTAGGGGTGTGAAAAGTTTGATAACCTGTGAATGTCGGGGGGAGACGAGTAAGGGTGTCGATTAGGGATAGGAAAGAGGGTTGATGTTGGGTTAGGAGGGATTTTAGGAGTGCTCTTTTGCGGGTGAGGCCCGCGCAATTGACAGTTCCGATTGTACTTTCCATTACAGGATAGGGGCGAAGGAGAAGTAGGCTAAATTGCCACTACCTGTTACTATACAGGAGTGGCCGAAAAGGATAGGGATGATTGAGCCGATTGTTTTAATAATCAGCTCGCGGTTATTAGGAAGGACATTCATGAGGAGGGTGGTGGTTATTTGTATTGTTAATTTAATTTCGGAGGTGAGTTCGTAGGGGGAAACGGGTTTGGGGGGGCGAACTGGGGCGACTTGTTCGGGGGTTTCAGGGACTTTTTGTCTTTCGGGACATTTGGTAGAATAGGCGGGGTGGTCGCCCTGGCAGTTGGGACATTTGGGGGTTTGAATTTTGGGGCAGGAGGTTTTTTTGTGGTTTTCACCACAGGTAGGGCAGGTAATTTTGTTGGAGCATTCGCTAGCGGAATGACCGTTTTGCGAACACTGTGTACAGAATTTCGGGATAGGGGGGATGGGGTTGGTGTTTGAGGGTTCGACGGGGCGGATTTGAGCATGTAGGACTATGCCTTGGGTGACCGCTCGGGTATAATGAGTCTCCGACTCAGTTATAACCCTTACGAGTCTGGTAGGGAGGTTGGTGGCTTTGGAGATAATTCTCCAGGATTTTTTGAATGGAATTTCCTGATCTTTCAGGGCGGATTGAAACTCTTCGTCGGTAACGTCGGTGTCGACGTTTTTTACGACGAAGGAGAAGGTGGGTTTGGTGGGGGGTTTGGGGGTAGCGTTTCCGCTAGGGGAGGGGTTGGATAGGGGGATGAGGATAATGTTGTTGTCACCGGTGCGGTGACGAAGGGTGGTTTGGATAGAATCCAGGGATTTGCGGGAGGTGGTTTTTAGGAGGGCGGTTTGGTTGAAGTTGGCTTTTAGGTAGGAGATTTCGTTTAGAAGGAGTTCGTTGGTGTTTAATAAAAGGAAAAGTTCTTTTTGGGAACGGTATTTTTGGGGTAAATTGCGGATATTTATGGAGGTGAGGGGTGGTTGTTGAGGGGTAGGGGTTGGGGTAGGTGGTTGTGACATTGGTGAGAATATAAGAGGGGGTGAAGTGATTAGGGAGGTAGAAGAAGAAATAAAAGAGGCGGAGGAGGAAGAGGGTATTTTGGAGGGTGAGGGGGTAGTTTCGTGGGGGTTAGTTGAGTTCGTTTGTGTTCGTTGTCGGGTGGTAGGGGGAGATTGGACGATAGAGGAAAATGATTTGGTTTTGGGAATAGGGGGTTTGGGAATAGTTTTTTTGGGGGGCATTTTGTTGAAAGTGGGGGTTGAATCCCGTGTGGGTGGTAATTGGGTAGTTTTAGGTGTGTCTAGGTAATTGTTTAGGGGAGGGCTTCGGGATACTTATCTGTTAGTGAACTGGGTAGCTGGAAGCTTTTCGGTATCTGTTTGCTCGCGCAGTGACAGATTCTCGGCTTTCCTTTGCTCACGGTTTCACTTGGATGTAGCTTTTGGCACTGGTGACACGTCGACACTCGAATAGGCACTGCTGCTGCTGCTGCTGCTGCTGCTGCTGGAAATTTTATTTCAGCATTCGCTTTTATGCTTTTATGTCAACAACCATTTATTTTCATTGGTCCAAATCGTAGTAGGAGGAGGAGCTTCAAAAAAGGCATATAAGCAGCGACGCAAAAACGAAAATTATCAGTTGGTTCGTTCGTGTTAGTGCGTGTTCTTTCACGGTATTAACCTAACAACACTATATAAATTTTGTGATTTCGTTTCGTCTTCGAACAATCAATCAATCGATATGACAGGACGCGGTAAAGGTGGCAAAGGTTTAGGAAAAGGTGGTGCTAAGAGGCATCGTAAGGTTTTGCGTGATAATATCCAAGGTATTACGAAGCCCGCTATCAGAAGATTGGCTCGTCGTGGTGGAGTTAAACGTATTTCCGGTTTAATTTACGAAGAAACTCGTGGAGTTTTGAAAGTCTTTCTGGAAAACGTTATCAGAGATGCCGTTACTTACACCGAACACGCTAAACGTAAAACTGTAACTGCTATGGACGTAGTATACGCGTTGAAACGTCAAGGACGTACCCTCTACGGTTTCGGTGGATAAATCATCGATTTTTCCATTATTCCTTCTAACCTAAAATTTATTTTAAATAATAACGACAACAAACGGTTCTTTTCAGAACCACAACAAACTTTCGATATATAGAAACACAAAATGCTAAAATGATTTTTTTAAATAATTATAAAAATTGTAATTACATGCATAAATAAAGATTCTGCATTTCTTTAATTAAATTAAATTTGATCGCTTTGAAATTGCGTTAGTAGCTTAAATATGAACAATAACAACATTTTTATTAAAAAAATTAACAAAAAAAAATTAAATGAAAGAACGTAAACAAAATAGTAGGTACTAATAGAAAAAAATAGGTATTCGGTACAATGGAAAGTTTACTTACGAATATAATTTCTTTTTTTTACATTCGCTTTATTATTATTATTATTTTTGTTACTCATCATCTTATAAACAATTAGTTCGTTCTATTCGTTAGAGAAATATTTTGTGGCCCTTAAAAGGACCGGTTGTAGCATATAATTCGCCGAAAAAAAAAAACAATTTAAGCCTTCTTTTCGGTCTTCTTAGGAAGAAGCACTGCTTGGATGTTCGGTAAGACACCACCCTGGGCGATAGTAACTCCAGAAATTCCTCGTCGTTTCTAATTGCCAATTGTAAATGTCTCGGAATAATTCTCGTTTTCTTGTTATCACGGGCTGCATTACCGGCCAATTCCAATACTTCAGCAGCCAAATATTCCATAACGGCGGCTAAGTATACCGGAGCACCGGCACCAACTCTTTCGGCGTAATTTCCTTTCCTCAATAATCTGTGAATACGACCAACGGGAAATTGTAATCCGGCACGATTGGAACGTGACTTTGCCTTTCCCTTAACTTTACCACCTTTACCGCGACCAGACATGTTTTATTTCGATCGTTTGTATCAAAATAGAGAAAATATAACAGCACTAGACTGTAACGCACGAGACGGTATCTAGCACAAAACTGGCTTAAAAAATTTTAACTGGCCGCTTTTATAGCTTCGACGCCGACCAACGAAAGGGCACAAACTCGAAAACGTCAAGGAGGCGGAGCCTAGCGCAACGTTTCTGCGTTCATAAAACTGACCCCCCTAGAGGTGCAAGTTTACACACACACAGTCAGCGAGTGGCAGCGAGCGAACGTGTAGTGAATAGTCGGTCTGTAATCACCGTAAGGTAGGAGCAGCGACTAGTGTTCCTAAATAGAAACCTAAATAGAAACAAGGTATTTTCACTGTGCTTTTCAGCACTGTGAAAAACACGCAAGCTAAATTAGTACTTATTAGTACTAAAATGGCGAGCGCCCCAGACGCGATGCAGGAGGACATTCGCGCGCAATGCCTGGACTCTCCCGAGTCCGACAAGTACAAGAAATTGTACGAGGAGGCAGAGCGTGAGAGGAAACACCTCCAAACGCAGAACGAGCTAATGCTAGCTCAAATCGAACGGCAATCTTCATTGATGGACCGGATTTTGTCGGAGCTGAGGGAACTCAGGGCCGAGAAAAATGCTGGTCCTTTGAAGACCAAAAGGAAGAAGTCCCCGGACGCTTCCGAAACCCCCGAGACTCCGGTCTCGTTACCTTCCTCGCCCACGGGGAAGAGGTCCCGTACGGATGCCGCGGCGTCTGCTCCAGTAGCAGACAAAGTGTACGCTCCCTCTTCGGGACCTAAATCAAAAAGGGCGGCCCAAGAAAACACACCCAAATCGGGTGAAATTTCTCGGCCTACGCCCGGCGCCTCCGCCAAAACCGACGGTTTCACCGAAGTGAAACCAAAAAAGTCGGCTAAGGCGAAAAAGAAGGCCAAAAAAGAAGCTGCTGCAGAGCAGACACCGTCCGGCGATTCGAACGCCCGCACAGAGGTGACCAGGAACGTCACACCGGTTATTTTAAAATCGGTCACGTCCTGGAACACCCTCAGAGCGGGATTGAAATCGCGGGACATTAAATATTCGAACGCGGTCCTGTCCCGTCGCGGTGATTCGATGAGAATCACCCCCGAGACCCCTTCTGATTATCGGAGTATAACAAAATACTTCGAGGAGATGAAGGGTACGACCGGAATCGAATGGGTGTCGTTCCAACTCCCCGAAAACCGCCCCTTCAAGGCGGTAATAAGGGGGTTGGTAAACAACACACCCATCGAGGATATCCGCGAGGACCTCGAGAGTTCTGGCTTGACTCCGTCAAAGATCCAGAATCTTACTTCCAAGCGTACGAAAAAACCGCTTCCACTATTTTTGGTGGAGGTGCCGGTC
The DNA here is from genome assembly GCA_918026865.1 of Phyllotreta striolata. Taxonomy (NCBI): domain Eukaryota; kingdom Metazoa; phylum Arthropoda; class Insecta; order Coleoptera; family Chrysomelidae; genus Phyllotreta; species Phyllotreta striolata. The sequence goes on along the minus strand of OU900102.1, from coordinate 143,901 downwards.
GCGCAAAAAGCCTTAATACTTGGTATTAAGCACTGCGCGGGCATCACGGTTACCGTTGAGCTGAAGAAGTCTTTGCCCGGTCCTACCCAATGTTACAGGTGCCAAGGGTTTCACCACGCGCAGTCTCACTGCAACGTGAACCCGAAGTGCGTGTGCTGCGGGGAAGGCCATAGCGCAAAGGAGTGCACCCGACCGAAGGAGCAGAAAGCTACGTGCGCAAATTGCGCTGGCGAGCATCCTGCAAACTTTCGTGGGTGCCCCAAAATGCCGGTAGCGAAGAAAATCGCTCAAAAAACTGCACCAGCAACACAGGTGAGCCCCCAGCTCACCTTTGCTAACGCAGTTCGAACGATTCAAACTGCCGAAATTCCGGACATATCCGCCCTGCGCGAGCAACTGCGGAGCGTCCAGAATCAGATCAACCTTTTGGTCGGTCAATTTGGAGGACTTCTTCCAATTAAAAATGCCAAATAATCACGCTAATGGTTTTAGTTTCATATAAACCAGGCAAACTGAGGATACTTTCGTGGAACTCGGGCGGAATTCGATCAAACTTCGATACTGTTCTCGAACTTATCGAACGTTTCGAGATCGACATTCTTGCTTTGCAAGAAACCAAACTGAGTAACGAATTAAATCTCAGAGCGCCAGGTTATGAAACGTACAGAACCGACGTGAGAAACAATTCCGGAGGAACTGCGTTGCTAATTAAAAAAGGTTTAGATCATTATTCGCTGCCGACGCCAGTCGGTCTAATAACGATGGAAGCCACTTGCGTAGTAGTGAATACTTCACGAGGCGCAGTTAAGTTTGCTTCTGTTTACGTTAGGCCACACGACCGGCTGCACGAAGAAGATCTAAACAATCTTTTTGAAGAACACGGCAGATTACCGACCGTTCTGATTGGCGATTTAAACGCTAAATCTCCGGAATGGCATAGTCGAACGACAAACTCCAAAGGAAACACTCTTATGAGGTATACGGATACTCATCCGAATTGCTTCGTTGTGGGACCCCCGGAGCCGACTCACTACAGTGGGATGGGCCGCCCAGACGTTCTTGACGTGGCGATATTGAAAAATATTGCCTTTCCGCACGACATCTCCTCTCTCTACGAGGGTGGAGGAGCGCATAACCCGATCCTATTAATACTAGGAGAGGGCGAGTGCGCAAACGTCGAGTGGAAAACGACAAAAACAAACTGGGCCTCGTTCAAAAGCTCGTTAGAACGAAAACTCGGCGGAATACCCAGAATCAACAACCCGGACGAACTTGACGAAGCAGTTTCCAGACTGGAAACAGCTATCAAGCGGGCCTTGGACGAAAGTTCGAGGACTGTTGTGAGGGAGAAACCGACAGCTTTTAAACAAATAAGTAACGATTTAAGACGACTTATTCTTGAAAAGAACCGAGCACGACGAAAGGCTTATCGCACGAGAAGAGAGGAGGACAAACGATTAGCAAATTCGCTAACTCGTCAAGTCAAAGATGGTCTTAAAGAGCACCGCAGTGAGCAATGGGATAGACGTCTGCAAGACTTAGACCCCCAACAACCGGGGCTTTGGAATCTCCAAAGAGTTCTAAGGCAAGGCAGACACAAACCCACTCAAACACTGCACAGCGACAACGGTCTTGTGTTTAGCGATATTGACAAAGCCGAAGCGTTCAAACGGACGCTGGAGCTCCAATACTCGCTTAACGAACATGACGACGAGGACCTTGACTTTGTCGAGGAGGTAGAGGATGCAATCGAGGAAATGCATCCTAGCGACGACGACATGATTATCCCACACACCTCCCCCGAGGAGGTCTGGGAATTTATCAAAAACGTCAAAGCGAAGAAGGCGCCGGGTCACGATCAAATATCCAACAGAGCGTTGAAAAACCTTCCCCGGAAGGGGGTAGTATTTTTTACTACCATCATCAACGCCATGCTCCGCCTAAAACACTTCCCCGTGGAGTGGAGGCGAGCGGATGTAATCATGATTCCGAAACCAAACAAGGATCACGCATTCCCGCAAAATTATCGACCGATAAGTTTACTCCCCTCTATGAGCAAAATAGCGGAAAGAGTAATACTAAAAAGGTTGATGGAAGAAACCGAAACCCTCAACGTGCTTCCGGACGAACAGTTCGGATTCCGAGCTGAACATTCCTGCGAAACTCAAGTCCTCAGACTGGTGGAGTTTGTAACCCAAGGTTTCAATCGAAATCAGTCAACGGGGGCGGTTTTTCTGGATGTCAGTAAGGCTTTCGACCGAGTCTGGCACGAGGGTCTGTTGTTTAAAATGACAGAATTCGGATACTCCCGCTCACTGGTGTGTCTAGTGAAAAGCTTCCTCGACGACCGAACTTTCCGCGTCAAGATAGGTCAACACCTATCGACACAAGGAGGTTTGGAAGCCAGGGTACCGCAAGGGGCGGTGTTATCACCGCTGCTATACACTATATACACATCGGATGTGCCGAAAAGCAGACAAACAATGCTCAGTTTGTACGCTGACGACACCGCTATTGCAGCCCGCAGCGTAAACGCCCGGATGGTACGAAAGTATCTGGAAGAGGCGTTGCTCGAGCTGGAAGAATGGTGCGTAAAATGGAAAATTTCCATTAACGGCGACAAAAGTCAGGCGGTGCTGTTTACAAAACGTCGATGTCAACCCGGGGAACCGTTGGAAATCTTCGGCGAAGAAATTCGCTGGAGCACTACGGCCAAGTACCTAGGTGTCATTCTTGACAAGTCATTGACGTTTACTCAGCACGTCAAAACTACAGTCGCAAAAGCGAAACAAGCCAGAGGTCGTTTAAACTGTCTAATAGGCAGGCGCAGTAATTTGTGCATTCGAACGAAGTTGCGGTTAATCAACGCCATAGTTGTACCAATACTGACCTACGCTTCAACGGTTTGGGGTTACACCTGTAACACCAATCTATTGAAAATCGAACGATTACAGCATCAATGCCTCCGTATCGCGACCAATGCCCCTTGGTACGTCGCAAACCGCTACTTGCTCAGAGATACCGAATCCACTAGGATTCTGGAATTAATGAGCACACGAGCGAGGAGGAGATTCGATAATCTGCGATATCACCCGAACGTGCAGCTGAGAGATCTTATCGATTACTCGGCTGAAGACCACGGTCGGCACGCTAGGCCCAGAAAACAGCTGCTGAGATAACCCAACTCATACCACGTTGACGACTCTCGTAGTCTAAAACTGGATCGTTTTTCCATTTGAATTCGACGACTAATATTACTTTTCTTTCTTTTTCAGATACAAAATCTAACTATACCGGAAACCCCTCACACCCGGGGCGGAAGGATAGTTAGACCGCGAAGCCCAAGGACCACGAAAAGAAGACAACGACCACAGAACGCCCACCCAACAGATGACAACCCAAAGGACGACACAGGGAGAAAAGCGAAACCGCTACCCCTGCAGGAAAAGGCGATAGGGCGCATCCCAAAATCCCGGGGATCCGTCCAAGGTAAGTAAAAAGGTGACGTGTCGACCTGGTCAGGAGGCCAGGGGGTGGAGGAAAAGGGACAAGGGAGTACTCATCGAAAAACCGTATGGGTAAACTCTTGGTCCGGGCGACACACTGGTGCAAGTTTAGTTTTACCGTAGACGTCGTCGAGTCGTGTTCTGTGTGTATACTATATTTTTTTGAATATGCCACCCAAAACTAGTGGAAAGGCGGCTAAAAAAGCTGGAAAAGCTCAAAAGAACATTTCCAAAGCCGATAAAAAGAAGAAAAGGAGGAGGAAGGAAAGTTACGCAATCTACATTTACAAAGTTTTAAAGCAAGTACATCCCGATACCGGTATTTCCAGTAAGGCGATGAGCATCATGAACAGTTTCGTGAATGACATCTTCGAAAGGATTGCTGCTGAAGCTTCTCGTCTGGCTCATTATAACAAACGTTCTACTATTACTAGTAGAGAAATCCAAACTGCTGTGCGTCTACTCCTTCCCGGTGAACTTGCCAAACACGCTGTTAGTGAAGGAACTAAGGCTGTTACCAAGTACACCAGTTCGAAATAATTCGCCTAAAACAAATCCACTGTTAGCAGCGAATGTATTTGTAATTAATGATCAAAAAACGGTTCTTTTCAGAACCACAAATTTATAATACAAGTAGAAACGTCTTTTGCTATTATCGATGATGTAGAGTATAGTAAACCTAGAAAATAAGAGTAAATATTAATTTCAAAATATATTATATTTACCAAAAATAATTGGGCCATTATTGAAAATAAAACTGGATTGCACGAATTGCATACTTACTTTCGTTGGTCTCTCGTGTATTATTTAGAATAAAACGATTAGGGATGCGATAGATAATATACTATTTCTTTTATTAATACGACATGTACTTGACGCTTAAGGTTTCTTTGTCCCCAAAAACGTTTAAATAATCGTTAAAGGTGTCTTGGATTTTTCCAATTGAGCTCTGCCTAATCTAATAAATAACATGCAAATCCTTCATCAATCGGATCGGTATTAGGTATCAACGTTACCGGGAAAAATTTACCCGTATTTCCCGAATTTGAGGGATTTAGGAAATTTTTGGAATTATAATCGTTAAGTGACATTAATGTTGGTAAATTTTAGGATAATCGTTCGTTTTAAACAGAACTATTACTTAAAATACCGTTCGTATAGTTTCCCCTAAGTTCCGATTAGATTTTTCTTGGATGCTCGCGTAAATCGGTACTTACCGCTTATATCGCTTATGTTACTCGAATTTGTCGGTCTAACGATTGATCGGATTCATATTGTATAAATTTATTTATTTATCTAAGCGTTCTTTTAGTGTTTCGGAAATTATTATCACACTCTTTTAGTTGCATCTTTTCAAAAGATTCGATTCAATTCGCGAGATGTGGAACTGACATGGTATATTTTAAATTACTCCGAATCGTTAGCAGCTCTGTCGGGTCGATCGATTTCGATGATTACGTGTAAAGAATAGTTTGAAATTTCAGTTAAACCAAATAAACGTAACGTCGTTACCGAATTTCGATCCATATCGAAGGTAAAATATTGAGAATCGGGCCGAACGTTGAATGACAATATTTTGGAGTGATTGTTGAGACCGTTCTCTGGGAAATTAAAGATCGTTCGTTATCTAAGAAAATTGCTGTAACCTTACACAAAGGTTCTCTTTGTATTATCCGTTTCGATAGAGTGGGTAAGACGTTAAGGAATTAAAAAAATAAAATCGTGCGAACACGAGCTCCAAGAAAAATCAGTCCGAATTGTTGGAATAGGAGCGAAGCTTAAGAGCTCAGTCTTCCGTCCGACGAGCATAGGGTACACCCAAAAAAATTTGCGCGAGAAGAGAAACGAGTTAGTTAGTGAGTGCGACTTGTGTTGGGTCATTCATTGTCGAGACTAGAAAGAGTAAAATTGTTTAATTTTTTTCGAAGAAAGAAGAAGACTAACAACAATGGCAGATACTGATAATCAAACATCGGCGGCATCTGCGACGGCCGCATCGAATTCTCCTCAAGCTTCGTCGCCGAAAAAGGAGAAGAAGACGAAAAATCCTAGAAGTAAACCTTCTCATCCTCCGACGTCTGAAATGGTAAATAACGCCATAAGAGGTTTAAAAGAAAGAGGTGGTTCGTCTCTTCAGGCGATCAAGAAATACATAGCGGCTAATTATAAGGTAGACGCCGAAAAGTGTGCTCCTTTCATCAAAAAATATTTGAAAACGTCCGTAACGACCGGATCTTTGGTTCAAACGAAAGGAAAAGGCGCTTCTGGATCGTTCAAACTAGCTTCGACGACGTCTTCGGGCTCTGTCAGAGCTACTGCTAGTGCAGGCGATAAGAAGAAGCAAACCGGCGCTGCCGGTAAACCTAAAAAAGCAGCGGTTACAAAACGTAGCGCGACGACAGCGAGCGCCGCTTCGGACAAACCTAAAGCGGCTAAAAAACCGGTGAAAGCCAAGAAAGTCGCCGCCGCCGCCGCTGCCGCCGCCGTCGAAAAGAAAACTAAACCGAAGAAAGACGAGAAGAAAGTTAAGGTAGTAAAAACTACTGCCGCAGCAGCGGCTAATGCTGTTTCTACTGCGACGCCTACGAAAAGTAAAGCTTTAACGAAGGCCAAGAAATCGAATAAAGGCAGTCCAACGAAGAAACCCAAAGCTCCTAAACCGAAAACCTCGAAAACTGCCGCAAAAACGAGAAAAGTTGTGTCACCTAAAAAGAAGAAGTAAAGGAAGATATTAAAACTTATGAGGGTTTTATGTTTCTTTCGAAATAACAATTCAAATGGCCCTTTTCAGGGCCACAAAATAAATAATAAAATAGAAACAATTGACTATATGAATGATAAATAATATTTATTTTATTGTCTTTTTTATCTAAGTAGTTAGTGAAACTAGAAGAAAAAAAAATACATTTCGTTATTCAATAAAATCATTTTTTCGTAGGTTAATTAATAAAGAATTATCTTTAACTAGAAGAGCTTAAGAGAATTTATTTTTTGTAATGATCGTTTTTGACGATCATCAAAAATATAGAGCATTTAAGAAATTTCTATCGTATAAAATATATTGTGGTTCTGAAAAGAACCGTTTTTAATTAGGTATAGGATAAAAAAATTGCGATAAAACTTAAGCACGTTCACCACGAATTCTTCTGGCCAATTGAATATCTTTAGGCATGATCGTTACACGTTTTGCGTGAATAGCGCACAAATTGGTATCTTCGAAAAGACCGACCAAATAGGCTTCACTAGCTTCCTGAAGCGCCATAACAGCGGAACTTTGGAAACGCAAATCGGTTTTAAAATCTTGGGCGATTTCTCTCACTAAACGTTGGAAGGGTAATTTTCTAATTAGAAGTTCGGTACTTTTTTGGTAACGTCTAATTTCTCGAAGAGCTACCGTACCGGGCCTGTAACGATGAGGTTTTTTTACTCCTCCCGTTGCCGGAGCACTTTTACGAGCCGCTTTCGTGGCCAATTGTTTTCTCGGAGCTTTTCCTCCTGTCGATTTTCGGGCTGTTTGCTTGGTACGCGCCATAGTTTACGACGAATTTAATAAACACAAAAAACACGACGAGACACTAACCAGTTCACTATCTAGACGACCGTGACTTGACTCTGGAAATTTTATTTCAGCATTCGCTTTTATGCTTTTATGTCAACAACCATTTATTTTCATTGGTCCAAATCGTAGTAGGAGGAGGAGCTTCAAAAAAGGCATATAAGCAGCGACGCAAAAACGAAAATTATCAGTTGGTTCGTTCGAACAACACTATATAAATTTTGTGATTTCGTTTCGTCTTCGAACAATCAATCAATCGATATGACAGGACGCGGTAAAGGTGGCAAAGGTTTAGGAAAAGGTGGTGCTAAGAGGCATCGTAAGGTTTTGCGTGATAATATCCAAGGTATTACGAAGCCCGCTATCAGAAGATTGGCTCGTCGTGGTGGAGTTAAACGTATTTCCGGTTTAATTTACGAAGAAACTCGTGGAGTTTTGAAAGTCTTTCTGGAAAACGTTATCAGAGATGCCGTTACTTACACCGAACACGCTAAACGTAAAACTGTAACTGCTATGGACGTAGTATACGCGTTGAAACGTCAAGGACGTACCCTCTACGGTTTCGGTGGATAAATCATCGATTTTTCCATTATTCCTTCTAACCTAAAATTTATTTTAAATAATAACGACAACAAACGGTTCTTTTCAGAACCACAACAAACATTCGATATATAGAAACACAAAATGCTAATATGATTTTTTTAAATAATTATAAAATTTGTAATTACATGCTTAAATAAAGATTCTGCATTTCTTTAATTAAATTAAATTTGATCGCTTTGAAATTGCGTTAGTAGCTTAAATATGAACAATAACAACATTTTTATTAAAAAAATTAACAAAAAAAAAATTAAATGAAAGAACGTAAACAAAATAGTAGGTACTAATAGAAAAAAATAGGTATTCGGTACAATGGAAAGTTTACTTACGAATATAATTTCTTTTTTTTACATTCGCTTTATTATTATTATTATTATTTTTGTTACTCATCATCTTATAAACAATTAGTTCGTTCTATTCGTTAGAGAAATATTTTGTGGCCCTTAAAAGGACCGGTTGTAGCATATATTTCGCCGAAAAAAAAACAATTTAAGCCTTCTTTTCGGTCTTCTTAGGAAGAAGCACTGCTTGGATGTTCGGTAAGACACCACCCTGGGCGATAGTAACTCCAGAAAGTAATTTATTCAATTCCTCGTCGTTTCTAATTGCCAATTGTAAATGTCTCGGAATAATTCTCGTTTTCTTGTTATCACGGGCTGCATTACCGGCCAATTCCAATACTTCAGCAGCCAAATATTCCATAACGGCGGCTAAGTATACCGGAGCACCGGCACCAACTCTTTCGGCGTAATTTCCTTTCCTCAATAATCTGTGAATACGACCAACGGGAAATTGTAATCCGGCACGATTGGAACGTGACTTTGCCTTTCCCTTAACTTTACCACCTTTACCGCGACCAGACATGTTTTATTTCGATCGTTTGTATCAAAATAGAGAAAATATAACAGCACTAGACTGTAACGCACAAGACGGTATCTAGCACAAAACTGGCTTAAAAAATTCAATTCAATTTAAAATATGTTTATTGGTTTGCTTAGCAATTTTTACATTGTATATTATTATATTTCCCTACAGTCCCTGCTGTAGGAATACATTTCCTTTTCAGGGCATGGTCCTATTACAATATTAGCTAGCTAAAAAAGAAAAATTTTGAATATTGTGGAGGGAGCAGGCTGAGGCCGCTTTGTTCCCGTTTAAGGTCCAGCCATTCGGTGAGAACCATAGGGAAACCTCAGAAAACCCATGGTCTGGTCCTGTACATAGTCTTAGGTATCGGAATCTTATCTAAAGGCTAATGGAAATTCATCCATTAGCGTCCGGAGTTCTTCTGGAAGGTCGTCGGGGTTGGCGGCTTGGAGAATCCTGGCGTTGGGTTGCGGGAGTTTCTTCTTGGGGATCTTCGGTCTTCGTTGTGGCGGTGGGGCTCCAAGGACTTGGCGGGCTGAGACGTTCGGCCCTTGGAGTGTCCGGGTGGCGTAGCTTCCTTGAAGTTTCTGAAAACGAGAAATTATGTCAGTTTCGTTTATTTTTTTGTAGAGAAGGTTGCTGGGAAAAAATGGGTCAAGGTATTGGGTTCTGCGGATGATTTTTCTCTCAGTAGCGAGGATGGAGTGGAGGTGGGTATTTGGAAGAGTAGAGTAGACGATCGATCGGTAATCGAAAATTGGGCGGATGAACATTTTATAAGTGTGGAGAAGGGTTCGTGGGTGGCATTTGCGGATTCTTCCGCTTAGGCCTTTTAGGAGAGCGGCCCGTCGCCTCACCCTGTTGAGGGTGTTTTGGACGTCGGCGGTCCAGTTCAGAGAGCGAGTAAATCGCACCCCTAAGTAGACCACTGAGTCCGATAGGACGAGTCTCTCTCCCAACAGACGAAGCAGAAGTAGGTCAGAATTCTTTTTGCGGGACTTAGTTCGGGAGAATTGAATTGCCTGGGTTTTTTGAGGGTTTAGAGTGATTCTCCACCTGCAGCACCAGGAGGAGAATTGGTCTAGATGAGTTTGGGTTCGGCTGGAGAGTTGGCGGGTATTCGGGGCAGAGGAGAATAGGATGGTGTCGTCGGCGTAAAGTTGGATGTGGCTGTAGGGAGATTGGGGGGTGGGTACATCATATGTATATATGATGTAGAGGAGAGGAGCAAGAACGGATCCTTGGGGGACCCCGGTTAGAGGTTGGAAGGGATCAGTCAAGTGGTTGCCCACTTTAACCTTGATGGAGCGGTTGGTGAGGTAGGAGTGTAGGAGACGGATAGTAGGAAAAGGTAAATGAATGGCCATTAGCTTCCTCACTAGTCCGGCATGCCAGACTTGATCGAAAGCTTTTTGGACATCCAGGAGGACGGCGGACAAGAGATGGTTTTGGTTAAAGGTGGTGGTGATGTGGTTGAGGAGTTTCAGGAGCGCGTCCTGGGTGCTGTGGCGGGAGCGGAAGCCGTGTTGGAAGGGAGGAATGGTGTTATTGGTCTCGAGGAAGTCCCAGATTCGCTCCTTGAGCAGGCGCTCAAAGAGTTTCCCCAGGACGTTGAGGAGGGAAATTGGGCGGTAAGAATTGGGATCGGTGGGGTCTTTGCCTGGTTTGGGGATTAGGATAGTATGGGCGGTTTTCCAGATTGAGGGGAAGTATGAGTGTGAGAGGCAAGCATTGAAGAGGGAGGTTATGAGTGGAAAGATGGATTCAGGGAGGTTCTTAATGGTGCGGCGATTGATGGAGTCGGGGCCGGGGGCGGAATTTTTGCCGTATTTGGCGCTGAGGGAGACTTCTTCAAGGGTAAAGGGTTCGGTGAGGGGGGAGTTGTGCTGGGGCAGGGGGGGAGGGTGTCGGAGTATGAATTGGATCATGTGTTCTGTTTGGGCGTGGAATCTTTGGTCGAAGTTTGGGTTGTTTTGGGGCGTGAAGATTTGTTGGAGGTGGGTTTTGAAAGCCTCGGCTTTCGATTCGTTGGACGCGAGGATTTGACCATTGATATGGAGGTTGGAGTGGGTCTTGGATTTTTGTCCAGTGAGGGTCTTGAACTTGTTCCAAAACCTGGAACCGTCCCGGTAATCCAGTCCATTGATGGCTTCCAGCCACTTTTTTTCCTTGAACTGGTTCACCGAACGCCTTATTAGGGCGTTGAGGCGGTTCCATTCGGTCTTTAGAACAGGGTCGTGGGTTTTGACGAGTTGTCTATAGATTTTGCGTTTATGGCGGATTAGGGTAAGGATAGAAGCGGGGAGTGGTCGGCTATTTGTGTTGATGGTGGTTATGGGGGTGGAAGATTCACTGGAAGAAGATATAAGTGAGTGAATTTGATGGGCCTGAGATTCGATTTCGAGGGCGGAAGAGGGTGCGTTGAGAGAAGGTAGGTTGGCGGAAATGAGGATTTGGAATTTTTTCCAGTCTGTCTTTCGGTGGTTTCGGAAGGTGTGGAATTCGGATGTTGGGGTTGTAGAGAAAAGGGAGGTTTCGGTGAGGAGCGGAAGGTGATCGGAGGTGATCGTGGGTCCTATGAGACACTCGTCCCCCAGAAGTCCTGTACACGTGTTTGTGTACAGGATGTGATCTGGGATGGAGGACCCCTGGTGTCCCACGAACGTAGGGTTTCGGTTGGGGACTCGGGAGATTGGGAAGTCGAGAAGCAGACTGGAAAGGACTATGCCGCTATTATTGGTGGCGTGATCTCCAAACTCGGTGTGTCTGGAGTTTAGGTCACCAACAAGGACGGCCCTGGGAAGTGAGGAAAAGTATTGGAATAGGGAACGTGACGGTTTTTGGGCAGGATGGTTGTAGTAGGATATGAAGGTAGTGCGATGGTTTCCCTGTAGGACGTCAACTGCAGAGCAGTCTAGGTGGAGGAGAGTTTGGGGGAGGGTGTGGGTGCATGCCGGGATACCAATTCTTACGAGAATAGCATTGCCTCGGCATGTGTCGGTCCTGGGAGAGTGGAAGGTTTGGTAGCCGGAGAAGGAGGGAGGATTACGGGAAAGGGTGTCGGCTAAGGATAAGATGGCTGGGTGTAGGTTGGTTAGGAGGGTTTTAAGGAGGGCTCTTTTGCGGGTTAGACCCGCGCAGTTAATCGTCCCAATCGCACTATCTATCATTGGGGGATGGGGGCAAAGGAAAAGTGGACTAGGTTACCGCTGCCTGTAACAATACAGGAGTGGCCGAAGAGGACGGGGATGATGGAACCGATAGTTTTCACTATCAGTTCTCGGTTGTTAGGAAGGAGGTTAAGGAGTAGGGTGGTGGTTATTTGTATTCTGAGCTTCAACTCGGAAGTTAGCTCGTAGGAAGCGACAGGTTTGGGAGGGTGGACGGGGGCGACTTGTTCGGGAATGGGTGGGACTTTTTGGCGTTCGGGGCATTTTGGGGAGAATGCCGGGTGATCGCCGGAGCAGTTGGGGCATTTGGGGGTTTCGATTTTGGGGCAGGTGCCTTTATTGTGGCTTTCACCGCAAGTCGGGCACGAGGGTTTGTTGGTGCATTCAGATGCGGAATGACCATTTTGTGTACACTGGGTACAATATTTGGGGATTGGGGGTATTGGGTTGGAGTTGGACGGCTCAGCGGGGTGGACTTTGCCGTGGAATTTTAGGCCTTGGGAAAGGGCGAGGGTGTAATGGGTTTCCGAGTGGGTCAGTACTCGGATTAGGGTGGTGGGTTGGCTTGTGGCCCTGGAGATGATTCTCCAGAACTTGGTGGTGGGGAATTCGAGATCCGCGAACACTTGTTCGAGATCTTCGGTGGAGTTGTCCTTGTCGACGTACTTGAGTACGAAAGAGAATGTGGGTTTTGGTTTTGGATTGGGGGCATTGGCGGTGGGCTGGGGGACGTTTGATAAAGGGACTATTGAAATGTTGTTGTCACCTGTTCGGTGACGGACGAGGGACTGTATTTGGGCCGGTGATTTGGAGGAGGAGGTCTTGAGGAGAGCGGTTTGATTGAAATTAGCCTTCAGGCTAACAATTTTGTTACGCAGGATTTCCTGCGTGTTCAGGAGATTATACAGTTCCTTTTGGTATCTGTATATGCTCGAGATGGCGAGATGGCGCCATGCTCGAGATGGCGCTCGCGTTCGAGCTAGAGACGGTGGATGGGCCTGGGGTGGTGGAGTTTTGGGCGGAAGTTGGGAGAGAGGAGCATGGGGTGATGGCAAATGAGGAATCTGAGGCGACGGATGTTTTGGAATTGGTTTCCTTGACGGATTTCATTGTGCTAAACGGGTTGGGGTTTGTGGCAGTTTGCATCCGCGTTTGGGGAGGGCTTTTGACGGCTGTGGAGAAGGTTTTGGCCTGACTAGGAGGCCGGGATGGGGTGGGTTTCTTCGAGGGACCCATGTTAGTAGGCGGGAGGGCTTCGACAAAGCGTACCGCAGCCTCACGGTACAAGAGCTATTAACTCCGGTATATTGTGGCTTACCCCTTTGTCGAAAAATTTGTTAGTAACGATACAAACTGATTTTTGGCGGTTGTCGATCGGTGCTCTCCGCTGGTCCGCGTCTGGGGCCTGTGTGCTGTGCAGTGACGGGCTCCCTGCTTTCCTCTGCTTCGGGCACTTTCTCAATTGAGAGACGCACCGCAGACGTCCCGGCCCGTACCGTAGACGTCCCGGCCCGCACAGCAGACGGCGAGGCCTGCACCAAACGCCACCCGCACCGTCCCCGGCGTAAGCTACAGTAGCGTAGCTGCTGGAGCTAAAGCGCCGAACATGGACGTGTTCGAGGCCATGCGTCAAATGCAGGCCATGATGCAGCAAATGACTAGCTTATTTGCTGCATTCAGCAACGTGGGAAAATAAGGTAAGTGCCTCCACCTACCTTCATACTAACCATTTCCTTTCAGCAATGGCTCCCCACAATATGAAAGTAGGTAAGGATCATGGAATACCGGAGGACTAAGAACAAATCAAAATACCATGGGAGAAGTAATGGAAAGGCAAGACTTTGACGTCTTCGCCTTACAGGAAACACGACTGCCATGAGAAAACTTTAGGCTAAGATGGCCGGAGTACGAAGTATACAGGACAGACGTTAGAGGGAACGCAGGAGGAACGGCGATACTCGTGAAGAAAAACATATCCCACTACCGGCTACAACCGATCAACGGACTAAGAACGATGGAGGAAACAACAATAGTGGTGAAGACGAAGTTCGGAGACCTACGAATCACATCGGTGTACGTGAGACCCCAAGACGTACTCTACGACGAAGACCTGGCAGAAGTCCTCCCAGATGGTAAGCAAACGATCATCATAGGTGATCTCAACGCAAAGTCCCCAACATGGAACAGCAGGATCAGGAACACAAAAGGAAGTAAGATAGAAGCCTATTTGCGCAGAGACCCCGAAGTGCAAGTGATAGGACCGAGACAACCCACGCACTACCCGCCCCAGGGTGGCCTGCCGGACGTAATAGACATCGCGATCATCAAGGAATGCATCGTAGACTACGAAATCAAGAACATCGAAGAAGGAGACGCCCACAAACCAATTATGGTAACAATAGGCACAGAAGACGGTGACCAAATACCGACGAACATGAAGAAAACCAATTGGAGAAAATTCAAGAGAATAACGGGAGAAACCGTCGGAAATGTGCCAACGATCACCGAAAAAGAAGATATAGACAGAGGAATCGAGCACCTCGAACTGATCCTGCAAGAAGCAATAGAACAAAGTTCCACGCTGACAGCAAGACCAATCTATAAGAGATTCGACAATTTTTGGAAGAACTTAAGGATTTAATAAGAAGAAAAAACAGAGCCTGAAGAAGAGCCCAAAGAAGCCGAAACCCTGCCGAGAAGAGAGAAGCTAACAAACTGAATGAGCTGGTAAAAGAAGAACTACGGACGCACAGAAGCAAACACTGGGACGCGAGACTGAACGAGCTGGACCCGCAAAAACCGGCATATTGGAAGCTGCAAAAACTGCTAAGAGAAGACAGAAAGCCTGTACCGACGATACACGGCGCCAACGGATTGGCATACGAACCCGAAGATAAAGCAGCAGCTTTCAGATGGACAATGGAAAATCAATTCCAACTGAACGAGCACGAAGACGAGGACTTGGACTTCACGGAACGAGTTGAGGAGGAAGTGGAAGGACAAGAAGAAGAACCGGACCAAGGAAACCTTGGATACGCAACGCCGGAGGAGATAAGTGGAATAATTAAATTTGTTTCAGCAAAGAAAGCACCAGGCAGGGACGGAATCTCCAACAGGGCTCTGAAGCATCTACCGAAGAAAGCGTTAGCTCACCTAGTTGCAATCATCAACGGAATCCTACGACTCAAGCACTTCCCAGCACAGTGGAAAGATGCCAACGTCATCATGATAAAACCTGTAAAGGACCCCACCTTCCCCCAAAATTACAGGCCAATTTGCCTGCTACCAGCGATGAGCAAAGTAGCCGAGAGAGTAATATTGAGAAAACTGAGAGAAGAAACGGAGATGCTAGGCATCATACCAGAAGAACAGTTCGGATTCAGAGAAGACCACTGTTGTGAGAAGCAAGTGCTGAGACTAGTAGAATACGCGACAGAAGGATTCAACAGAAATCGATCGACCGGAGCAATATTCCTGGACGTAAGCAAAGCTTACGACAGGGTATGGCATGAAGGCCTCATATATAAGATGAGAGACGCAGGATACTCGAACGTGTTAACGAAGCTACTCTACGACTACCTGAAAGGAAGAAGATTCAGGATAAAGATGGGAGACATAACATCGGAATATTCGGACCAACAAGCGGGAGTACCGCAAGGAGCCGTTCTCTCGCTCCTTCTCTACACGATATATACAGCTGACATATCGAAGACACAGAACACCAAGCTATGCCTATACGCCGACGACACAGCGATACTAGCAAGAAGTACGCAACCGAGGATCATCTCAAGACATCTACAAGAAGCAACAAAAGAAATCGAAGAATGGTGCATCAAATGGAAGATAGAAATCAACCCAGAGAAGAGTCAAGGAGTTCTATTCAAGAAAAGAAGACACCAACCAGCCCGACCGGTCAGGCTCAACGGAAGAGAAATACCATGGAAGGACAAAGCAAAATACCTAGAAGTAACATTGGACAATGGACTCACGTTCACGGAACACGTGCAGAAGACGGTAGAGAAGGCGAAACAAGCAAGAGCTAGACTGAACTGTCTCATAGACAGAAGAAGCAAACTAGACCTGAGGACTCCTCAATAGCCTGGGGACACACGTGTAAAACAAATAGGAAGAAGCTGCAAGCGTAGCAGAATCTAGCTCTACGACAAGCAGTGAACGCGCCATGTTTCGTGAGAAACGAACAACTTTACAGAGAGACGAAGATGACAAGAATAACGGACATCATGAAGGAACGAGCAAGAAATGCATTTGACAATTTAAGAAACCATCCCAACTTGCAACTAAGGGAGCTAACGGACTACAGAAGACTACAGAAGACACGCTAGACCACGGCGACAAATCGACATAAACGAAGAAATAGTGTAAGTGATTACAAGTGCAATGATAGTGATTAAAATACAAGTGATAGTGAGTGAAGTGAAAAGTGATAGTGTATCTTGACGACGCAACAACGAACCTAACAGACACTCTTAGTACACGGACTGACTTAATCTGCAGAAAGATTGGGTTGGCACTGATACGAAAGAGAGACAGTGCACACACACCCCGCAACAGCTGCAACAGACAGACGACCTGGGAGAAAAGCGCCACGCGCTACCCCAGAACACTTGACGCAACCCCCTTTCTCTCAACGCCCGCCGAGAAAAAGGAGACAACGCGAGACGCGAGCGAACGTATGCCCTCACCCTTTTCGCCCCCTCACCGGAGTCCCCAAGGCTCCATTCTTGCCCCCCTCCTATACCTTATTTACACCTACGACGTACCCCCTCCTCACTCCCCTAATTCCCACATTCAACTCTACGCCGACGACACCATCCTGTTCACCACCTCCAAAAGAACCGAATCCCTCACACAAAAGGCCCAAAAACAACTCAACCTATTGTCCTCCTGGTGCAAAAAATGGCGAATCTCCTTAAATCCTAATAAAACCCAAACAATCCTTTTTACTCACCCCAATTTAACCCTCAACCGTCACGCAAATCCTAGGTTCTTCCGATTAAGGCTTTGGGGCGATTGGCTAACTATCAAGGACTCGGTAACCTACCTAGGGGTGCGATTTTATCGTACTCTGGGTTGGACGTCCGACGTCCAAGACACCCTTAACAGGGTGCGACAGCGAGCCGGTCTCATCAAGGCTTTGAGGGGAAGAATAAAGAAATGCCACCCTAAAACACTTCCCCACACCTACAAAACCTTTGCCCTATTTTCGATTACAAATCCATTGTCTATTCCACCCTTCCAAACCACACAAGTTTCCGAATCCTTACCACCGAACGAAAAATCCTTAGACAAACCCAATACCTCGACATGTTTTTCCCTAGCGACCAAATTTACAACGAAATTAACATTCCAAATATTTTATCTCGCTTCCAGACGCTACAAAGCAGATATGTCTGCCGGACCATCCGAGGAACGAACGTCGCAGCACAAGAAGTCCTCGGAGCCGCAACACCACCGCGAAGGTCCAGAAAACCACGCAGGAAGCTTCCACAAACAAACGCCCCCATACTCCAAGCCTGCGATCCCGACGAACTTCCCCAAGACCTACAAAACCTGCTGGACATCTTCCCTTTGAATATGCGCTAGTTTACCTTCTATTTTGTTAACCCTAAAAAACACAAAAAACAAAAAAAAAAACTAAAAAAAAAAATCAAAATACAAAAAAAAAAAATATATCCCAAAAAACCCAAAAAAAATGAATTACTAATTCCATCAATAAGTATTGTACAAGGCCAGGACATAGGTTTTTCTGAGGTTTCCCTATGCTCTTTTCCAAATGGCTGGCCTTTAAACGGGAACAAAGCGGCCTCAGCCTGCTCCCATACACAAATTTGCCACAAAATTGAAAAACACTACACCCTCTGAAAAGGAAGCAAATTCCTATAACAGGGTTCATTAGAATAAAACAACACCCACATTTATGTTTATACGTTATAAATAAAAGATTTTTAAATTTGAAAAAAAAAAAAATTTGACCGAACGCCAGTTCACTCCGAGACGTGACACCGAACACTCCAATGTTCTAAACCTAAATACTTGTATTTTAATTATACTTGCATAGAAACGCTTTTGCTATAAACAAATACGACCAGCAACGTTGCCAAGTGCTGGTCGTACCCTGGGTCTCGTGGTTTTCGGGACACTTGGCCTTACTTCTCGTATCCATCATTTATCCATATGTCATTTATGACATTTTTGTCACCAAACGCGCGTTCGAAAAGGGGCGTGGCCTATTATTTCTTGATTGGTTTCAAACGAATAAATACGCCACGCTCTGGAACGAACGCCAGTTCACTCCGAGACGTGACACCGAACACTCCAACGTTCTAAACCTAAATACTTGTGTTTTATTATAATCGCATAGAAACGCTTTTTGCTATAAATGATGGATACGAGAAGTAAGGCCGAGTGTCCCGAAAACCACGAGACCCAGGGTACGACCAGTACTTGGCAACATGGACCCCAACTAAATACAGACAGACCGACGTCTGCTCCATCAACGGATCCTATGGAAATTGTCGCAAACGCAATAAACCTGCTGCAACGAAATCTTCTGCAGAAGAACCTACCACCGAAGCAACCCCCTTCGTTTTCGGGAAACGAATCGGAGTCGCCGAAGGAATTCCTCAAGAATCTACGGAAGTGGTTCGAGGACACGTCGACGCCGCAAGAAGCTTGGACTAGTTCGCTTATTTCCTGTCTCACGGACGAGGCTGCGAAGTGGTCAACCGTCTACAGGAATTCATCCTACGACTTCCTGGAGAAGAGGTTGCTGGACAAATACGACGACCCAGCGGTGATTGCTAGGATAACTAGCAAATTTTATGGAAGTCTTCAGCACTCAGAATCTGTAGCGGAGTTCGTGACACGAAAATGGGAACTTCGACGACGACTCTCACTGCACCACGGAGAGGAAGACCCCTTGGAAATAATCTTGGGTCAACTCCGGCCTGAGATAAGGAGTCGGATGAGGACCATGACTCTTACAACACTCCACTCCTTCCTTAGAGTCGCGGAGAATATCGAGAACGACTTAGCGACCGAGCTAGGCCGCTGGAACCGTGCCAACCGCAACAACGCCAGGGACGCTGCACGGCCCCCTGCCAACGGCCGGCAAAACCATCCGGGAAACGACGAACGGGGCGCGCTCATGTAATCAATATGAGTGAGCCGCCCCCAGAGACGACCGCAAGGGCCTACTCACAACCACTAGCGACGGAGGATCCCGCACATCCACTGCCGATAGTCGAGGCGTTCCTAAAAGGGAAAAAGGTCGCAGTCCTGATCGACATAGGAGCTACTGCGAACTTCATATCAACGGATATAGTAGCGTCTCCGACAAGTGAGCGACCCACGACGATCCACTTGGCCTGCGGTAACAAAACCGTTACAAGTCCAGGTTCGGTAACGGTTCAACTCAAAATCGGCGAATTCGACACCGACGTTCAGTGTTGTATAGTTCCGCACCTCAAATACGGAGTGGTCCTCGGGATGCCCTGGCTACTACGGGAAGATGGACTTATCGACGTCGGCCGCCGATGCATCCACCTCGGCTCCAAGAAACGCCATACGGTCTACTGGTATCGACGCAACAAACTCTCGGATGGAAAACAACCTCCTAAGCTGCAACCCGAACAGGCCCCGATGGAAGCGTTTGATTTTATCACCGAGATGATAAAAACCTACGGCCTGGTTTTCAACGAGACGGCGATGCAACCAGCTGCAAACGTCAACAGCCATGTCATCCGCTTAAAATCCAACAAGATCATAAACGTCAGACCATACAAGTACTCGTCACCCGTGGTCATCGTCCAAAAGAAGGATGGGACTCCGAGGTTCTGCGTGGATTACAGGCAACTGAACGCCATTACACACGATGAAGCCTCGCAGCTGCCTCCAATCCATGCCTCCATTAGGGAAATCGGAGATGCAAAGGTATTCACGTCATTGGATCTGAAGAGCGGTTTCTGGCAGATTCCACTGGAGAAGGACAGCAGGCAGTACACGGCGTTCTGTCTGCCGGACGGATCGTCCTACGAGTTTACGGTAATGCCATTCGGACTAAAAAACGGGCCAGCGGTCTTCCAGAAGATGATGACGCACGTACTGTCTGGGTATATCGACGACTTCGTTAAGGACGACAGAAATGGGAGCGGTTCTCTTTCAAGGCACTTCAGATGCTCGTAGGGTCATTGCGTACGCCAGCGCAGAGCTACGCCCGGCAGAGAAGCGATATCACATAAATGAGATCGAATGCTTGGCAGTAACCTGGGCTATCAAACGGTTCCGGCACTACCTACAAGACCAGTCCTTCACCCTGCTGACGGACAGCAGAGCCTTGACGTGGTTGGATCGCTTCAAATCCGATAAAGCGAAGTTGATGAGATGGGCCCTCTTACTCCAAGAGTTCACATTCAACGTAGTCCACGTCCCAGGGAAGGACAATGAGCTCCCGGACCACCTATCCCGGAATGCGACCGGAGACCCCAAGACGGACGAGGATGAAGAGGAAACGGAAAGGATCTGCTGGCCACGACCTCCCGACCAAGACCAAGACGATCGATTCCCTCTGCTGTGTCTGCTAGACGACGAGGACGACATACTCGATGTTCCCAACCAACCTGCACTTCTTCCCCTAGAAGCAAGGATCCGTCAAGCACATCTCCAAGACAGAGGGATACTGCGTTTCAGGCGACGGTTGGTGGGGATTAGTCAACGAGGCCCGACCAACGAGGTGGAAGAGGACCTTCCGACGGATTTTACAGTAACAGACGACTCCGTCTATTACATAGCTCAGTGAGAACATCCACGACTGCTCGTCCAGAGAGGGTTTAGGAAGGAGATCCTGAAGACCTACCACGACTCCCCGACATCAAACCATCCGGGGCAAGAAGAAACGACCAGGGCAATAGAATTTAAATACTTCTGGCCCGAACTAAAGAAGGATGTGACGAAGTACGTCAAGAGTTGCATCACCTGCGCTACCACCAAATCTGCTCCGAGGCAACCAACTGCGAGTCAGGTCGCCAGAGTACCGCAACTACCTTGGGACGTTGTAGCTTTTGACGTCCTCGGCCCATATCCGGCCAGCAAGAGGTCGAAGAACCGATACGTTCTACTAGCCACGGATTGCTTCTCAAACTGGGTGGAGTACCGCTGTGTCCAAAGAGCAAGAGCTAAGCAATGCACGGAGTTCATTCGCGAGGAGATCTGCAACCGATGGGGATATCCGCGAACCATCATCACGGACAACGGTGGACAGTTCCGGAGTGACACCTGGGAGCGCTTTCTCACCAGGAATAACATCGCCCAGCAGAACTCCCCGGTCTACCACCAGAGAGCAAACCCAGCAGAAAGGAGAGTCCAGGAAATCAAGAAGGGACTATGGGCTCGGCTCCTGGGCAAAGCAGAAAACTACTGGGAGAGCGTCCTACCTGATGTCATATTCACCCTACGGACCAGGAGAAACGAAGCAACCGCAGAGACGCCGGCGAACCTCCTCCTGGGATACCACCCACGCCGCCCCAAAGAGGAAGTTAGAAGACAGGAGATAGCAGAAGCAAGAGAGGAGAAAACCTAAAAATTGGAAATACGGGAGATACCGAAATAGATGAGGAAATAAACAAATTTAATTCAGTGTATAGCGTAATGGACGATACGAGACCACTAAAAATAACGGTAAAGGAAAAAGATATCCCCCCAGGCCCCACTGAGAGACTACTGAGGCAGAGAAAAAATAGTGAACTGTCGGACAGCAGCGACGCGGAATCTGACTTAAATAACACAATAACCAGGCTTAGCCAACTAATAAAAGCGAAAGCTAAATCTACCCTCGAGACAGAGACACACAATAGATTTATCACCCTCTCGGACACGGAAACTGAAGCAGAGATGGAGGTGGAAGATACCATAGAAAAACAAGAACAAAAAATAACAGATGAACATAAAAAGCATAATAAGTCACAGGACATAACAAAAGAAAAGACACCAAATAAGAAAGAGAGCAAAAAACAAAAAATTAAATACTATCCGCCCATCGCGATTGATGGCCAGACGACAAACCACCACGAGTTTATGAGTGAAATAGGGAAACATATCAAGGGAGGATTGCAACATAAATACACAATTAACTCCACAATCCTCTACGTCAGGAACGAAGAGGAATATGACCAATTTGTGAAACTCTTGAAGTCAGAAGAGGTACAACATCATACCTACACAAAAAGAGAGGACAAATCACTTGCATTCGTACTTAGGGGGCTAAGCGACGGGGTGGAACCAGACGAGATAGCGGAAGACCTGGAGACCGAATACAACATAAAAGCCAGAGAGATCTACAAAATGAAAACCAAAGGTAGACCGTTATATTTGATAACGACAGATCCAGCAATCACCCTGGCATACCTAAACAAAATGGTAGGAGCGATCCTGAACACCAGAATTACATGGGAGTTGAGAAGAAATGAAAGAAGAATGGTGCAGTGCCACATCTGTCAAGGGTGGGGACACGCAACTTCCAACTGCGGTAGGAAACCAAAGTGCATGAAATGCGCTGGGAACCACCTAAGCAGCGCTTGTCTAAAGCCTAAAACAATTCCGACAAAATTTGGGGAAGAACACTCATAAAACCGGGCCTAAGGTCGGGTTGCTCGTACGCGGATTAAATTCGGGATCAACTAATCTCGGATCAAAGTTAGTACGGGATTAACTCTTTACTCGGGTTGGACAAAACATTTTTGATCTCGGATCAACTATTCCCGGTTTGATTCCGAGCTTAATCCATAATTCGATTATTTTCTTACTATTATTTTGATTAATCGAATGAAAAATGACAGCAGTGATATATAAAGCTGTTTAAAATGAAGAAATCAGTTTCATAACCTCAAATAAAGCGATTTTATTAGTTATAATTCCCGTTTCTCGGTTTTTTCGGCAATTTCCCGCTGAAATCAACGCCTTTTTGGCATTCTTCACAGTACAATCGTGCCGTGAACGTCATAATGTCGAAGAGAGCAATAAATTTTTCCCTTAGGGACAAAAATCAATTGCTAGACATAGTTAAAAAGTAAGGACATACAAATTTCTTACAAATAATTTAGTATTTAGTTGTTTAAATTCGTTAATTCATTACCAGATGACTTTCCTACGGTCCTATCTAGATAAATACCTTCCTAATTATCAAATATTTTCCCTCCTGCTTAGATATAAACGTATTGTCGAGGATAAGTGCACATCGTCAATTGCTCTCGAGAAAAAAAAAAGAATATTTGGGAGGTCATAACGGAGGAATTTAATGCCGGAAGCATTTGTGACCTCCCAAGGAACTCCAAGCAATTAAAATTGCTCTTCAAAAATTTGAAACAAAAAGTTAGAAAAGACGTCGCCCAAGTAAACGTAAAACCAATACATAGCATTGCTTCTACATAGTAATAAATAAATACATCTTTTTAATAGAAAGATACCTGCGCGCTTTGATAGCGAGAGAAGAGGACGACAAAGGTATCCGAGCCATAAGAGGAGGCACAAACCAGCCTGTGCTGTGACTTTGATGATGCCGCAATCTACCGGGTGTCCCAGAAGTTTCTGACCCATTTTAACTGCAAATATATCGGAACTCAGAAAAGATAGGGAAGTGCGGTTTTCAAAGAACAATTTCTTTTTATATAAAGTTTTTTTCAGTATAAATGTTTCATTAGTAAAATCTTATATAGGGTGTTTTAAAAAATGGGTGTTTTTTAAATCAAAAAATCGCCGATTTTTTTAATGGAACACCCTATATATTTTTATTCTATCTGAAAGATGAACTCTTTCCCTTTAAAAAAATGTATAATTTGTTGAAGTTTTGAAGAAAAATGAGTGAGTTATTTGATTTTTTAGTATAGGCTGTTATGTAGGCATCTACGGGTTTCAATGTAAAAGTAGGCTTTGAAATTTTTATAAATTCAACAAACTGACACAACGAACTGTCAAAGTAATTCATTGCGATTTGTTTTCGACTTATTTTCAATAATGGTGCGATTTTGTTCACGTGAAAAATCAAAAACTGTGTTATTGTATGCTAAGTATGAATCAGTTGTTATTACCAAAAGAAGATTTCGTCAGGTATTTAGGAAACATCCACCTTCAAAAAACAGCATTAAAAAATGGTACGCTGCATTTCTACAAAGTGGATCTATAGAAAGGAAGAAATATCAAACACGTAATGGTGATATTTTTTTAAATAGACTCTTACGTATTCAGGAAACATTACAAGAACATAATAATCGAATATCTCTTCGCAAAGTATCATCCACAACTGGAATTTCAAAATCCGAAGTTCAGAGATGTATGAAGGTATTAAAGTTAACTCCTTATAAAATACAGATACACCAAAAAATATATGAAAGGGATTTTCAAACCAGAATTGTTTTTTCTGAGACATTACTAGATTTATTTAGAGAAGTTCCTGATGTTTTACTTATAATGTCAGATGAGGCTGGATTTCATTTAAACGGAAGATGTAATAAACATAATTGTCGCATATGGGGGTCTGAAAATCCAAGGGTAATTGAGGAATACGAAAGAGATTTACCAAAGTTGAACGTTTGGTGTGGCGTTTCTAAAGAAAAAATATATGGACCGTTCTTTTTTCAAGAAACTACAATTACTGGTAATGTCTACACAGACATGTTAAAAAATTACCTATATCCACAACTGGAACAATATGGCATCATAAATTCAGTTTACTTTCAGCAAGACGGTGCACCACCACACTATTCACTTGTGGCTAGAAATTCTTTAACAGAAACATTTGGAGATAGGTGGATTGGGAGAGCTGGACCAATTGAGTGGCCTGCCCACTCACCAGACTTGACGATTCCAGACTTTTTTATATGGTCTTTTATCAAAGATAGGTGTTATAATCCTATTCCAGAGACTCTAGAACAACTGAGATGTAACATTGTCCGAGCATTCCAAGAAATTACCCCAGAAATGTTGCGAAATTCTTTTCAGAACTTTTCATTCAGGTTACAAAAATGTAGAGACCAAAATGGACAACACTTGGAACATCTTAAGGATTTTTATTAAATTAGATAATTTAATAAAAATAATAAAGTTAATTTTTAATAAAATTTGGTACATATCTTTCAAGTTTGTGTTGTTATTTTCTTTTGTAATTTTTTGTGTCAGGCAGTCAGACATCTCTATCTAATAAACATTTATCATTAAAATCCAAATAACTCACTTATTTTTCATCTAAACTTCAACAAATTATACATTTTTTTAAAGGGAAAAAGTTCATCTTTCAGATAGAATATATATAGGGTGTTCCATTAAAAAAATCGGCGATTTTTTGATTTAAAAAACACCAATTTTTTAAAACACCCTATATAAGATTTTACTAATGAAACATTTATACTGAAAAAAACTTTATACAGGGTGTTTCATTGGGAAAGGGCAATATTTTAACCCTGTATAGAGGTCACCCAGGGGATTACAAAAAACCCATATACTATGGGTCTTGCGTCCTTTATAACCGAGTTACAGGGTGTTTTTTGAATTTGGCCCATTTCTTTCGACACCTATAACTTTTGAACCACTCAGTATATTTTTTTGATATTTGGCATAGATATTCTATACCTTTAGGACAATTTATTGCCGCATTAAAAAATTACAAAATCCAGGTCCGGATTTAGAAAAATTAATAAAATTTGACCGACCCTAAAACAACACCCTATACATCATATTTTTAAAAATTGAATTTCAAATTCAGAAAGAGCATAAAAAACTGAATGTATTCATCAACTTTTTATTTTCCCGCATGCCGTTTTTCTACCAAAATTTAAACGTTAAAATGTACATTATGAGATTTTTGGTCCATGTAAATGGTAATTGAAGGGATTTTAATTATTTTTTCTTTAATAAAACCAGATTTACTTAACACTTTCATGAAAATTCTTGAAATAGACCTATTGAACTTGAATTAACATTCACATAAACCAATAAAAATTACAATTACAGATCCGCACTTAATAAAATTTAATGTTAATAAATTTTAAGTTAATAAAATTAAAATGATTTTATTTCATTTAATAATTAATCATTGATTATTTAATTTTTACATTTCTACATGAGAAAATTCACAACTTAAGTAAGTAATTTACTAGATGTTTCAAAAAAGATACTAGAATAAGTATTCTTTTCCACACCACCAAGAGGTAGAACACAAGGCGCGTTTTTCTAATGAGGTATCCCCAAAAGGCCTAATCCACACGAACTGGCAAAATAAAACAATGAATAAAAAATATGAAAAATAAACAAAAAAATTAACAAAAAACAACTCTTTAACCAAATAATTAATATCTACTAATTTAATACTAATTATAAATAACAAAATGATAACTAACAAACTAACAACAAAAAACACCAGAAAAAAAGTCATTTTAACAATTGCTCAAAATGTTCTCCATTTTGTTTGATACATAATCTAGCTCTCCTAATCAAGTTGCAAATAAATCTTCTAAGAACATTGGGATTGTTTTATAATTCTTTAAAAGTGCTTACTAGGTAAATGTGTTTTATCTCTTGGTGGTGTTAAAAAGAGTACTTTTAGTATCTTTTGTAAAGAAGCTAATAAATTACATAGTTAAGTTTTGAATTTTCTCACGTAGAAATGTAAACATTGATTAATCAATGATTAATTATTAAATGAATTGAAATCATTTTAATTTTATTAAGTGCGGATCTGTAATTGTAATTTTTATTGGTTTATGTGAATGTTAATTCAAGTTCAATAGGTCTATTTCGAGAATTTTCATGAAAGTGTTAAGTAAATCTGGTTTTATTAAAGAAAAAATAATTAAAATCCCTTCAATTACAATTTACATGGACCAAAAATCTCATAATGTACATTTTAACGTTTAAATTTTGGTAGAAAAACGGCATGCGGGAAAATAAAAAGTTGATGAATACAATCAGTTTTTTATGCTCTTTCTGAATTTGAAATTCAATTTTTAAAAATATGATGTATAGGGTGTTGTTTTAGGGTCGGTCAAATTTTATTAATTTTTCTAAATCCGGACCTGGATTTTGTAATTTTTTTAATGCGGCAATAAATTGTCCTAAAGGTATAGAATATCTATGCCAAATATCAAAAAAATATACTGAGTGATTCAAAAGTTATAGGTGTCGAAAGAAATGGGCCAAATTCAAAAAACACCCTGTAACTCGGTTATAAAGGACGCAAGACCCATAGTATATGGGTTTTTTGTAATCCCCTGGGTGACCTCTATACAGGGTTAAAATATTGCCCTTTCCCAATGAAACACCCTGTATAAAAAGAAATTGTTCTTTGAAAACCGCACTTCCCTATCTTTTCTGAGTTCCGATATATTTGCAGTTAAAATGGGTCAGAAACTTCTGGGACACCCGGTATTTTGGCAACGGTATTTTTGATATAATTTCTCGATTATTCCTTATTAACCCCCTCTGCTTTAGATATGTGTCCACTTCAACCCGAGCCCGTCCTTCAAATTCAAAACCTTGAACTCCAAGAACCCGCCGTAGAACCAGTAGAGCCAATTCCAGGCCCCTCCTGGAGAAAGTCTCCTGTTGGTCCTCCTGCCCATCGTCTGTAATGGTCTCTGAATCTTCTCTACCATCTATTCGGAGGAGACCGAAAAAATCTACTATAAATTATCGACAATTGTATTTAAAAAAAAATATGAAGCCGCCTGTGTTGAGCTCAAAACTAAGAGTTTTGAGCTGCAGGCAAAAAAAGAGCTACATGAGCTCGATGTAGCTATAAAAAAAACAATTATCAAGAACAATTTAATTTTAATTACATTCTATTTTTTACTATCTACATATTTTTAATAAACTAGTTTTTTCCTTTTTAGGATTTTTTAAAATGTAAATATTAAATATTTTACATTCTACAAGATCATGAGAAATGGGCATCTAGGGTAATTTATTGGAGACCCCGAGAAACGAAGCGTCTAGTGTTGGAAGTCGACAGGGAAGATAGATCCATGACATCAAACGACAAGCTAAAAATAAGTTCTACGTCTAAAGGAAGAAATTGCGTGACAAATTTTTGTTCGATTACAATTTTTTAAAGGCATCTTTAAAAAATGAAATTAATTCTTTATACAAAAATACCAGAATTCATAAAAAAGTTATTTTTAAATTGTAATTATTATATATTTCAAAGATTTGCGGCAATCTACGTGTTAAATGTCTCCAAAAAGCTTGCTCATCATTATCAGGAAATACCGATATAGAATTACAATCGTTAATGCACCACGGTCAAGATTGTACTGTTATTAAAAACGTCTTATCTACAAAAACGTGGAAGTCGTATAAAAATAAAACGTTGGAGGATAAAATGATAAACAAATTATTTAACGAAATTACAACCCTTCGATACATTTTTTTTTAAATTAAACCCTAAAACAGCCCGCAGAAAAATAAAACACGTAAAAATTAAAAATAAAAATTACGGACCGCGACTGGACTCGAATTGCAATCCATCGTGTCACAACTCCAATCGTTAAAAAGCATCGCTACGCCGAGCTTTGAGGCAAGCATACGAGCGCGGTTTAAATGCTATTAATCGTATTCATGTACGTAATAATGACGTATTGTTGTAATGATGGTTGCGTGCAAATCATCACACCTCGTATATACCGATTAACAGGGTGTCGAAAGGGTTGGAGGCACACATTTACTCATGTATCGCCATACACCCTTTACAGTTCTTGCAAAATTCCACCAAATGACCTTCTACTGTACCAAAATGATCATCGACGTTTCATAACGATACCTACGGGTATGCAACAATAATTACACATTTTTAATCGGTCTTTTTTCGGAGTGTTTAAGGGTTGGGGGTAAGTTACTTCTTCACATCGCCGAAGAATGTTTTTGTTCTTGCAAATTTCACCAGAAGGTCTTCCTAAGCCCACCACCTCGATGGCCATCCACCATTGAGCCAGAACTCTCATGATTTGAGTGAGCCAGAACTCTCCTCGTATATCTACTTGTAGGTAATTTGATATGGGAGAACATGACTTCACGATCATACTTGATACAATTTGAAGCCAAAATTCCAACCCAGGACATAACAAAAATAACCGGAATCGACAACATAAAAGTAAAAACAAACTGGGATGAATTCAGAAAACAACTACGTACCCAAACAATAATAAATAACAAAATAAAAAATTCAAATGACATTGATGACGAGCTAACTAAATTGACAACACTTATACAAGAGACAAAAAACAAAACAACAACAGCACAAAAAACAGGACCCTACCAATTAATCCTGCCAAAGGAAATAACGGACATGATACAAAATAAAAACAGACTTAGAAGAAAATACCAACGGACAAGATTAATACAAATAAAACAAGAATATAAAGAACTTACTCACACGATACAAGCAGAAATAAGAGAAATAAAACCCAAAAAAATGGGAAGATGATCTCAGAAAAATTACAAAATCAGATAGAAACAAACTATGGACCATATTCAAATCACTAAAAAGAGAAACAATAACAGACATACCGGAACTTAAACAACGTTTTTACATCTAATTTCAAACAACAAAAAAAAACTTATCAGGTTTGGCAGGTTTTTTCAACAGCTTTTGTCTGTACGCTTTTTTCCAGCCCAAAAATTTATGTTAATTACCATAGATAAAAAATTGTTCATGCTATACAACAATAAATTAAAATATAAATATAAAACAGTCTTTGTAGGAATAATTAGATTATGAAATGTATATATTCATAAGTAGTTATAGCTATACCAGTTCTAGACCACTTTCGAGAGAATGGCCTAGAATCGGTATAGAGTTTGAGGTGGTCTAGAAATGGTACTGCATTTCGAGGTGGTCTAGAAATGGTATAGCATTTCGAGGGTAGATGGAAAAAATATCCAAAAAACGCTGGGCGGATTCGAACCCGGGTCATCCGGACCGCAACGTTAAGCGCTTTACCAACTCGGCTACGCACCTACCCGACGGTAAACGTTCAAAACGTTGATACCTTTCTGCCGATCGGCGCAGCGCTCGCTCGAGCGCTTAGATACCGGGGGCGCGTTTGGGCCTTTTGGCGCACAGGGGATGACGTCACGAGGACCTCCGGGCGTTTAGATACCGGGCGCTTAGATACCGGGCGTTTAGATACCGGGCGTTTAGATACCGGGCGTTTAGATACCGGCGCTTAGATACCGGGCGCTACCGCGCGGGCTCTTGGGTGCGCAGGGGTTCATGATGACGTCAATAACGTTGAACGATTTCGGTATATCGTTTTAGCTTGTTGAAACTTGTTGGAACTTGTCTGGGGGATGTGCGTTATTGTAAATAAAAAATCATTAGTCATACTATTTGATAAACTATTTTGCAGATAGAATGCAATGTAAGTAACCTTGATATTGAAATAAATAAGAATGTTTTAATGATGCAATCATCAGTTGTTTATGAACTGTTAGTTGAGTGAAATTAATTGTTTGATATTAGCTACTAAAGAAAAAAGGTGAGTTATTTATTTCTTTTAATATTACTTATTTAATTAGAATATTAGATGTCGTTTGTAGATCAACTAAATGCTGTGAGCTTGAAAGCCAGAGAGAATAAACCAATTATAAAATTCAATGATTTAAATATAGGCGTAGCCTACCCTATACAAGGTGCCAAAGTTATACAAACAAAATTTGGTAGTTCAATACTTGTTGAACTTGGAGATTACGTAACATTTTTACCCACCAGAGTGACGGATAGTTATTCAAAACATTTGGATAAACTTTGTTCTGGAAACTACTCCTTGACCATTACCGGGAAACAGGATTGTGGGAACCTTCCGCCTAGAATACTTTTTCAAATAGAGGTAAATTTTCGTTAATATTTAAACAAAAAAAAGTTTAATTATTTTAATTTCTTTTTAAGGAGACACCTGTAGAACAGTGTGCATAAAACCCTACTACCGCTTCAAGATTGGATGCTGATTAATTTTACTACCTGCTTTCCTATCAAGTAGAAATATTGATTTTAAATTAATGTAAGTTAATTAGGTATTATGAATCAGATTATTAATACTAGTAGTGAAATAATAACCGTTTGTACAAAAGCATTAGCTATAATTAGTGAAAATCCGAACCCATATGATGTTAATAAATGGGTGAAAAATCTTCATAAAAATATTAAACTTTTTAATAAGGCATTGCGGAATGTAACATTGTCAGTTGGTGAACAGAGAAATCTCATCACAAATTTAGGTCATTTAAAGCGTCTGCGTGTCTTAATTAAAAATGTAGGTACTAAGAAGGGAAAAGGATTATCAAAGAATCGTAGTGATAGGATTAAATGGGAAAATCTTACTTCTTCTTTTAAAAATCGCATTCAAACCGGTGTTATAATAAATTTAACGCATAAAGATTTGGATAATTTTTTTGAAGATGCATTTAAAACAACTAAATTCAAAATTAATTTTCTTTTAAAAAAAATGTCTGCTATGAAAATTAATACAACATTTTCTGGTGAGTTTATAAAAGGATCCTTAGATGAAGATAAAGTCGATCATGATTTCAAATACTTTAGTACAAAAAATGAGGTTATTACAAAAGGGGATAATATACGAGATTGGTTTAAACGAAACGTTATTGATGAAATTTTTAAAAAATTATCTGAATTTCAAGAACGTGGGTCAAGTTGGGCTTTAAGTAAAATAATTTCTTTAGAAATAAATTTTAATAAATTTGATATAGGTATAAGACCTTCATCTTTCATTAAATTACCGAAACAAATTATGATAAAACGTGCTTGTATCAATATTAAAAACAATGACAATGCTTGCTTCTATAGATCCGTTGTGGCAGCACTGTACCCTTCTGAAAAACACGTTGATCGACCCTCTTCATATCCTCCTTATAATCATGTGTTCAAAATGGAAGGTTTGCCCTTACCTATGCCTATTTCAGAAATTCATAAATTTGAAAAACTTAATAACATATCAGTTAACGTATACGGTTTGGAATATTGCAACTCAAAAAAAGGTTTTTATTATAATGTAATACCGTTAAGAGTAACAAAAATGAAATTAGAAAATCATGTAAATTTATTACTTATTCAAAATTTTTATATACCAAAATTAAATGATTATGAAGTACCACCGAAAGAAAATCTCGAAGATTCTGAAGATGAATCCGGCATTCAGTTTCATTATTGTTTGATTAAAAATTTATCTCGCTTAATTTCTAGTCAATTCAACAAAGATGGTCATAAAAAGTTTATTTGCGAAACCTGCCTCAATTATTTTCACGATAAGAACAAATTTGAAGAACATGTATTGATTTGTTCGAGATTAAATGAGTACAAAATTTCATTTCCAAAATATCAATCGATTAAATTTCAAGATATTATTTACAAACAAAGAACACCATTTATAATTTATGCTGATTTCGAGTCAAAATTAGAAAAATATACCGATGTAAATTCAAAATCTAAATCGAAAAAATACCAATTACATGTAGCATACAGTGCAGGTTATTACTTTAAATGTCAACACGATGATTCGTTATCTTTTTATAAAAGCTACCGTGGAGAAGATTGCATGAAGTGGTTCTCTAATGAAATGAAAAATGTCGCCAATTTGGTTAAAACTAAAACAGAAAATATAGTACCGATGAAGGATCATAACAATCTAGTAAAATCAAGTCATTGCTTTCTTTGTGAAAAAGCTTTTACACCTTCAGATACCGTTGTATCTGATCATAATCATTACGATGGTTCTTTCCGCGGATTCTGTTGTCAATCTTGTAATTTAAATTTTAAGAAAAAGTTGATAGTTCCCATAGTATTTCATAATCTCAGTGGTTATGATTCACATTTTATGATAAGAGACTTAGCTTCAAACGGTTACATTACTCTTTTGCCTATCAATAAAGAACGGTACATATCTTTTACACTTCATGATGATATAACCGGTGTAAAATTTAGATTTATAGATTCATTTCGATTTTTAGGAGCATCATTAGATAGTTTAGTAAAAACTTTAAGTGAAAGCGATCTATTTATTTTAAAAAAAGAATTTGCACATCTCGATGAAAATAGATTTAAATTACTTACTCGAAAGGGAGTTTTCCCTTACGATTACATTGATTCAACGGAAAAATTAAATGAAACAAGTTTACCTTTAAAGGATGATTTCTATAATTATTTAAATGATGAACATATCGATGATGAACAATACAACCATGCAAAAACCGTATGGCAATGTTTCAATATAAATAATCTAGGGGAATACGCTGATTTGTATATGAAAACTGATATTCTATTACTTGCTGATGTATTTGAACAATTTAGGGAAAAATGTTATAAAGCATATGAACTTGATCCAGGTTGGTATTACACAATGCCTGGCTATACTTGGTCGGCAATGTTAAAGTACACAAAATGCGAACTTGAACTTCTTAATGATGTTGATAAAGTTATGTTTATAGAGAAAGGCATACGTGGAGGTATATCAGTTTGTTGCAATAGATATTCTAAAGCAAATAATAAATATATACCAGATTATGATCCATGCAAACCTTCTAAATACATATTATATCTAGATGTAAATAATTTATACGGTAAAGCAATGTCCGAACCGCTTCCGTACGGAGGATTTGAATGGTGTGATACAAACATTGATATTACTCAAATAGCTGACGATTCATCTGAAGGATACATTTTACAAGTCGATCTTGAATATCCTAAAGAATTACATAATTATCATCGAGATTTTCCATTCTGTGCAGATCACTTCATTCCATCGGGTTCAAAATTTAAAAAATTGTGTGCAAACACTTTATGATAAAAAAGAATATGTTATTCATTATAGAAATTTAAAACAGGCAATAACACACGGTTTAAAGTTAACTAAAATTCATAAAGTTCTCAAATTTAAACAATCACCATGGTTAAAAGGCTATATTGATTTAAACAATTCGTTTAGAACGTTGGCTAAAAATGATTTCGAAAAAAAATTGTTCAAACTAATGAATAACGCGGTTTTCAGCAAAACCATGGAATCGGTAAGAAAACATCGAACCGTTAAACTTTTGCGGTCATGGGTAGGTCGTTACGGAGCAAAAAATTATATTTCCGATCCTAGGTTTCATTCGAGAAAGATTTTTGCTGAAAATTTAGTGGCTGTGGAAATGAGAAAATCTGAAATAATTTTCAATAAACCCTTATACATTGGAATGGCTATTTTAGATATATCAAAAACCGTTATGTATGATTTTCATTACGATTATATTTTACCGAAAATGGGTATAGATAGGTGTAAGCTTCTGTATATGGACACCGATAGTTTTTTTACGAATTGATTTCCGATGATGTATATGAAGAGGTAATAAAAATGGATATAGATAAATTTGATACAAGTGATTATCCTGTAGATAATATATTTAATATTCCACTCGTCAATAAAAAAGTTTTAGGTAAAATGAAAGATGAAGCACAATCAAAACTTATCACTAATTTTGTTGGCCTTAGATCGAAAATGTATTCATATAAAGTAAATAATAAGGTGGTTAAGAAATCGAAAGGGGTTAAAAAAAATGTTATTAAGAACAGAATTACATTTAAACATTACTATGATTGTTTGGTAAATCTTAAACCTCTTTATGAAAAACAATGTAGCATTCGTTCATTTAATCATAACGTATTTAGTATAGAACAAGAAAAATTATCTTTAAGTGCATTCGATGATAAACGTTACCTTCTACATGATTCTCACGACACCCTTCCATGGGGACACTATCTGATTCATAATAATTTAGATTAAGATTATGTAATATACGTTTTACGAATTAAAATATTAAATATAATTTGTAAGTCTTTTATTTATAACAGAAAATTTTTTTAATTAATAAAAATAAATCACAGTAAGAAACAACTTGTTAAAACCTGTTGGAACGCCTATGTACTTCGTTGCAACAGTTTGACCTTCATCACATCTGCGATTATCTCAGTTGGTATTTACTGATAACGATAAACATTTCGAGGCATTTAACACGTGCGGTGGCCTATTTTTAAAAGTCAGTTAAAATTCTTTTATAATGTGACCTTTAAGAGGATGACAATATTTTAAATTAAAAAAATTAATAGAAGTACATTTGAAAAAAAAATACTTGGAAAATATTAAGATAAAATCGCTATCGCCTCGTTACCGTATTGGGTTACCTACTATACCGAGTTGTTATTGTTGTCGAGATAAACTATAAGTAAATAAAACAAGACGATATAAAATTAAAACACTTTGTTTATTTAGGTAATATATTTAAAAACCAATAGTACAAGTGATTAACATTATTTTTTGTACACATAAATTTTCCATTGGATACGTGATGAGGGCACTTAGGATAGATGGACACAAAATTTCCCGTAGCAAACGACGTGTTATCGAACGTAGTTACATCGATGATTGAAGATGAAAATCCAAGTTCCTTACATTTTTCCATTAAAAAGTCTATTTTCTGATTACCTCTAACGTAAATAATATCCGCGGAATTGAACAGATAATTTTCCAATATTTTATTAATTTCGGAGTATTCCACTTCACCACTGTCATAAGACAATCCATGCACAAATCTCTTCAAATAGCTTATGGTTCGTTTATCTCGTCCGTTAAGAGTTTCGTAAGATACAAGTGGTTTAAATAAAAATGTCGATTGTTGATTACCGATTTGAATTGACAATTCCTTGGGATGGAAGGCACCGTTAACTACGATACCTTGGATGTCAACGAATGCTACCTTCATGATTGTTGATGTAAAACTGACCAAATTAAATTTAAGTGAAACTCTTAAACACTTCTGTCAGTGGGTAATATTCCAATAAGAAGTCATGAATAAGTATACAATACGCCTTTGTTTTATCTGGAAAACCGTCATCTGCTTCGATGTCTAACTTCACATCGACAGTTGATGATTTCATACTCTCTTCTTGTTTTGAACAGTCTATTATGAAAATTGGATGTTTCTTGAATGTAGTATAAGTTAAAACGCAATCTTTTTGTGTGGAATGCGAATAACTCGGATAAAATTCAGTGTAATTAAAGTAAGCTTCATTGTAATGATTGTTTGCAAAATCTAAACGCATTCGTTCATTGGGATAATATTCACCATTTAGACACAATCTTATATTGTTGATATGTACGTGATCAAAGGTTGTAGGATCAGCTGAGGCATCATCACGTGTATTAGTTTGAAAAAATACAATGACGTATCGAGGTTTTTCAACAGCACTGCTAGTTTTAACTGACCATATTTCTCTTCTCGCATTAGGAGTGATTGCGGGTAATTCATTTAATTCCCATTTTCTAAAAGGAATCAATATAGGCCGATCCGTTTGTATGGCTCTCATGAGCTTCTCTTTGACTTCATCGTTAGGATAAATATGTTTAATTTTCAATTCGATACTATCGATAACGACCTTAGCGTTTGTTCCGGTGGATGGTTGAGCGCCAGTTTTTTCCTTGATAATAATGCAATCGTTATCATTGCGAGCCCTTACAAGGCGAATCGTTTGTCTTCCGCATGTTATCATGGGATAGTCATTGAAAATATTGAAAATATGTTTAAGAGGTATCATTAAACTGAATGTTTTGTTGGTGTTATTTAAAATTGGTTCCATAGATCCATAATTCCATCCTGCTATAGCCATATGACGTGAATCCTGTGATTTATAACAAGTTAATGCTCTAACGGTGCTAATTATACCGGGATCTCGCACAGTTTCGATTTCTTTACCGCTTTCATTGTACGTACAAGAATCGAATAAGAATGCACCGAAATTGGATGCCAGTGATACATTGCCAGTTCCTTGTACCACTAATTTTCCCGTTATAACCAATTGAGAAGCGCTCATAGCAAAGAACGAATCTACCTGATTCACACTAAATTCCACAATATCACTATTTTCAAATGATTTAACAAACGGAGTATACGTTCTATATTCTGCTTTGCGAATTGACTCATCGATGGTGGGTGAACGGTAAAGATCAAACATCGATGAAACAACGCTATCTGCATTATCGACTTTTCTTCGTTTGAACTCCATTATTTTTAACAATTAATCCAATTGATCGAAGAAATGAAACGTTTTCGGCGGTTAGATGTTCCCTAGAAGGCTTTGGCCAGACTAACAATTTCGGATTTAAACAATCACTTATAACTAATCCCATTTAGGTTTAGCTCTAAGCTCCAACACAATCGTGCTTATTTCACCACGAAAATTTACCGGATGTCCTTCTTGATCTAACGCTAAAACTGTAATATTCGTAATGACGCGTTGAGGTATAACCGGCAAATACAATAGATTCGAAGGTGTTTCAATAATTGCGTATCCTGGATCTTCTCTAATAGAAAATTCGTAAATCGTATGTGAAGGTCTGTCACCGTTGAAGGCTCCCCAAGTAATGTTGCTATCAAAGTGTATGCTCGATACTTTTATAATTTTAACTGGCAAATCCGAATAATGCGTCATACCAGAATCGAAAAGTTTTTCGGAAAATCCCAAAATTCTACCGATATTATTAGGTTCTTTGAAGGATATTATATATTTACTACTATACATTTCACATTTAAGAGTATTGTTGTTGGGCTTCAATGAAAAGTATAGGTTAGGATCACCATCGAGACCCATTTTTTTCTGAATGAAAGCTTCGATATCGGAAATTTCATAGCAGCCAGCCGGAAATTCGATAATTTTTAATTTGTCCTTGTCGTTTACATCATAATAGTAGAATTTTTCACCGTCTTCAATATTAGGAATTGAGTAATACGATGTAAACGATCTAAGTGCTAACTCATAATCGTACTTAGGATTTAAGATGATAGGTGTCTGAGGTTTAAACGAAAATACATGATTAGTACTGTTTACTCTCAACAATTGCGACATGACTACTGACACATTACATTTTAGTTATCCTTAATATATTCACTTAAACAAAGTACGCAATGTGAAGTCATTGTAGGTCCACATACGTCACACCAAATATGGCGATTCGGATCCGTTTGACATGGTAAAAGTGACTTATATTTTTCTCTCTCCTCTTGCGTCAAGTCGAACCACAATTCTTGAAGATTTTTAGCGCTTTTCAAAAGACGTCGAATTACATCGGCATCCATTGTATAAAAATTTCAAACATAAATGTCCACAATTGACTTGATTGAATGTTTGAAAGCGATCGTTATTATAGAAAATACGATTTTCACTTAAATATTCAACGAGTTCAGGTGGCGGTTTCAAATTACCGAATGAATCGAAATATTCTACGTCGTTATTTTTCTTGATGTAAGCTACCCAATGGGTTCCGTTGTTAGATGACAGATCTAAATTGACAATTGCGCATTCTCTTCTCAATGGATTTGAAGGTAATGTGTCTCGCATGAAAACACCGCGAAAATTCGGTATTTTCAATCGTTTCGCAAAATATCTTAGATCTATATCATACAACGGTCTATTGGGCAGCTTTATTGGAAGTTTTTTTGCTTCTTCATATACAACCCCAATCCTCTTTTAGCGTTCTTCTTCAAATACAATCCTTTACCGATTGATTCCATTGCATTATTATGACGTTTTTCTTCTTCGAGTTTTTTCTGAGCATTTCTAGAATCGATGACTGTTTTTGCAATAGCACTTGCTCCACCGGCAAGTGAACCCAAGGCTGACAGTCCCGCAAATATCGGTATTAACGGTAAGAATCCTCCTTCTTTAGGAAGTGGAATTACTCTCGGTACTTTCACACGTTTTCGTCCACCGACTTGTTTTACGATTACTCTAGCTACTTTTAAAGCGTCAGAGGCGGCTTTTTTCAAATTTGACGAAGGTTGATATGTTTTTGTAATTTTTCTAACGATATCACGTTGAAACAATTTCGGTCGACCCATACCCAATTTACGTTTTGCCTTCATTCCTGTCGTAACTAACCAAGCTGCAGCCTTTTCACCAACTGATGAATCTTCAGATTTAACACGTTCCCAAGCTTTATTTTCGAGGATTTGATCAGCCTTGTGACGATCCTCTAGAGATTTACTCTGTGAATAAGCGATATCGTGTTCTTTGCAAAACGAATCGAGAGGATTAATGCCCGGATCGCCGCGTTCCAAACGTTTTTTTAATTTAGTACCAGCTGAAATACACATATGTAATGAAATAAAGATATTTAAAAACAAAATAATACTTACGTCCGCAGTATTGATATCCAGGAAGGTGCAATTCAAACGGTAAATTATTTATCAGAGAGTTCAAAACACCTTCACCTCTGTACACGAACATATGGATAATGACAATGAGATCTTACGAATGATTATATTTATAGATTCTCATAACAATGAAAACTTCAAATTATGAAGACCATTCAACAGGAACTGACGTTACCAATAGAAAATTTGGATTTTACTAGAAAATCCGAAAGCAGTAAACATGGAAAATTATTACCAAATTCTTTTAGAGCAATTATATGTGGTCCTAGTGGTTGTGGAAAAACAAACGTTATGCTTTCGCTGCTTTTCAATCCGAACGGTGTAAAATTTAATAACGTTTATGTGTACTCGAAAACGTTAAATCAACCAAAGTATAAACTACTGCAGGAAGTTCTAAGTAACGTCAAAGGTGTTGGTTACTACCCTTTTAAGGAAAACGATGAAATAATTAGCATAACTAAAGCGAAAAATAATTCAATATTCATATTTGATGATATCGCTTGTGAGAATCAACGAAAAATTCGAGAATATTTTACCATGTGTCGGCATAAAGACATCGATGCTGCATATCTTTGTCAAACATTTTCCAAAATTCCTAAACAACTAATAAGAGATAATACAAATTTACTGGTGTTGTTTAAACAAGACGAAATTAATCTTAAACATGTATTCGATGAACACATTTCTCCAGATATGACGTTTGACGAATTTAAGAAAATATGCTCTGAATGTTGGGCGGACAGTTATGGTACGATGGTAATTGTTAAAGATTTTCCAATCAACCAAGGACGTTACCGAAAGGGTTTCGATAAATATATTAAAATATAAACGGTTCAACCATTCTACGACGACATGTCAAACGATGTACTTGCTGCAACGGTTCGTAAAAGAAAAATTGCCGATCTTGCTAGGTCGATCAGAAAAAAATATTTGGCTTTAAAATTAAACAGAGCACAGCAAGATGAATCGATTAATAAACTATTTAAACCAATTTCGGAACCATTAGAAAAAATTGCCAAGACCGAACTTATTAAAAAAGAAGAAGAAGAAAAATCTATCTCACCACATACGTCACCTAAAACCAGGAAACTTAGTGAGCCTTTTGCACCGTCTATATCATCATCTCCCAAAGCAACAAAATATATTCCAATGGAAAGTGTAGTTTCTTACGATGGACGTAGTGATGAGGAATTTAGTGAAATTGATGAGCGTCTTTCAAAATCAAATGAAGATGTTCCATCTGAAGACGCAATAAGGTCTTATATCGAAATGTATCCGGAAGTAAGCAAAGAATACGTCAAGAACTTTTGGAAAAACGATGAAAAAATCGATAACGTATACGGTCCAATATATGACCCTGAAAATGATTGGTGGTGGTTGGGTAAAAAACGTATAGACTTTAATGTTAAAACCGGAGATATAAAAATACTTAATGAAAATAATCATGTTTCCCAATTGCCTGGCACCAAAGGTTTATATGAATTAATATTTTACAATTATCCTAGTTACGATGAAAAGGATTTGGAACCCTACAAGACTCTTTTAGAATTATCAGATGTTCATCGAACTTCAAAAGGAACTTTAAAAGGAACTAGCAGATATAAATACATGAATATTATAAGACCAATGTTTCCAAAAGCACCAAAGGCACATACAGGTCGTGGATTTTCAACCTTAACCTATAATCAGAAACCAATCGAATACATTTACTGGGATGATATTAACGAACTTGTAGATCGATTAAAACTTTTAATTTCATCCAAAGAGGCCGGTAACAATTCGCACGATAATGAAATAATCGCCATCATTAATGAACTCAGAGAAGCAGATATTATAGCATAGTTTAACTGTGTTTGAATCATTTGCAATATGGGTCTTGACAAATTCGGACGTCGTCAACGTGTCGACAGTGCAAAGACATCTTTTATTCCCAAAGTTACAATTCCACATACTAATTCGGGTGATGTTGATATGCAAAATTTACGAGTGTGTAACGTAAAACAACCAACAGATGAAAATGATGCAGCTACGAAAAAATACGTTGATAAAATCGAAAGCAATTTACAATCAACGTTGACATCTAAAATAAACTCGGCATTTGAAAGATTGAATTATCTAACAAAAACTCTACACCGAAGGGTTGTCGCCTTAGAAAGGAAGAATAATTAGTGCAAGCATGTCAAAAGAAAAAATTCAACTCGTTAACGAGTTACACAAACAAGCTCGTAAAAATTTTCGAAGACGTCGGACTATTATTAAAGGAATTGATGACTTGTGGCAAATGGATGTAGCAATGATGCATCCGTTTGCATATCAAAATAAGAAATATAAAATGATTTTAGTTGTTATCGATTGCTTTTCAAAATTTATGTGGACACATCCCCTTAAAACGAAATCGGCTGATGAAGTTACGCGAGCGTTTACGAATATTCTTGAGCAAGCAAAAAGAAAACCGAAAAATCTACAGTCTGATCAAGGAACCGAATTTTTCAACAAAAAGTTTCAAGGTTTAATGAAAAAATATTCAATTAATCATTACAATACGTACAGCGTTACCAAAGCTGCCATTGCTGAAAGGTCCATAAGAACATTGAAAAATAAAATTTATAAATATTTAACTTTAAATGGTACACACAATTGGATTGACGTATTACCGATCATCACAAAAGAGTATAACGATACACATCATCGATCCATAGGACTTAAACCGTCAGAAGTGAATAAATCCAACGAGAAAAATCTCTTAACAGATAAATATTCACATATAAAAATTGCCGGCCCCCGAAAATTTAAAATTGGTGATATTGTTCGATTGAGCAAAAGTAAAGCTATGTTTGAAAAAGGATACACACCTAATTGGACCACTGAATTATTTAAAATTATTAAAATCAATATTACGAATCCTACAACGTACATACTGGAAGATTTACATGGAACTCCGATTAAAGGTGGTTTTTACGAGCAAGAACTTTTGAAAACGTCCACTCCTGATATTTATTTAGTTGAAAAGGTATTACGTCGCAAAGGAAAGAAAATGTACGTTAAATGGCTCGGTTTTGATAAAAAACACAATAGTTGGATTGACAGTAACGACGTTGTATAGAAGAGATACAATATAAAATTTAATAATTTTAACAAAATCTCAGTTGTGATCGAGATGTCTACGTCAAACGATTCAAACAGTGAAACAATGAGTGATTTTGATCCATCTGAAGAATTAGATCGGATTTTAGAAAAATATGAAATGCTCGCAAAAGATGAAAATTATTATCTAATGAATGTCACGTACGACATTGGTGAATATCACATTAGTTGTGGATTAAGTCCAGTAAGAACCTTTAGTCCTGCAATCATCCTTGTTCGTCAAGGTGTATCATCGTCGAAGTTATCTTTTAGTTCGTTCGAATGGATAACATTAATGGAAATATTCGAAGAAAAAATTACAAGTTTTTTCAATGCATCTTTCATTGATAATACAATCGAGTGCGGAGATTATTTCACCGTAGTACAAATTATTGGTGACGATGTAAAATTACTTCAATTGGAAAAGCATGGAATTGTCTACACTCTTACACAAGATGATGTTTATCAAATAATCAATATTAACCGATCTTTAATATCACATCGAATATCAATGTTGGAGCAGTTAAATTTTTGTGTGTATTATAAAAATATCATTAATATCATACGTTCAAATGTACAAAATAATATTTATTTAAGTAAATTGGATTTATTATTCGCTATTTGTGAATCATCAGCAGATAATATATTAAGTAATGTACTTAGGGAATATGTATATTTTTATAAACATAAGGTTGTAAATGACTTGGAAAATTTTTAATAAATGTAAAATTATATTGCAGTCTTTTATTAAAAAAAAAATCCGTTGATTATACGTTCAACCCATTATACTTGTTTGTTTACCATACACTAGATCTGTCAGACAAGTTCCAACAAGTTTCAACAAGCTAAAACGATATACCGAAATCGTTCAACGTTATTGACGTCATCATGAACCCCTGCGCACCCAAGAGCCCGCGCGGTAGCGCCCGGTATCTAAGCGCCGGTATCTAAACGCCCGGTATCTAAACGCCCGGTATCTAAACGCCCGGTATCTAAGCGCCCGGTATCTAAACGCCCGGAGGTCCTCGTGACGTCATCCCCTGTGCGCCAAAAGGCCCAAACGCGCCCCCGGTATCTAAGCGCTCGAGCGAGCGCTGCGCCGATCGGCAGAAAGGTATCAACGTTTTGAACGTTTACCGTCGGGTAGGTGCGTAGCCGAGTTGGTAAAGCGCTTAACGTTGCGGTCCGGATGACCCGGGTTCGAATCCGCCCAGCGTTTTTTGGATATTTTTTCCATCTACCCTCGAAATGCTATACCATTTCTAGACCACCTCGAAATGCAGTACCATTTCTAGACCACCTCAAACTCTATACCGATTCTAGGCCATTCTCTCGAAAGTGGTCTAGAACTGGTATAGCTATAACTACTTTCATATTCATATTCATTGTATATATTCATATTAATAAAAAACCGATTTAAACGAAAATTATCAGAATCGAGTTGTCAAAGCTTGACACAAAGTGACATCGGAAACCGTAAAAAAGTATAAGGGTAAAAACACACGAGTCGACTTCAGTCGAGTCGACAGTCGATTCGACGGTCGACTCGACACATCTTAAATACAAATTTGATGTAATAAAACACATTACAGTCGACGCGACTTTTTGTCGAGCCTTTGTCGATTCGACGAATGATTTTCTCTCGACCTGACAAGCGGCGGAAAAGTCGTCTCGACGTATCATTTAATGCATTTATATGGTTCAAATCACACGTACGGACAAGTATTTGCTCGACTAAGGTAATTATAGTTAATTAATTTGAATTGTTTTAATTTTTATTTAAATATTATTGAAGAATATCTTTCTATAATTTATTTAGTTCAGTATACTAATTGAAATGGCGGAAAAAAGGGAAATTGAGTCCGAAAAATTAATTCTTGCCGTCCAAGAAAGACCTGCCCTTTGGGATATGAGATGCAGGGATTACGGGAATAGGCAAGAAAAAAGAAATTGGGGCCACAGCTTGTAGTAAAATCCTTCATTTTGTCGGTTGCTAATAAGGGGATGGATCCAAAATCTCTTTGTTTGTTTCCTTTTTTTATTTCTTCGATGTAAAAGCCAAATTAAAGCAAGACACTCAATGTTACGATCTATCATAAACGATTATCGGAAACCAACTGAACAATTTTTCTTATGTCGTCTCGACAATTGTCGCCTCAACGAATTTAACGTGTGAATTGTTGGCTCGACCGTCGACTCGACTAAAGTCGACTCGTGTGTTTCTATACTAAGTTTATTCAAAAAAACTATAAAAGTGGTGAACCAACCAAAATACAGTAAAGCTACAATAAAAAGGCCATTGCCAAAGGGCCTAACACCGTTCAAAAATCCAAAAATCGTCGAAAAAATCATTCAAATGGACGAAGAGCTTGACACCATTGTCAATGTCCCCGTAACTAACAGGTACGGGGCACTATTAATTTCTACCGAAGCAGGTGAGTGCTCCACAATGGAAATAAATACAACTAGTACTACACATCCAACACCGGTAATGAAGAAACCATCACCGATCATAATCACAAATGGAACTAATGTAATAAAGGACTACCAAAAGTTCTACAAAAACCTGTGTAACGATGTCCCGGTAATCCGCTTCTAATTCCTGGGGAAGACTCCCAAAACACAAAACTCCTAACAGACAGCTAGAAAATGCATCGAAAAGCCAAATTGGCCCTCACTCACTGAGGAATCGAATTTCACACATACACGAGCAAGGAACAAAAACCTGTAAGAATTGTGCTGAAGGCCGTCCCATTCCTTACAGAGGAACAAATAATATCGTACGAACTAGACGTTCTGAGCTGCGCTAAATTATGAACCAAAGA
Source organism: Phyllotreta striolata (assembly GCA_918026865.1). Lineage (NCBI taxonomy): Eukaryota > Metazoa > Arthropoda > Insecta > Coleoptera > Chrysomelidae > Phyllotreta > Phyllotreta striolata. The sequence continues at coordinate 98,996 of OU900102.1, read as the reverse complement.
AAACATGTCGTCAAGATCGTATCTAATACAATTCCCATCGAAAACGCAAATCCAGGAAATCAAAAAAATCACCGGAATCGACCATATTAAGGTGAACTGGGAGCCCTACAACAAAACTACAATAAGAACACAATGCTACAACTGCCAACGCCATGGCCACGGGTCAGTCAACTGCGGCTATCTATTCAGGTGTGTCAAGTGAGGAAAGCAACATCCCACAAAAGGATGCAGTAAACCAAAGGAACTACCACCAAAGTGCGCTAACTGCAAGGAAGATCATACGGCGAATTATACAGGTTGTCCGGTATACCTGGACTATACACTGTGTTATTTATAAGATGCGACATAGGGATTCCTGTACAAATGTGTCAAAAGCAAGCTAACTTTTTTGCCAAATAACGTTCATAAAAAATAATAACAGATTTAAAAAGATCGTAAAAAAATAAGTCGAAATGGACATTAAATTTTCTTAAATTCGTTCTGGTTTATTAAAAAATGTATAATTAAGTTGAAAAAGTCATACGCGATAAATAAGTCCTTTTTATAACACTATCTAATTTTTTGTAAAAGGGGCGGAGCTAACAGAGATGGTTAAAGCTCTGAAAATTGAAAAAATAATCTTGAAGTAATGTGGTTCAAGTTTTTATTTATTTTTGTTTTTTTTTAATATTTTTGTCTAAAAACATGTTAAATAAAAGTATTTAAATTAGGACAAGCCTAATTGGGCTTAATCAGACAATTTTTTATTGGGTTTTCTAAAAAATAAGGTTGCTGAATATCAACCAAAGACAGAAGAGGAATTGAAAAATATTATTACTAACAAATGTCAAAAAATTAGTAGAACTAATCGTAATTAATAATGTACGGCGGAACTTTTATCATCGTTTGGGACTATTTAGCAGAAAATGAAAAACAATTTGAACATTTAATTAAATAAAAATAAATTCAGATCCCAATTAAGCTTGTCTTAATTTAAATACTTTTATTTAACATTTTTTTTAGACAAAAACATTAAAAAAACCAAAAAGAAGAAAAACACCACAAACTTTGGATTAAGCGCGGTTTGAACCACATTAATACAAGATTGTTTTTTCAAATTTCAGAGCGTTAACCATCTCTGTTAGCTCCGCCCCTTTTACAAAAAATTAGATAGTGTTATAAAAATGACTTATTTATGGCTTATGATTTTTTCAACTAAAGGAAAGGAAAATATAAGAGAACTCGTTGGTTTTTGATAAAATTTTATTAGCGAAAGTTGTTATTAAAAAATGGGATAAATTTAAAGACATTATTGATAAGAATAAAATTTCAAAATACCTAATTAATTTGCAAATATCAATCGCCTTTTTACGACAGTTTATAAATATTCAGTAAACTTTGATCCTCTCATCGTTAAATGTTTTCATTATGTTTGTTATGTGTAGATTTTTTTTTAAAATAGCATGTATAAAATATTGTATAATTAAATTTATCAAAAGAATTTATAACACAATACAGGTTGTCCCACGACGAGTTAAAACTATCTCTATATTGGAAACTACTTATCCGAATTAAATAATATTTGGTATACAGGGTGTCCCAAAATTCACGCCCGTCCTTTCAGAATATGATTCAGTGGGCTAAAACAAATTAACTTTTAAGAGTAAAATTTTTTCGTTTTGTTTTTGATAACCGAGTTATTGATAAAAAAACAAAAAAAATTTAAATTCAACCATTAAACTTTAATTAAAACAAAGTAAGCTAAAAACAAATGACTGGCAGGTTGGTATGGTGATGGTAAAATTTTTAAATTCGTTCTGTCAACTTTCGTCAATATTGGAATAAGTAGAATTTTATTTTATTATAAAAATGGATCATTATTATTCTAATCGAGAATACGTTGACATGATAAAATTATTAGGTGCCTATAATGATAATGCCAGTGCATAAATTATTCGTTTTTATGTTTTTTATGTTCTTATGTTTAATAATGTTTCTTTGTTACTTTGTTTTAATTAAAGTTTTAGTTGAATTTAAAAATTTTTGTTTTTTATCAATAACTCGGTTATCAAGGACAAAACGAAAAAATTTTATTCTTAAAATTTAATTTGTTTTAGCCCGCTGAATCATATTCTAAAAGGACGGGCGTGAATTTTGGGACACCCTGTATACAGGGTATACCACAGTCGATGGCAGGTTAGGCGTTTAGGGAAAACGGAGCGTACGATTGTCGTGAAAATTTGGTTATTTAGGTAATTGGTTCTGCTCTATCGATTTTAAATATTTTTAACGTTGCGGCGTTGCCACTTCTATCGAAAAGTAGCAGCAACTTTGTTATTTTAAATGAGACACCCTGTATATTTTTACATTTTTTGCTCCGCTACTGCTTTCCGATTATTTTTGTATAATACTTCCCTATACCTATCTTTAGCGCTTTTCGAGAAATTCATTATTTTATTTAATTTTTTATTCAAAACATAGCTCTAATTAAATGTTGATTACTGCGGTAATTAGATTAGGAGAAAGCTGAAATTTTGGGATTAGCTTACAGATGCCTTATATATTAGTTATATATTAGTAACCTTTCCAGTAGCCCCCCTACAGAAACCGTTTCAATATCTTTAAAGGGATCATCGTAAAAAAATAATTTATAAGGGTCTGCATCGATCAAATTTTTCAAACAAAAATTATTAACTCAAAAAGTATGCATTTTTGAAATGCGTGTTTTAGACGTTTTGCTTCGAGGACCCTACTTTTGCTTTAAAGAAAAAGACTTTATGGTTAAATTTATGATTAAATTAACTATTAAAGGGGGATCTTTGTCCATTTTTTTTTCAATATTGCTTCAATTATTATAATGTAAATTCTGATCCGATCCTGCATATCCTGCATATCCTTTATATCTTAAACGAGCTTGGGAATTTTTGGAGTACATTATTTCGAACAGGAACTTTCCACACCAATTTCACCCTACTGCAGCATACAGGAATCTTGGTATTAATACCATTTGGTATAGCCAAAGAGTAACCTTAGGTTTTATTACCCCAGGAAATAACTTTTTTTACCGCATCATCTACGACGCATAGTTTCCAGGATAAAGTACCTCGCAATCTGAATTGGCCACCCTGTACATGGTACTGTAGAATTTTTTCCTTTTTTTGAGGTGGGTATTCAAATTTAGTTTTGTATCTAGGGGTACTCCCATATAACTGCTCCACAAAAGTTAAGGAAGTTCACAAATATTGAGATTAATTTAAAAGTTGCAGGTTTTTTAATCGCCAAGTCTAGTATGAATTGTAGAGGTAGGGACAAAAAATCCACTTAGATATGAGAGAAAACCTTTAATTTCACATATTTGAAAATTTGGAAATCAAAAAGTCTGTAACTTTTAAAATAATCGCAAAATTTGCGAACTTTCTTAACTTTTGTGGAGCAGTTTATTTGACAGTATTAAAGAAAGGAATCTCCACCCCCAAAGCTTTAATGGCTTTATTGGTTCGGGTTTGTAGTTCCGAGTGAAGATCATTGCGTTTGTCTTTCCTGAGTTTATCATATTTTTAGAAAGATTTAATAAATTATTCATTAATCCGTTTCAAAATTTTACTGAAAATTATCGTTTAAAATGTAACAAAAAATTATTAAATATTTGGCAGATTATATGTGTAGAATTTAAATGCACTCGGATAGGTAGAACAAAAAAATTACTACACAGACATCTAAATTTTACCAGAGAGTCAAAGTGTATATGCGGATGAATATTTACAAACAAAAATATTAGCTAATTTAAAAAACTTGGAATTTTGTTCTTATCAAAAGTGTCAATTAACATACAATTTATCGTATTCTTTATTTAATATCTATCTACATATATAAATACACTAAAATGTCATATGAGCGTATTATTAAGCCTGCAATTGCTATTTGGAACTTTTAAGATGTTATGGTTTAGATTAGATTTTTTTTGTGCCATTTTTGGATTATTTTGTTCTATCGTATTTTGTTCTATACAAAATGAAAATGGTAAGAATTACGAAATTTTTACGATTGTGCTAGTAATATTCTATTATTTTTTAGGTCAATACGGAACATATTTAAATCTCGTCCATTACAGAAATAAAAGCTACTATATCCAGTATAGTTTTAAGGTCTATAATTAATAATATTTAAATCGATCGATAAAATATTTTTTTTCTGTTTTTGATAGGCCAATTTTCTTGAAAGTTTTCAATTTTGCAAATCCAACAAAATGGAATTGCTCCACATCGAATCAAAAGACGAAAATGACTTTTTGAGCAAAAAAATCAATGAAGTAGGTAAGTAGTATTAAAAAATTAATTGATATATTGTCCATTTCGAATTATTTTTTGACGATCTTTTCAAATCTGTTATTATTTTTTATGTCGCATTTTATAAATAACACTGTGTATAGATAGAATATTCAATTAGGTACAATTTCAATTACTTTTCGAATTTATTTCTTTGTCATTATTACTAATTATATCGTTCTTTGAATAAATATAACAATCATGGACATTATAAAATGCTTTCATTTCTGTATTTTTTATTTACAATTAGAATTAATGCTATTTTATAAATCTTTTTACTTAGGTGGGCATTCAGCAAATAACTTTTACTGGACTTCTGGAACACGAACGGCTGGAAACACCGCATGGATGTGGTTGAGCAACGGTGAACAATTTTCATATACTAATTGGAGATATCATCAACCGAGCGACTTCAATCAAATATGCGTGGCGATCAATGCAGCAAATATCGGGAATGGAAAATGGGATTTTCAATGGAGTGACATTGAATGCCATAGGAAACATTATTTTGTTTGCGAAATTACCTGGACGAAAAATTGCAGTAAACCACTGTATTATAAGGACGTTTCGCCTATATCGATTCGTCGGTAAAGTTTCGCAGACAAGTATTGTCCGCTATTAAGTATACATAAATATACAGATCGTCCCAGTTCATTCGCTGCAAGTATTTGAATTAGAATCTCAATCAATACTACAAGATAGTAAGGAACAGAAACTTGTTTATCGGTTGCCGGCCGATATTAGAATTCGTTTCGTTTCGTCCACTAGCAAATAGCGGGGATAGCGGGCGTGACTATCTTGTTCTTTATTCCTTACATAGCAAAAGTTCAATAAGCTATTTCATTATTCTCATTGCATGCTTGCAGTGGATGAATTCGAACGATCTGTATGTACTTTTCACTAAAGATTACAAATCAAACATATTTAACCCGTATTCAGCGCCTTACATTAACTTTAATGCGACTCTTTTAAAGTCGCGTCTTTAGTCCCTAGTTATTCCATACAACAACAATGTACGATATATTTTACATTAAATGGGTGGTTTTAAATGTCTTTTTTTACAATATACCGATATAAACGATCAAAACCTGTTAGAAAAAATGAGGTACGAGGGAGTTGATAAAATGATGCACGACGCGGATACTCAAACAGAAGGCAGCACCACAGTAGGAACATGCACAATGGCCACTCAAACAGTGGGGAATGGCGAGATTAATTCGATAGAAGACATTGACACCTTGGAGAATCTACAACATATTATTGATAACAAATGGTCTGAAGATGTCTTTAAAAAGACAGAAATAATAGTAGGAAATCCTATCCTCACCAGCGACGACGTGGTCAAAGTAATTTTAGTGGACCCAAAGGACGATGACATGGAGTTCAGCATTCAAAGGCTGTATAAAGAAAAGTACCCCGAGTTTTGCCAACTGAACGGTGACTTTGAAGTCATGGAGCAGAGCACCATATTCAAAACCACCTCACCTACCACCGAGGTTAAGAAAATAATCATAAAGATCAAGCATGATGGGACAATAGGCAGCATATGGAATCAACTGTGCAGACTTAGGCAAGAGGTTACAGGCGCTAGAAGAATCGCACTTCACCACATCGAAGACATCTCGGTGGAAGCACTACGAAAGATGGCGGAAGTAATATTTAAGAGCAACGAAACCAAAGTCGGAATATTCACGACAAGAAAAAAGAGCCAGACCGACGAAAAAACAAGAGAAAGAAATTCATATGCTATCATCATAAACCAGAGCCAAGCACAATACAACGAGATCCTCACGAAAGTGAAAGAGACGGTGGGCACGAACAAGGAGATAGCGAACGCGATCAGAGGCATAAGGAGCACGAGGGACGGAAATATGTTAATTACAATAGACAAGGATAAGGATATGCTTAAAAATATTAGAAAAGTTATAACTGAACAGGCAGGCGTCAATACGAGATTAGTTGGTAACCAGGGGGACCAAGAGGTACTCCACCTGAGGGATCTTGGATGGAAACATTCAAAAAGACGAAGTAGTAAAAGAACTAATGAATAAAGACCTATGGAACGATAGCTGCAAAATAAGCGATCTCAGACCCCAGAATAACAAAACTCAAGCTGCGACATTGGTCGTTGATAGGGAGATGTCTAATAAAATGCTAGTGGGACAATACATTAAAATTGGAATAAACCGATGCCGTATAGAAAAAAGAGTGAAGGTAAAAAAATGCCTTAAATGCTGGTCACATGAGCACTATACTCGGGAAATTATACAATTTTATACTTACCCTTAAAAAATTAAGGTACTTCAGGTTAATCTAGGCAGGGGGAAAGTAGCGCACGATAATATGATAGAAACTGCAACAAGGAAGCAAGTTGATATTGCCATCGTATCGGAACTCAACATGGCATACACAAAAAGAAAGGGCTGGATTGTTGATAAGGATGGTATGGTAGCCATACCGCCATACCGCCATACCGCCTTAGATCTGGTAGAAATTAACACAGGCGCACCTACGTTTGTAAGAAAGAAAACCGCAAGTCACATAGACGTCACATGCACATCGAGCAAGACAGTAAAACATGTCAATAACTGGCAAACTTTAGATCTAGCACTATTTACTGACCATAAATACATTTACTACGAAATATCAGACGCCGAAACTGGGACAAAAAGTACAACTAACTGTAAAACAATATACGATCTGGAGAAATACAAAAAAGCCATGCAAAAAGAAAACTATACAACCCCAGAGCAGCTAATCAGGACGATAAAAAAAAGGATTAAAAAAAGCGACAGTCAAAAATAGGAATTATAATAGACAACTACCCTATTGGTGGACCCTTGAAATAGCAACTCAGAAGAAAAAATGTATAAAAATAAGACGAACATTAACCAAAGTAAAGCCACAAGAACCTAACGCACAACATATTTTGTATATGATAAACGAGCTAAGACAAAAAAAAGCTAAAAAGGATGATATTCTCCTCGCAGAAGAAGTGCTGGGTAAATTTTTTATATGATTTAAACGAGGACATTTGGGGACAAGGGTATTCAAACGTAATGAAAAACTTAAATTACACACTACCATATACGTTATCTACCGAAAAGAAAACAGATATAGCAAAGCACCTATTTCCACAGGCGAGCGACAGGTTAGAGGAGATAATAGTTAAAGAAAAAATACCACCTTTTACTATCGAGGAAGTAAGTGAAGTTGTAAACAAGATAAAGTCCAAAAAAGCACCTGGACCAGATGGAATTTCCCCCGAAATAATAAAAAAGATGTTCGAGATACATCCAAATAAAATACTGAACATTTTAAATAGGCACTAAAAAATCTTAAGTTTCCTGATAAATGGAAACAGCAAAGGTAATATTAATAAGAAAACAGCAAAAACCTTTAGAGCTGCCCTCCTCATTTAGACCCATATGCCTGATAGACAGATACTTACGCTAGATATCGAAAACGCATTTAACACCGCAAAATGGAGCGAAATTATAATGGCACTCAACGAAAAGAAGGTAGATAATTACATATATTATAGTCATGATAATTGAATATTTCAGGAATCGTAAAATCCAAATTGATAAGCAAAACGTGTTAGATGTAAACGCAGGTGTGCCCCAAGGATATGTGCTGGGTCCAACATTATGGAACGTTCTGTATGACCAAGTACTAAAGGTAAAATTAATGGAAGACTGCTGCACTGTAGCCTTTGCCGACGATCTGGCACTCCTAATAAACGCGGATAGCAAGGAAGAAATGATGTACAAAGCAAACGAATGCCTAGCAAGAATAGCTGAGTGATTAGAAATAAAAAATCTAAAATTAGCCAGCCATAAGACGGAAGCAATGATCCTAAAAGATACAAATCAATCAAAAATCCGAGAAAAAATTAAATTCAATATCGGCTCTTACATAAAACACCCAAAAAAGACAATTCAATATCTAGGAATCTTTCTAGATCACAATAGAATGTTTGCGGTACACGTAAAAAATGTCTGCAAAAAGGCAGAAGAAAAAGTGACCATACTCTCAAAAAATTATGCCAAACATTGGAGGCCCAAGTAGCTTAAAGAGAAATGTGCTAGGGGAAGTTGTTCACTCAATTTTGCTCTATGGAGCTCCGGTGTGGGCAGAGGCGCTGAAAATGAATAGATATGATAATATGCTAGGAAGGATTCAAAGGAAAATGCTACTACGAACAGCAATGGCCTACCGAACTGTAACAAAAGAAGCCTTAAATGTGATCACTGGCACCCTACCGATAGATCTTTTTGATTCTGGAGGGAAAACGAATATACGACGAGCGACTGACGGGAAACTTACCGTAAGGGTAGGGTAGGGTAGGGTAGGGTAGGGTAGGGTAGGGTAGGGTAGGGTAGGGTAGGGTAGGGTAGGGTAGGGTAGGGTAGGGTAGGGTAGGGTAGGGTAGAGTAGGGTAGGGTAGGGTAGGGTAGGGTAGGGTAGGGTAGGGTGGGGACCAAATGGCCGGGTTTTGGGTCTGGGCTGACCCAGTGGGTCTCAGTAGGTGCGGTAGGGTGCCCATACTTACCGTACAATAAAACGCTGAGCCCGCAGTCCTGTGTGGACGAACCGGCAAATCCTATCTCCACCTCCTCGTGGTGGTCCCTGGAAATCCTGGGCGTGCTGTGGGAGTACGTCTTGGAGCCAACGGAGAAGGGTGACAGGCGAATCTCTGGCGCCTAATCTGGAGCCCATGGGCTATAGGAAGGAAAACCTGAAAAAAACCAAAAACGAATTAAATTAATGAACATGTCGAATTTAAAACATAAAGTACCCCAGGGGGGTAGGGCCGACGGTCCAGAATCCCCCTCTACGCAAGTAGACTGCCCCACGGATTCTGGGGGGGGCGAAAGTTCGATAACACCGAGGCGACCAGGAAATAGCGAATGGTTTGCTCAGGATATCAGTATCCGAAGGAGTTCCCTTAGGAGAACCCCTACGGATACATCAGAAGGAGAACGGGATAGAACAGATAGCAACGACGAGATAAGAGGCATTAGGCAAGCGGCATCAGGCAAGCGGAAAAAATCCGAGATGGACATATCCCCAGGAAACGAAGCTAACAGGTCGAAACGCGACAAAACAGAGGAAGAAGTCTGGCGGAGAGCAATTAACAAGGTAATTAAGGCATCGAAAAAACTGACTGAATTGATAAACAAAACGACCAATACAAGAGGCGATATAAAAGGTGCAGCAAGGGAACTTAATTATCAAACGGATAAGCTCGGTATTGATATGGAGGGATGGAAGAAGCTAGGAGCTAGATCTCCTCGTAAACTCGTCGAAACCAAAGAAATGGGAACACAGACGGAGACCGAGACGAAGAGTACAGCTGAGGCTGGAACCCAAGCTAGTTCAGACACAGAGGACCTGGAAAAGAACATCAATAATTGCCAAAATTATGAGGACGTGGAACGATTGTTAGAGCTCGACTGGCCGGAAGAGGTCTACACAAGAACAAGGGAGGTAGTCGAATTCCCGATCCGGGCAGCGGACAAAGAGTGGGACCTGGCTATTCTCGTGGACCCTAACCAAAAAGAAAAAGGTTTGGGGAAAATATTGAAAGAGAGAGACCCGGAAGCGTGGAATCTTCTAGAACCGGACAAGCAAGAAGTTAAATATATAGCTACTAATACGAAAATTATAACGAGCGAAGGAAAATGCATAGAGAATATGAAATATACGTATATGGTACCCCAAAAACTTCAGGAAGAGCCGGAAGAGACGAATTATAAAGAAATATACACGAAGATGATGCAACTCTGTAATACAATTACGGAAAAGAAAAGGGATAAAATGGTATTTGCAGCGGCGGAGGGTTTTAATAGAGGCAGATGTAGAAAAGTCCTAGAGTGCGTTTTCAGGCAATCAAACATAGACGTGGAATGTCGCGTACCGAATAAGACCGAAAGTGAGGTTAAAGTAAGAGAAAGACCTGAAAATAAGCATAGCATACTAACCATTAAAGGCAACAATGAAACATACGCGGAATTACTAAAGAAAGTAAAAAATAAAATCGACATCGAAAAGATGAATATAAGTGTGAAGAAGTTACGGAAAACAAAAACAGATGATTTACAAATTGTTCTACAAGAAGGAAGGGAAAAAGCGAATCAATTAAAAGAAGAATTGGAAGCAAACTGCGACATTGCAAGAGTCACGACACGGACAAACGGAAAACTGGTTTATATTCTGGGCATGGAACAAACATTAGGTGAAGAGGATATTATAAAAGCACTGACGACAACAATAAAAGTGAAAAGAGAGGACATAGATGTTAAAGCGATAAGGGAGGCCAAAAACGAGGAAAGGACGGGAGTCGTGGTAATGCCTAGATCAGCAGCGTATGCCTTGGTAAAGTTGGGCAAGATAAAAATAGGTTGGATAGACTGTACCGTCAGAGAAAAGGTAGAAATTCCACGCTGTTTTAAATGCCTGGAACACGGACATAGGACTTCGGAGTGTAAATCGCAAGTAAGTAAGGCAGACTTGTGCCTAAACTGTGGGGAAAAGGGACATCAATCGAGAGGATGTAAAAACGAAACGTTTTGCACAAAATGCAACCAAAAAGGCCATAGATCGGACCAAGTTAGGTGCCCGTATTTTAAAATACTTGTTAAAGAACACCTGAGGAATAGGACGGATAGAAACTTTAAAAGGCTAACGAGCGTAAGCAGCACGCTAACAGAAAGATCGTACACAGGAGACGGTAGACGCCCTTCGGCGTCGCAACAATGACAACGTATAAAATGACATCATACAAAATACTGCAGACCAACCTTGGCCGGGGTAAAGCGGCGCACGACATCGTCTACAAAACGCTAGACGAAAAGAAAATAGATATACTGGTGGTTGGGGAACCTAATAGAAGGATTACGAACGGAGGAAGATGGATCAGAGATGATAGAGGAGATGTTGCTATAATGTGTCACAATAGGAATATGGACATTAAAGGAGTAGAACAAGGTGAGGGATTCGTAAGTATGGATACGAAAGATTTTAGATTAGTATGTGCATATTCATCGCCTAATATAGAATTTAATAGCTTTAAAAGGGATATTGATACGGTTATGGGATATTGCAAGAACACGAAAAGAAAATGTATACTGGTCGGGGATTTGAACGCCAAGTCTCCACAATGGGGCTCTAATAACGAGGATCGTAGAGGAGAGTATTTAGCAGAATGGATTGCACAGCTCGATTTAAAGGTTATTAACACCGGAAATAGCCCAACCTACGTAAGGTGGAACGCAGCATCATGTATTGATATCACGTGTGCTTCGAACAATGCAGCAAAAATAATTAGGGGATGGAAGATTCTGGAAACAGAAAGCCTATCCGACCACCGGTATATCTATTTCGAAATAAAAACAGGAGCATCGAAGAAATGGACTGCAGAGAAAATGACAAAAATAATTGACTGGAAGACGTTTAGGGAAGGACTAGAACTTAGACTTTTGACGACAAAGGACGAGGAAAAAGCAAGCAAAGGAATTGATCTCATAGCAAAGGCGTATAAGGATAGCACTAAACTAGCAGGCCCAAACAGAAGGAAGGCACCATATTGGTGGAGCTCCATTATAGAGGACAAAAGAAAAGAGTGCATTAAAGCGAGAAGAATAATAACGAGAATAGCATCAGATGAGCAAGCTAAAGAAGAAAAGCGGAGAGAAGCAAGGGAAAACTACAAAATAATGAGAAAAGAGCTGAAGAAACTAATTAGGGACGCTAAGAAAAAAGAATGGGGGAAAATATGCGAAGACGTGGAAAATGATATTTGGGGTAATGGCTACAGGATAGTTACGGGGAAAATGACAAAAAATACGCCGGTCGAAATAAGCAAAGAGGAAAAGCTGAAGGCAACAAAGAAGTTATTCATGATTGGCACGGAAAACAAAAAAGAGAGAACGACTAGGGCGGAAATTGAAAATTTGTTCACGGAGTTGGAGCTAAACGAAGCCATAGGAAAAATGAAAAAGGGTAAAGCGGCAGGGCCGGACGGCATCCCGGTGGAAGCAATTCAAGAAGCGGCTTCGATTAGCCCCAACCTATTGCTTGGGATAGCCAATAAAATCTTGCTGGAACAAAAGATACCGTACGATTGGAAAGTAGCTAGATTAGTCCTATTACCGAAAGGAAAATACGAACTGGGAAAAGAGAATAAATTTCGACCGATATGCCTGCTAAATACGGCCAACAAAATGGTGGAAGCAATGATTAAAAGGAGATTGGAGATAGAATTGGAAAGTAAGGACGGAATTGCCGACAATCAATTTGGGTTCCGAGCGGGAAGATCAACGGTAAGTGCAATGGAGAAGGTGAAAAAACACGTAGAGGAAGGACAGGGAAAATGGCTCGCGTTAATTACCATCGACGTTAGGAACGCCTTTAATATGGCTTCGTGGCAATTGATAATAAGGGAGCTCAAATTGAAAGGTATATCGGAATATATAGTGAACCTAATCGTATCGTATCTAAGTGACAGGAAAATCAGCATAAACAACGAAGAGCTGCAAGTGACGGGAGGGGTTCCACAGGGCTCTGTCCTGGGCCCGACGCTCTGGAACGTTCTTTACGATGGCTTGCTGAGGTTAAAACTTGGGGATGGGGTTCAGACGGTGGCTTTTGCGGACGACGTAGCGTTAATTGTGGAAGCTCAAGATGCAACGGAACTAATGCACAGAGGAAATATTGCAATATATAGGGTCGAGAAGTGGATGGAAGAACACAAGCTAGAAATTGCACCGGAGAAAACCGAGGCAATCGTACTAAAAGGTCATAGGTGGGAAAGGAAAAGGCAGGAGGTAGAATTTGAAGTTAGAGGGGAAAAAATCAAAACACAAAAGGCGGTAAGGTATTTGGGTGTCATGTTCGGCTCAGGCGGGTCATTCAGGCAACACATTATATATGCCTCAAAAAAGGCGGATGAAAGAGCTACAATGCTGAATAGACTACTACCGAGAGTAGGAGGACCATCCAGCAAAAAGAGAATCGTACTATCGGAAGTAGCCCACTCGATCCTCCTATACGGAGCTCCAATATGGGCGGACGAGCTGAAAAAAAATAAAAAAAGCAAAAAACGAATGGAGTCGGTACAAAGGAAATACCTCATAAGAGCGACGAGCGCCTACCGTACCGTCTCCACAAGGGCTATACAGGTTATCGCCGGAGTTATACCGATTCATCTAAAGGTGGAGGAAAGAAGGATTGTACATATAAACAACATAGGAAAGGACGAAACACAAAAAAACATAGTAAGGAAACAGATCATACAGATGTGGCAAAAGGAATGGGATAACAATTACGAAGTAGGCCAGTGGACGAAATCATTAATTGGTAACATAGAGGAATGGGTCGAGTGCCCTCATAGATATGTAGATTACTACACCACACAATTTCTGTCAGGGCACGGATGTTTTAAAAACTACACAAAGAGGATAGGGAAGGAACCAAACGAAAACTGCGAGTATTGCGGAGAACAGGATACACCAGGCCACACGATATTTGCGTGCAGCCGATGGGGAAGGGAAAGGACAGCGACAGAGAGTGAATTAGGATGCACATTAAACACTAACAACGTGGTAAAGGTAATGGTGGCGAAAAAGGAAAATTACGAAATAATAAGGAAACTAATAAACCAAATCCTAAAAATAAAAGAGGAGGACGAGAGAACACGGCAGGCAAAACAAAGCAACACATAGAGACGTAACGGCAGTGCATACCCCCCAGTAATGGAAGAATGCCAGGCGATGGCGGTTCCCATAACTGGAAGGGAGGAAACCGAGGTGGTTTTAGTGGGTATACAAGGCTTGCACACCCCGCCTTGGAGTCCTCACACTACCGGGGAAGGGAAGAACCTGTACCCGGTGTGCATAAAGCATTTCCACCTGGCAAAAAAAAAAAAAAAAAAAAAAAAAAAGGGTAGGGTAGGGTAGGGTAGGGTAGGGTAGGGTAGGGTAGGGTGGGGACCAAATGGCCGGGTTTTGGGTCTGGGCTGACCCAGTGGGTCTCAGTAGGTGCGGTAGGGTGCCCATACTTACCGTACAATAAAACGCTGAGCCCGCAGTCCCGTGTGGACGAACCGGCAAATCCTATCTCCTCCTCCTCGTGGTGGTCCCTGGAAATCCGGGGCGTGCTGTGGGTGTACGTCTCGGAGCCAACGGAGAAGGGTGACCGGCGAATCTCTGGCGCCTAATCTGGAGCTCATGGGCTAAGGGAAGGAAAACCCTGAAAAAAAACCAAATTAACCGCGAATATGGAATCGAAAATAAATACAGAAGTACCCCAGGTGGGTAGGACAGATTGTCCGGAATCCCACCCTGTTACGACAGGCTGCTCCACGGATTCTGGGGGGAGCAAATTTTCGATGGAAATTGACGGAAATAAGAAAGAGGAGAGTCCTTTTAGACCAAGCAGGTTGTTAGCGAGATCCCCTGTAAGGAAGTGCAAGGAACAAGGGACAGGGACAGAAGGAGCCGGGGCTATAAAGGAATGCGAATTGTTTAAACGGGTGAGGTCGGCGTCTCTTACGAGCCTTAAAGGGCCAAAAAAAAGATGTAGGGAGATGGATGAGGCACAGGAATTCAAGGATAAGTTTGATAAGATCAACGAAACAGTCAACAGGCTTGAGGCTATATTGTCACAGACACCTAATACGAAAGCGGAAATGAGGGAGGCAATTAAGGTACTAGTAATGCAGGTGAAAGGATTGAATGGCTCCATTCCTGACTGGGAAGAATTAAGAAACACTAAGGAAAGGAAGCTACCTGAAAAAACTACGAGATCCATTGGAGTGCAGGCAGAGCTAACGGAAAGAATAGAGGAAATCGAGGAGGAAAAGAAGGAAGTGAATAATATGGTGAACAAAATATTTGAGGAGGAAGGCAACGATAAAGAGAGGCTACTTAATACGATAGACGTAACTTGGGATGAAAAAAGATTTCGGAAAACGAAGGTTAAAAAGGTAGACCAAGACAACATAAGCTTTAAGTCAGGATCGACGATAGCGATCATTATAGACCCGGAATATAAGAAGCGAGACCAAACGGATATAGGGTATAGTAATAAAATTCCTGGGTTGAATAAACTTATAGAAGAGGGCCTCACAATGGGTGAAATAGAGTACGTACAAACACAATTGGAGGTAACTAGTAAAAAGGAAACCGAAGTTACAAAAAGTAGGACTATTGCCTTACCCATAAGCATGGATAAATCGGGTTTTACGGATGCAGGTGCAGTGTACGATATGGGTATTAAATTGAGCGAAGAACCGATAATAGAGGGCGTAGAAGAAATATCTTTAATAGTGGCGGGAAAAATGGATATGAATTACGTAAGGAAGATAGTTGAATATATATTTAGATGGAAGAAGGTAGACATAGAAATAATCAAATATGAAAAGGGTGCCGGGCGAAGGGGTAGCCTAGCCAGAAGACCCAGTATAAAATTACCTGCAATAATGGGGGGACGAGAGCAAAGAGGAGAAGGAACAGGAACTGAGAAGATCATTGTTAAATCTGAAAAGGGTACTTACCTGGACGCGCTGAAAGCAATCAAACAAAAAGTTGATCCACGAGAACTAGGCGTTGATATTAAAGCTGTGCAGAAAACGGCTAAAGGGGATCTACTGCTGGAAGTCCGAGGAGATAGGGCGATCGCGGACCGGTTTAAAGAAGCTATAAAACAAAACGTTCAAAATAAAGTCGAGATGGTTAACCGAACTAAAACAATACATATATCGGATATTGACGGGGACGTTACAGGAGAACAGTTAGAATCGGCAATTAGACAGGTAGCAGGAACAGACTTTAAAAGGGATATAAGGATCGTTATGAAAGAAGGATATAAAGGGAGTCAAACGGCTTGGGTGACACTAGACAAGTTTTTAGCCAAAAGGTTAGTAGAAAGAGGAATGCTGGAACTGGAACAGGGCTGGGGAACATGCGTGGTGAGGGAAAGAATTAGTGTCTATCGTTGCTTTAAGTGCCAAGAGCTAGGACATCGCACTAACGAATGTAAGGGAGAGGAGAAAAAGCACGTGTGCTATAACTGCGGTGGCGATGACCACAAGGCCTCAGAGTGTAAAAATAGTAGTAAATGCACCACGTGCGATAAGGAAGGGCATAGAGCGGATAGTATGAGATGTCCGAGATACAGAAGTCTGGTGCACGAAAAACTTCAAGGGAGGGGGTATACCCCCACCTTGACAATATGAGGATCCTGCAAATAAATGTGGGTCGCTCCAGAGCGGCCCACGACACCGCAGATGCGACGGCGGATAGGGACAAGGTGGATATAATTCTTTTCCAAGAACCAAATAAGAACATGGCAAAGAACAAAGTTTTTCTAATGGATGTAAAGGGAGACGTCGCGATAAATGTGAAGAATAAGGGGGTGGGTATCATAACGCACTACTGCGGTAATGGGTTTATTAGACTCGTTCTCGAAGATTGGAACATGTATAATTGTTACATATCGCCAAACGTAACGCTAGAGGATTTTAAGGAATACATAGACGCACTCATGACGGACGTTAGAAGGCAAAAGAAGAAGGTGATCATTGCTGGTGATTTTAATGCAAAATCGACAGAATGGGGAGCCAGGGCGAATGATGCAAGGGGAACATATTTGTCGGAATGGATGAACGCGTTAAATCTCACCATATTGAACAATGGGGAAGCTACTTTCGAGAGGGGATCCACAAGGTCTCATATAGACCTAACAATGATCTCCGCTACCGCGAGCAGAAAGATTAAGCATTGGGAAGTTATGAGAGCGGAGGAATCCTTAAGCCTTCACAAATACATCAGTTTCGAAATCGACATAAAAATCAAGAGGTTGGACTGGAGAATACACATCCCAATAGACAAGGAAGAATTTAGGCAGTGCTTGGCGTTTATAGGAAAGGAGAACTTAAGAAACCCAAGAAGACTAACGGAGGGTTTAAAAATAGCACAGGACGCAGCAACGACTTGTCTCAAAAAGGGAAGGAGAACACAGCCGTATTGGTGGTGTGTTCAGATTGAGGAACTGAGGGGAAAATGTAATAAGGCAAGAAGGCAGCTGACGAGGGCGAGAGGAAGAAAACTCAGCGCAGAGGTACAGGATGAACTACATATAAAACACAGGGACTTAAAGAAACAATATAGGACAGCGATAGAGGTTTCGAAAAGAGAGCAGTGGAAGTCATTGTGCGGAGAACTAGAGGACGATATCTGGGGAACAGGATACAAGATCGTTATGAAGAAGTTGAGAAGCTTGTCATCACAGTACCTGTTGCACAAAGAAGAAAAACACCGCGTAGTTACCGAATTGTTCCCAACGAAAACGGATGAGTGGAAAATGTGTGAGACAGATCATAATGTTCCTATCTTTACCCGAGATGAGCTGAGTAAAGCAGTCAGCAAAATCAAAAACGGAAAATCCCCCGGACCGGACTGTATTACGGTAGAAGCATTGAAGGAGGCGGTAAAAATAATACCAGACGAGATATTAAGTGTAATGAATGAGCAATTAACCCGACAAGAGTTTCCGGAGTGCTGGAAAATTGCCAACATAGTCCTGATCCCAAAACACGGTAGCCAACCAGATGTTCCGAAAGGGTATAGACCAATCTGCCTGCTGAGTGTCGTCGGAAAATTATTTGAACATCTGTTAAAGAATAGACTAGAGGAGGAATTAGAAGAGAAAGAGATTCTAGCGGAGAGACAGTTTGGATTCAGAAGAAAAAGGTCAACGATAGACGCTGTCAGATGGGTGGTAGATAAGGCGAGGGAAGGGAAAAAAAAATGGGCGGTTATAGTTTTATTAGATATTAAGAACGCGTTCAACACTGCAACGTGGAGTATAATCTTGAAGCGACTTAGAGAAGCAGGGATAAGCAAATATCTAATTAAAACTATAGAGAACTATTTTAAGAATAGGCAAATAGAGACCGGAACTGAAAATCTGAAGATGACGCAGGGAGTTCCACAGGGTTCGGTGCTGGGACCGACCCTATGGAACATCTTATATGACGGAGTATTGCGCCAAATGTTACCGGACGACTGTTATACAGTGGCATACGCGGACGACCTGGCCCTAATAACTAAAGCCGTTAGTAAGGAGATTCTCATCTATAACACCAACTTTGCCCTGAGAGAAATAAACGAATGGTTAACAAAAAACGATCTAAAGCTGGCTGCTGAGAAGACGGAGGCAATTATCGTAAGAGGCCAAAAGATAAGACTCGATGTTAAATTTCAGGTGGACGGTGTCTCGATATACCCAAAAAAAGAAGTCAAGTACTTGGGGATATGGATCGACGAGAAGCTGCGTTTTACGAACCATATTAGGAAAGCCATAGATAAAGGGGAGAAACTCGTTGGAGCTCTTAAGAAAATCATGCCTAGGACTCACGGAGCAGGAAGTGATCAGAGAAGGATGCTAAATGGGGTTTTGCAATCGGTAGTTTTGTACGGCGCCCCAATATGGACGGAAGCGCTAAGATTTAGCAGGTATAGAATGGCGATTAATACGGTGCAACGCAAGCTTCTAATTCATGTCACGAGTGCTTATGTAACAGCTTCAACGGAGGCTCTCTATGTGGTAGGGGGGGTGATTCCCATTGACCTGTTGGCAGACGAAAGAAGTAGAATGTGGCAAGGAAAAGATCAAGGGGAATCCATAAAAGGGATGGAGAGAGAAATAACTCTTGCAAAGTGGGCGGATAGATGGAGGCAAGAGGAGGACGTGGCAGGATGGACAAGAAAGCTGATAAGGGATTTGAGGAAATGGTATGAGTGCAGGCATAGGAGAACCAACTTCTACCTCACCCAGATGCTTACGGGACACGGTTGCTTTAGATCTTACGTTAAAAGAATAAAAAAAACCGACGACAGCACTTGCTTGTACTGCGATAAGGAGGACACGGCCGAACACACAATGTTTCATTGCGATCGATGGAGAGAGGAAAGGGGAAAAACAGAGAAAGGAGTCGGGGTGGAGCTGACAGCGGAGAATATGGTGGAGGCGATGATGAAGAATCCCAGTAACTGGAAGGCCATAGAGAAAATGGTAGAGACTGTTCTAAAAACAAAGGAAGTAGATGAAAGGACGATGATGGGATAAAAGGAGTGCCGAGGTCAACTGTAGTATGCCGCATGGTGAATCCAGTTGGTCTCCTCTGGCAGGTAAGGAAGACAGGTTTTTTTAGTGGGTATTGAAGCCTGAGTCCCACACTCCCCGGCCGCACAACAACAGGCCGGGCGTGCGTAAATGCATTTTTTCCTGTCTTAAAATAAAAAAAAAAAAAAAAAAAAAAAAAAAAAAAAAAAAAAAAAGGGTAGGGTAGGGTAGGGTAGGGTAGGGTAGGGTCAGGAGGGCAAATACAAAAGAAATTGCGGTACAGACTGACGATATAAAAGTAGAGGTAAAAGAAATTGGGACACAGGTCACAACTGGAACGATTAGCGTTTCGGATGCGATCGTAAATGTCCAAGGATATGAGGATGCTGAAGCACTTTTGGACCAGATATGGCCAGAGGAAGCGTACGGGAAAACTAAAGAGATCGTCGATTACCCGATTAAAGCCGACAAGGGTTGGGACTTGGCCGTCGTTATTGACTCCAGGAATAAGGAAAATGGACTGGGAAAAATGGTAAAGAATTGGTATTCGGAGGCCTGGGAAAGTCTAGGAGAGGAGGATAAGAAAATAAAATATCAGGTAATACATACGAAAACTACGACCAGTGATAACGAGGTGCTAGAGGCAACGAAACGAGTGTTCATGATACCGTGTAGAACAAACGCGGATGATAAAGTAGCTGCCCAAAGAGATCTGTATGAGAAGTTTGCGGAACTTCGGGATATTATGGAAAAGGAGGGATCGAAAAAATTGATCTTTGCTTGCGCAGAAGGAGTGGATAGAACAATAAGTAGGAAACTGTTGGAATGTGCTTTTAATAAACTGAGCTGTGAAATCGAATGTAGGGTACCCAACTTGGCCCACTCAGAGACGGGGAGAAAGTACCAAACAAGGGAGAGGAAGTTCGAGGAAATTCTAATTAAGAATACCAAGGAAACTTTTGCGGACATGGTCAAGGATATTAAAAACAAGGTTAATGTAAAAGAAATTAACGTGGACATCAGGGCGATTCATGAGACAAAAAAGGGAGATGTGATATTTAAGGTGAAGAGGGGAGATGGAGACAAGTTAAAGAACGAAATAAAAGAGAAGACTGGAGCAGAAGTAAAAAATAATGACCCAAGAAGGTGGGATATTTTACACATAAGGGATATCGAGAAGACTGCAACGAAGGACGACGTAATGGAGGCGTTAGAGGAACAAATAGGGAAAGATACATTCTCATTATCGGACCTAAGACCAGGGTACCGTTCAACTCAGAATGCAACACTAAGGGTTGGTAAAGAAGGAAGAATTAAATTGGGATCAAATATTAAGATCGGCTGGACGAATTGTCGAATAATGGCGCGGACGGAGGGCAATAAATGTTACAAGTGCTGGGAAATAGGGCATAAGTCCACAGACTGCACCGGACCTGAAAGGAAGAACTGCTGTCTGAGATGCAGCAAGGAAGGGCATCGGCAGAAAGAGTGCAAAAACGACCCGTACTGCCCGTCGTGCGAGCAGTCAGGGCACAGCATGCACTCTATGAACTGCCCGAAAATGAGGAAGGAAGTATTTGAAAGGAGGGATAGGATACGAAGGGAAAGAGGCCTAAGTGAGACCGGGTACCGACGATCCATCCAAAGTGAAGTTTCTAATAATTAACGTGGGGCGCGCGAAAGCAGCGCATGATGCGGCCGAGGCTATGGCCGCTAGGGTAGGGGCAGACATCATATTTACACAGGAACCGAATAAAAAAATAACCAGGAACAAGGGGTTAATAAGGGATAGGAACGAGGACGTGGCAATATATTGCCTAAACAAAAATGTGGGTATAATATCTCACCAGGCAAAAGTAGGATATGTAAAGTTGAATTTACAAAATATCGTCGTCTATAACTGCTATATTTCTCCGAATATAAACTTCCAGGACTTCACCGCATATATTGATGAGCTCATGAACGACATAAGAGGGAATGAAAAGAACGTTGTGGTATTAGGGGATTTTAACTCCAAATCAGTTCAATGGGGAAGCAACAAAAACGACAGAAGAGGAACCTATTTAACAACGTGTATGGAGGCTCTGAATTTGACATGCTTGAACGACGGGACGGCGACATTTGAGAGAGGGAAAACTAAATCGCACATAGACATCACATTAGTATCAGATAAACTTATAAAAAAGGTTACTCAGTGGAAGGTAAACGATGAGGAATCGTTCAGTCTTCATAAGTATATCGAGCTAGAAATAGACATCAAAAAAGGGAAAAACATGGTTTGGATGGGAAAGGCAATATTAAATAAAGAAGAATTCGGGGAATATTTGGAGCTTATCATGGATACTCACGAGACGAACGCAGAGGAAATCGTTAGGGCAATTAAAAACGCGCAGGACCTAGCTATAACGAGGGACAAAAGAGCGTATAACCGAATACAGCCGTACTGGTGGAATACCGATATTGAGGAGAAAAGGGCGACATGTAACCGCGCACGTAGGGAAATGCTTAGGGTCAGGAGAAGGGATTCAGGCGATGTGGAGGAAAAAGCAAGAATATACAAGGAGGCTAAAAGCGATTACAGAAAGGCAATGGGATCGTCAAAAAGAAACCACTGGAAGACCCTGTGCGAGCAGCTGGAGGATGACATCTGGGGACAAGGGTATAGGATAGTAACGAAGCAAATTAAAACAGCAGCGGCTAATTACACCTTACACACGGAAGAGAAAAGACGAGTTATTAAGGAACTATTCCCAAAGAAGGTAGATCGAAGGCGAAAGATAAGCATGGCACAGAAGGTTAGCTTATTTACCCTGGACGAATTGTTGGAAGCAGCCAAGAAATTAAAAAATGGGAAAGCCCCGGGGCCGGATCGTATCGAGGTAGAAACTCTAAAGGAAGCGATAAAACATAAACCGGATGTCATACTAAGTATGTTTAATAAGCTGTTGGAGGCGCAGAATTTCCCTCGAATATGGAAATCCGCACACGTCGTGTTGATCCCGAAGGATAGTCGCTTGCATGGAGCTCCGAATACCTATAGACCGATATGTCTTATAAGCGTGGTTGGGAAGCTGTACGAACACCTTATCAAGAGCAGATTAGAGATGGAACTGGACCAGAAGAACTTCATCAGCGAGACCCAGTTTGGGTTCAGAAAAGGGAAATCCGCAATAGACGCGGTGGAGTACGTTGTGGAGAAGGTGAATGCAGGGGAGCACAAATGGGCAGCGTTGATCCTGCTAGACATAAAGAATGCTTTCAACACCGCCACGTGGAGCAGGATCCTGGAAAATTTAAGGAAAGCCGGAGTGGGACAATACCTAATCAGGATAATTGATACTTACCTTGGGGACAGGCAAATAAAGGCGGGACCGGTCTGTATGAACATGTCGCAGGGCGTCCCACAGGGGTCGGTCCTTGGGCCCACCTTGTGGAACGTCCTGTACGACGGTGTTCTAAGGCTGGTATTACCAGTGGACTGCTACACGGTAGTTTACGCCGATGATCTGGCCGTTATTGCTACGGCATATAGTAGGGAGAAGTTGATTGAGAGGGTAAATGAATCCCTAAGGGACATTGGTGAATGGATGAGGAAAAACGAGCTCAAACTGGCGGCAGCAAAAACCGAAGCTGTGTTGGTGAAGGGAGGAAGGTGCAACGGAGAGGTGCAATTTCAAATTGATGGGGTGCACATAAAACCAAAACAGGCCGTAAAATATCTAGGAGTGTGGATCGACGAAGGTATGAGGTTCACAAGGCACGTAAAAGAAACGGTAGTCAAAGCAGAAGCGGCAGTGGGAGCCCTAAGGCGGATTATGCCAAATACATACGGCTTGTCCAGTGCCAAAAGAAGGATCTACAACGCAGTACTGCAGTCAATTATCCTGTATGCAGCGCCAGTTTGGAGGGACGTCATTCTATACAAAAAATACAGGGAGATGATTACACGAGCTCAAAAGAAAATGCTTATAGGAGTAACAAGTGCATATGTCACTGCGTCAGCAGAGGCACTATATGTGGTGGGCGGTATAATACCGATAGATCTGATGATAGAAGAGAGATGCAGGATTCACGAGGACCGCAGAATAGGTGAAAATGACAGGGATGGAAGAATAAGACAAAGGGAACTAACAATGGACAAATGGCAACAAAGATGGCAGCAAGAAACAGGCACAGCAGGATGGTGTAAAAAATTAATTAAGGATATCAGATCGTGGGTACAGTGTAAGCATAGGAGCACTAATTTCTACCTGACGCAAGTCCTCACCGGCCACGGGTGTTTCAAGACTTTTACCAGGAGAATTGGTAAGACGGAAGACGAAGACTGCATGTACTGCGGCGAGTGCGACTCACCGGAACACACAGTTTTCGAATGCCAGCGGTGGTGGACCGACAGGGATCACATGGAGAGAAGGATAGGACATAGGATTAACACCGGAAATTTAATTGAGACGATCGTAGGATGCGCAGAGAAATGGAAAATGATTGTGGGTTTCATCGAGAAGATAATGAGGACCAAGGAGTCGGACGAAAGGAGTCGATAGAGAAGGACAGCGCCGGACTATTTCGTTGCATGCCTTTTTAGGTGTATCCGGATAGTCCATGTGCTTGAAGCACGGGAGTGGGTTTTAGTTGGTAGGCGTATTTATACGAGTCCAACACTGGCTGGGTACATACTCAGTCGTGCATGAGCATTTCCCACTTCCTTAAAAAAAAAAAAAAAAAAAAAAAAAAAAAAAAAAAAAAAAAAAAAAAAAAAAAAAAAAAAAAAAAAAAAAAAAAAAAGGGTAGGGTAGGGTAGGGTAGGGTAGGGTGGGGACCAAATGGCCGGGTTTTGGGTCTGGGCTGACCCAGTGGGTCTCAGTAGGTGCGGTAGGGTGCCCATACTTACCGTGCAATAAAACGCTGAGCCCGCAGTCCTATGTGGACGAACCGGCAAATCCTATCTCCACCTCCTCGTGGTGGTCCCTGGAAATCCGGGGCGTGCTGTGGGAGTACGTCTCGGAGCCAACGGAGAAGGGTTATGGCGAGCTTCCGGCGTCTGAAACAAATAACTGGAATTAGTGGGCTAAGGGAAGGAACCCTGAAAAAAAATAACCCGAAGGAGTAAACCTGCGAAAAAAAATCCCCCCAATCCTAAGGTGTAGCACCATCGCGCCGATGGGATGCATGGCTCAGGGGGTATAGTGAGTCGCGAGCGATGCCCGAAGGACCAGGCCGCCCGGAGGGGATTTGAGGCCTTAGCGCGGTACGGGCGCACTGCCGCGCCGGACTTTTTTCGGCCCTACTCGTGGGAACACATGGAGAAGAATTTAAATAAAACAAAAACTAAAACAAGGGAGCACGATGGTAGTATAGAGAGGATAATGGAAAAGGATCAAGTGAATATAGATGAAGACAAGGAAAGAAATGAAGAAGAAGGTAAAGTGCAGAAGGCACAAGATGAAGTGTTTAGGAAAAGCGACAAGATAGGTCGCTCGCCACCGATCAGGGAAAAAGGAGAAGCAAAGGAAGCGGGAAGCACACAGTTAGAGAAGCTTAAAAGGATAGAGAGAGTAAGTGAATCATCGGATATAGTGGTAACCCCTGGAACCCGGGAAGGTTTCCAGGACGAGTGCCCCTATGAATCGATGATATATAAACTGTCAGAAGGGACCTCGGTACATGTAAGTGAAGGGGAAGATGAGACATTTAAAGGACAGCGTGGAAAAAGAGGAAGAAAAGCGGAGTCTCCAAATCAAGGGGAAAAGAGAATTAAAGAAGATGATCTAACGAAAGAGGTTGAAGTAGAAGAAGAATGTGCGGAACTGAATGAATTTAAGGATGTGTATGAGAGAATAGTGAAGCAGAGCGAGACATTGATCAACTTAATACAAAAACACAACAAATACACCCAAAACGACATAAAAGACAAGGTCAGGGAACTGAGGAAATTGACAAGGAAAGGAGAAAGGAAGCTGCAGGAACTTGAAAATGTTGGAATAACCCAAATTGAAAATACAGAGCAGAAACAAATAAAGAGTTGTAGAGAGATAGCTGTGCAGACGGACAATGTAATACCGGAGACCAGAGAAATTGGAACGCAGGTGAATATGGAGATGATTAATGTAACTGAGGCCATTGGAAGGATTACGAGTTACGAGGACGTGGAAATTCTAGTGGACCAAATTTGGCCAGAGGATATTTACGAGAGGACCAGGGAAGTGATCGATTTTCCTATTAAAAGGGACAGAGGATGGGACTTAGCTGTAGCCATTGATCCCAGGAACAAGGACAAGGGACTAGGGAAAATTCTAGGGGACTGGTACCCGGAAACGTGGGAAAATATAGAAGAAGGCGAAACTAAACTAAAATACACGGCGACTAATACACGAATTACGATGAGTAACGGAGAAACAACAGAATCTACGAAGTATGTATTTGGAATACCCTTCAAGGAAGGAAATGGGGATGAGGATGAAAGCAAAAGGCAGAGGGAATTCTACGAACTACTGGTGGAACTACGGGAAATAATGGAGGCTAATGGTAGAAGGAAACTCATATTTGCGTCAGCAGAAGGTTCAGATAGGTTAAAGAATAGAAAACTGGTGGAGTGCGTTTTCAGAGGTACAACCTGCGAGATAGAATGCCGGGTCCCAAACATGGCTCACGTAGGTAGAGAAATCAAAGCAGAAAAAAAAGAAAAGAACTTTGAAGAGATATTTATAAAAAACACGAAAGAAACTTTTGCGGACATGTTAAAAGAAATTAAGGATAAAGTGGATATGAAGGAAATTAACGCGGATATAAGAGCCATTCACAAAACCAGCAAAGGGGATGTAATATTCAGGGTGAAGAGAGGAGACGGAGATAAATTGAGAAATGAAATAAAAGAGAAGACCGGGGCTAAGGTGGAGAAGAATGATTTAAGAAATCCAGTGGTGTTACATATAAACGACATTATGGAGACAATAACAAAGGAGGATGTAACAAAGGCAATAGAGGAGCAATTAGGGGGCGAATCATTTATCCTGTCTGAATTAAGGCAGGGATACCGGGGCACCCAAAAAGCTACACTAAGAATTAACAGGAGTACTAGGCGGATCATGGGGGATTGTCTGAAAATAGGTTGGACGAACTGTAGGTTGGAGGAGCGGATAGAGACTCTGAGATGCTACAAGTGCTGGAGTACTGGACATATTGCCTCGAAGTGTGATGGACCAGAAAGGAGCGAACAGTGCATGAGATGTGGTAAACAAGGACATCAACAAAGAGGGTGTAGTAGCGATCCATACTGCCTGACGTGCGAAACTGTGGGACATACGACCCAATCAATGAACTGCCCGGTAAGAAGAAAGGAGATTTTCGATAGGAGAAGGGGAAGTATTAAATCTTAAAGCGGATTTAGTACTGATTTTATTCTAGATATATATTTATACATATTTGTGGTGTACTTTGGATGTTTTTTCTTTATACGAGATTTGATGTTTTTTTATTGGTATTATTAGTATGAAAATTTTACAAATTAATGTGGGAAGGGCAAAGTCAGGGCATGATGCTGCGGAGGCTATAGCAGCAAGGATAGGGGTTGATTTAATATGTGTGCAGGAGCCGAACAAAAAAATTAGCAAAAACAAAGGACTAATCAGGGATAAATGTGAAAATGTGGCAATTTACTGTGTAAATAGAAATGTAGGGATAAGAACGCATCAAATAAAACAAGGGTATGTCAAGCTGTGCTTCGAAGATATGGTGTTGTACAACTGCTACTGCTCACCGAATATTGGGTTCGAGGAATTTGCGGAGTACATTGATGACGTAATGTCAGAGATTAGAAGGGAGGGGAAGAAGGTGATTCTATTAGGAGACCTTAATTCTAAATCCATTGTCTGGGGCAGTATTAAAAATGACCGAAGGGGGAAATATCTACTGGAGTGGATGGAGGCATTGGATATGACATGCGTAAATGATGGCACGGAAACTTTTGAAAGGGGGCATAGTAAGTCACACATAGACATTACGTTAATAACAGAATCCTTGGCACAGAAAGTAAAATACTGGAAAGTACTTAAGGAGGAATCCTTCAGTCACCATAAATACATCGAAGTCGAGATAGGAGCGAGTAATAAAGGTGGCAATACCTGGATTGAGAAGGCGGTTTTAAACAAGGAGGAGTTTGAGAAAAACCTTAGATTCGTGATGAACGCTGATGAGACTGACGAGAGAAAAATAGCTGACAGCATAAGAATCGCACAGGACATGACGATGGCGGGTAACAGAAGACCATATAATCGTACACAGCCGTACTGGTGGAGTCGGGATATAGAGCAGAAGAGAATACAATGTAATCGGGCACGAAGGGAAATGACGAGGGCCAGAAAAAGAAATGACAACGAAGAGATCTGGGAAAAAATTGTAGAATATCAGGAACGGAAACGGGAATACAGAATGGCAATAGGAGCATCCAAAAGGAACCACTGGAGGGTACTGTGTGAGCAGGTAGAGGACGATGTATGGGGTCAGGGATATAAAATAGTTACCAAAAAGATCAGAACATCAGCGGCGCAATACACGATACACAGCGAAGAGAAAGGTCAGATAATTAGACAATTATTTCCACACAAGGAGGACATAAGAAGAACAATACCAAGGGCCCAGGAGGTGGAAAATTTCACACTGGAAGAATTAAAGGACGCAGTTGGGAAATTAAGAAATGGAAAAGCCCCCGGACCGGATTGCATAGGGGTGGAAACGTTTAAGGAGGTGGTCAGGGTAATGCCGGACTTGGTGTTGGGAATGTACAACCGGCTAGTCCAGGCACAGGAGTTCCCGAAAGTATGGAAATCGGCTAAGGTAGTCCTGATCCCGAAAGGACATTCGCAGGAAGTACCCAGAGCGTACAGGCCTATCTGCCTAATCAGTGTGATAGGTAAAGTATACGAACACCTGATAAAGAAAAGGATAGAGGATCAGTTGGATAGGAATAACATAATAAAAAATACACAATTTGGATTTAGAAAAGGTCTTTCGGTGATAGATGCTGTTGAGTTCATGGTTGAGAAGGTTAGGAACGGGGAGGAGAAGTGGAAGGCAGTGGTGTTACTCGACATCGAGAACGCCTTTAACACGGCCACCTGGAGCAAGATCCTGGCAAACCTGGAAAGAGCTGGCGTGGATCAGTATCTATTAAAAATAATAGATAATTATCTCGAGGATAGGCACATAAGTGCGGGGTCGGTATGCAGGAGGGTGATGCAGGGTGTTCCGCAAGGTTCGGTCTTAGGGCCGACATTGTGGAACATCCTGTATGACGGCGTTCTTAGGCTACCATTGGAGGAGGAGTGCTGTACGGTCGCTTATGCAGACGACCTGGCACTTATAGTTAAAGCCGATAATAGGGAGGAGCTTATGGAGAGGGCCAATGACTCGCTGAAGGAGATTAGTCGATGGATGAAGAGGAATGAGCTAAAACTGGCGGTGAAGAAGACAGAAGCGGTAATTCTGAAGGGGAAACGATCTATGGGGGAGATGCTCCTCGAAATAGATGGTGTACCTATAGAATTGAGGAGCGCGGTTAAATACCTTGGAGTCTGGATTGACGAAGGACTAAGGTTCACAAGGCACATTAAGGAGACATCAATTAAGGGAGAGACCCTAGTAGCTGCACTCAGAAGAATCATGCCAAATACATATGGTGCTACGACACAAAAACGAAAAATATACAACGGAGTATTTGAATCGATTGTTCTGTTTGCAGCTCCTATTTGGAAGGACGTGATCGGGTACAAAAAATACAGGGACATGATTATCCGCGCTCAGAGGAAACTATTGATAGGAGTTGCTTGCTCATACGTTACCGCCTCTACAGAGGCGCTATACGTTGTGAGCGGCATTATCCCCATAGATCTAATGATAGAGGAAAGGTGTCGGTTGCATGAGGAACGCAAAATTGGGAGGGTGGATAGAGGTAGCAAAGAACGGCAAAGGAGCATAACTTTGGAGAAATGGCAGGAGAGATGGTTGCGGGACTCTGGTAAGGCAGCTTGGACGAAGAAATTAGTAAAGGATGTTAGAATCTGGTATAAGTGCAAACACCGGAACACGAATTTTTATATAACGCAGATCCTAACAGGGCACGGGTGTTTTAAGGAATACACGAAAAGGATCGGAAAGACCGAAACCGACGTATGTATGTACTGCGAGTATGTAGATACTCCCGAGCATACTATGTTCGAATGTCGAAGGTTCGTGGAGGAGAGAAAGAGGCTGAATGACGCTCTGGGCACTGGAGAAATTACCAGTCGAAACTTGGTGGAGGTAATGTTGGAATGTTTAGAGAACTGGACGGAGATCGCAAAATACATTGCGACAATAATGAAGGTCAAGGAGGCGGATGAACGAATTCGATAAGGACAACGCTGGACTAGCCTGTCGTATGCCTTTTTGGTGAATCCAGGTTAGCCCCTCAGCATGCGTGGAGAAGGGAGTGGTTTTTAGTTGGTAGGCGTACTTCTGTATGAGTCCAACACTGTCTGGGACACCTTCCCAGTCGTGCATGAGCATTTTCCACTTCCATAAAAAAAAAAAAAAAAAAAAAAAAAAAAAAAAAAAAAAAAAAAAAAAAAAAAAAAAAAAAAAAAAACAGGGGACCAGGGGAGATCTGATGTTTAGGGTCAAGGCCGGTGGAGGGGCTAAGCTTAAGGAAATAGTCGAGAGGACTACGAAGATGGTAGCGAACGCGAGAGGACCTAAAAAAAGAGAGAAAATCTGGCATATCAGAGGGATAGATGAAGTAACATCTGCTGAAGAAGTCGAAGCTGCGGTGAGAGCAGCAGTGGGAGGAAATGTTCATTTTACATTATCGACCCTGCGGCCTGCAGCGAAATCAACGAAGGCGGTCACCCTAGTAGTGGACAAATCTGTAGCCCATAAAGTACCGGACACCATAAAAATAGGCGTGGTTAACTGCCAACTAGAGGAAAGGGTCAATGTGGAAAAATGCTACAACTGCGGGGGGATGGGACATAAAGCTGCGGAGTGTAAAGTAAGGAAGGATAGCTGTAGAAGGTGTGGTAGGGAAGGCCATATTCAGAGAGAGTGTACTAACGATCCGAGGTGCATGACGTGCAATACGGATGGGCATAATACAGGCTCTATGAACTGTCCCATAAGGAGAAGGGAAGTGTTTGAGAAAAGGAGAAGGTATTCCTCATCAGCAGGAACCCCAGTGAGCACGCCGAAATGTGATTAGCTGTGATATTTTATAGATTTTATTTATATTTATATTCGTATACGTCTTTAGTTATAGTTATACAGAGTGGTTAGTAATATACAAGCGGTAGAATGAAAATTCTGCAGATCAACGTTGGTCGTGCTAGGTTGGGTCACAGTGCATCGGAGGCAATGGTTGATAGGCATGAAATCGATATGGTCTGCTACCAGGAGCCAAATGTAGCTATTACAAAAAACAAAGGACTCATTGCGGACAAAAGAGTTGACGTGGCAGTTTACTGCAGGAATAAAAACATGGGTATTACCACGCATCAGAGTAGGGATGGCTACATCAAAGTCGTATTTGCGGACATGACGATATACAATTGTTACATCTCTCCCAATGTATCACTCGAGGCCTTTAAAGAATACGTTGATAAAATTTTCGCAGAAGTTAGAAATGACAGGAGAAAGGTGATTATACTAGGTGACTTCAACGCTAAGTCGGTGATATGGGGGTCGGATAGAGATGACACAAGAGGAACATACCTAACTGAATGCATGGAATCGGCAGGGGTAGTAGCTATGAACAACGGCACGGCCACATACCAAAGAGGACGGTTTAAGTCAAATATCGATATCACCATGGCGTCGGATAGCATGGTTAAGAGGGTGTCGAAATGGAGTGTGCTGGAGGACGAAGAAAGTTTTAGCGATCACAAATTTATACAATTTGAGCTTAAATCGAAGTGCAAAAGCCCTGATTGGAGAGGGCAAACAACATTTCATAGGGAAACCTTTGAAGAGTGCCTGAATCTGACACTGAACGAAAACACGATGTCTGTGAGAAAAATGGGCATTGCCATAAAGAACGCACAGGACGTAGCTACAATCGCAACCAGGACTTCTTACCGTCGAACGCAGCCTTATTGGTGGAATGAGGACATAGAAGAAAAAAGGTCATTATGCAATAGAGCACGTAGGGAGTTAACAAGGGGTAGAAAGAGGCAGTCAAGCTTCGACGCGCACGATCTATTAAGGAAACAAGAAAAGTACATCGAACGCAGGAATGCATACAAAGCGGCTATAAAGGCATCTAAAAGGGACCACTGGAAACAGTTATGCGAGCAACTCGAGGATGATCCCTGGGGAAGGGGATATAAGATCGTTACCCAAAAGATGAACCTCACGCAGTATACCCTCAGTAGACAGGAAAAACACGAGGTAATAGTAGGCTTGTTCCCGGGTAGGAGGGACAACAGGAAAGGGGTCGTAACGGAGCGAGGGGTAGTAGGTTTTACCATGGAGGACTTACGGAACGCGCTGGAGAAACTGAGGAACGGGAAAGCCCCGGGCCCCGATAGAATACAGGTTGCCGCCCTCAAAGAGGTCGTGCGTATCAAGCCCAAGGTCATACTTACGGTGTTCAACAAACTGCTGACTTCGCAGGACTTTCCCAGGAGTTGGAAGAGGGCGCACGTCGTCCTCATCCCTAAGGCAACGCAGAAGAACGATTCTCCGACGGCATATAGACCGATATGCCTCCTGAGTGTACTAGGTAAGCTGTACGAGCAGCTCATCAAGGCAAGGCTGGAAGAGGAACTAGAAGAAAAGGGGGTTATAAGCGATACGCAGTTCGGGTTTATGAAGGGAAGATCGACGGTTGATGCCATTACCTGGGTGGTCCAAAAGGCTAGAGAGGAAAGGAAGAAAAAATGGGCCGCACTTGTCCTACTTGACATCAAAAATGCGTTTAACACCGCCGCATGGAGTAAGATCATAAATAAGCTGGAAGAGGCAAAAATTAGTCAATATTTAATTAAGATCGTGGATACTTACCTGAAAGACCGCTACATAGACACAGGAGTGGATAGATTAGAACTTACCCAGGGAGTTCCACAGGGGTCGGTCCTGGGCCCGACCCTGTGGAACGTGTTGTACGATGAGGTTCTCCAGATAGCACTACCAGAGGGGTGCCACTCGGTAGCGTATGCTGACGACTTGGCCCTTGTGACAAAGGCGTCGGATCCGGACAGCCTGGTGGAGAAGACGAACGAAGCCCTCAAGGAGGTAAGCAGGTGCCTGAAAAGAAACGGATTAGTGCTGGCAGCAGAGAAGACAGAAGCCGTGGTGGTTAGGGGTAAAAGAGATAGGACAGGAGTCAAGTTTAAGGTAGAGGGGGAAATCGTAATACCTACAACGAAAGTGAAGTACCTAGGGGTGTGGATTGACAGTAAGCTAAGCTTTACGCACCACATCAGAGAGAGCGCAGTTAAGGCGGAAAAACTGGTAAACTCGTTGAAAAGGATTCTACCTAGAACGCACGGAGTGTCAAGCTACAAGAGGAGGCTATATAATGGAATACTGCAGTCAATAGTGCTTTATGCTGCACCTGTCTGGGGAGAGGCGATGAAGTACTGTCGATATAGAGACTTGATCACTAAAGCTCAGAGGAAGATGCTAATAAATGTAGCCTGCTCATACGTAACGGCGTCCACGGAGGCGCTATACGTGGTGGCAGGAATCATACCCATCGACCTGATGGTTGGCGAGAGAATGAGACTGTATGGATGCAGATCGGAGTGGAAAGGTGCGAAAGCAAGGGAACGGCAGAGAACGATGGATGAGTGGCAGAGAAGATGGAATAACCTCACTGAGGTAGCTGGTTGGACCAGAAGCCTCATCCGAGATATCAGGGCGTGGTATGAGTGCAGACACCGAAACGTCAACTTCTACCTGACCCAGTTTTTAACGGGACACGGCTGCTTCAGGTCGTATACTAAGCGTATAGGCAAGACCGATGACACTTGTATGTACTGCGATGAGGTGGACACAGCGGAGCACGCTGTGAAGTCGAGTGTGTTTGAGTGTGTGAAGTCGAGAGAGTCGAGAGCAGCGGCAGAGAGGATGATCGGCGGCCCATTGGGAGTCGAGAATTTGGTCGAAAGGATGGTGGAGAGCAAGGAGAATTGGGACATTATAAAAGATTTTATTGTAGAAGAGATGAAGCTCAGAGAAATTGACGAGCGACTGGCACAGAGTTAGAGGACGACGCCGAGTTCTCTGTAGCATACCCCTCGAGGGTGACCCGGAGGATTCCTTCATGGCGTGATGAAGAAGACAGGTTTTTTTAGTGGGTATTGAAGCCTGAGTCCCACACTCCCCCGACCGTCCAACACCAGGTCGGGGCGTGCGTAAACGCATTTTTTCCTGTCTTAAAAAAAAAAAAAAAAAAAAAAAAAAAAAAAAAAAAAAAAAAAAAGGGTAGGGTAGGGTAGGGTAGGGTAGGGTGGGGACCAAATGGCCGGGTTTTGGGTCTGGGCTGACCCAGTGGGTCTCAGTAGGTGCGGTAGGGTGCCCATACTTACCGTAAAATAAAACGCTGAGCCCGCAGTCCTGTGTGGATGAACCGGCAAATCCTATCTCCACCTCCTCGTGGTGGTCCCTGGTAATGCGCGGCGTGCTGATGAAGTACGTCTCGTAGCCAACGGAGAAGGGTGATCGGCGAATCTCTGGCGCCTAATCTGGAGCTTATGGGCTAAGGGAAGGAAAACCCTGAAAAAAAACCAGTAGTATAAATATGATGAGTCGGAAAGAAGAAGGTAAAAGTTTACGGGACAGGGGTTTCGGAGCCCCAGAACCGGTCGGGGAAAGGAGTGAGCAAGCGGGCTCCTCTCGACCGTCAGCCAGCGACCGCAAGACGCAAGGAAAAGAAGTGGAGAGAGAAAAAAAGGATACGGAGGAGTGGACAGGGCAGGATATAACGGTAAGAAGGAGCTCATTACCGAGAACACCTCCGAGACGAAAGGAAATCACTGAAGAAGAGGAACGTGGTTCAGAGATAAGCGACTATTATGATATAACGGAAGGGGAAAGCGCTTCAAACGAGGAAGAAATAAGGCAATGCACAAAAAAGAGGAAAAAAAGGGAGGGAACGTCTCCGAAGAACCCAATGGGGCTTATTAGGAAAACGGATATTGGCGGAGGGACATATTTAGAGAAAGCGATCAAAAGGGTGGTCAGCACGACAAAAAAATTAAGGAGCTTAATAGCCCAAAACACGAACACTAAGGTAGAAATTAGGGAACTGTCAAAAGTGCTGGAAATACAGGTAAATGGATTGGAAGAGGCACATAGAGAAACGGAAAAGAGAACGAAAGGACCAACGAAAACGACAACAGAAATAGGGACGCAGACGGAACCTACAGTAACAACAGCTTCGATAGGAGTACAGGTTGAGGATAAGATAATAAACATTGCGGAAGCAATTGACGCAAGCAAGGACTTTACGGATGTCGACGAATTACTAAATAAACAATGGCCAGAGGAGGCTTACGTTAAAATCAAGGAAAAGGTAGAGTTCCCCATTAAGGCGGACAAGGGAAAAGACTTGGCAATTTTGGTAGATCCGGAAAACAAGGAAAAGGGCTTGGCCAGAATTCTAAAAGAAAGGTATATAGATGCGTGGGACTTGATCAGCGATGATAATAGGGAGGTGAAATACATAAAATTATCCACAAAGTCAACAACCTGGGAAGGAAAGACGGAAGAGGATACAAAATATATATTCGTTATGACACACAACATAAATAAGGAACCTTTTAATTACGAACACATTTACGCAGTGATGTCGGATCTAAGGAACTACACGGAAAGGGAAAAAAGGACAAATTTAATTCTAGCTGTGGCAGAGGGCTTGGATCGAAACGCATGTAGAAAAATTGCGGAGTGTGTGTTTAGGCATGCAAACGTGGAGGTGGAATACCGAGTTCCGGCAATTAGTCAGGAAGGCAATATGGAAAGGGTAAGACCAAGGAAAGAAGGAAACGGAGTTCTAACTATCAAGGGGACGGATGAGACTTTTGCGGACCTACTGAAAAGGGTTAAGGAGCGTACAGACATAGGAAACCTCGGAATAAACATCAGGAATATACGTAAGACGGGAAAGGAGGACATGCAGGTGATTGTGGAAGGGGGGATAGAAAAGGCAAAGCGGCTAAAAGAAGCAATAATGGTTAAATGCGAGGATGTGAATATAACAACAGGATCAAATGGAAACATTGTGTATATAATGGGAATGGACAAGGTGACAACGGAATTGGATGTAACAAAGGCATTGGCGGAGACCCTAACAATAAAGGACGAAGAAATTGATGTTAAAGTAATCAGGCCGGGAAGAGAAGAGGAAAGGACAGCAATCGTGGAGGTGCCTCGTTTGGCCGCAGCGGAGTTAGTTAGGTTA
Source organism: Phyllotreta striolata (assembly GCA_918026865.1). NCBI lineage: Eukaryota > Metazoa > Arthropoda > Insecta > Coleoptera > Chrysomelidae > Phyllotreta > Phyllotreta striolata. The sequence continues at coordinate 63,128 of OU900102.1, read as the reverse complement.
GGAAAAGTTAAAATAGGATGGTTAAACTGCACGGTGAAGGAACGGGTACACATTCCGAGGTGTTTTAATTGTTTGGAATACGACCACAAAGTAAGGGACTGTACAAAGCCACGAAGGAACGCGGAAAAATGCATAAATTGCGGCGAGGAGGGGCATAGGGCGAAAACGTGTGAAAACGGGATTCATTGCATTAAATGCAATATACCAGGACATCGTATGGATCAAATGAAGTGCCCTTACTTTAAAAGCCTAGTGAACGAGGTGCGGAAAAGGAGACGTAGGACGCTGTCGAGATCCAGCAGCGTGTTTAGCGAGGTAGCTCAAGTGCCTCAATAAACCGTAAAGGGGTACGCGTTGGTGTCCGTTTGTGCATGTTATCGTGTAAGTTTTTTATGTATCAAGGGAAGGGAAAAAACGTGTTGCGTCAAAGTGAAAGTCATTCAAATTAACGTGGGTAGGGCTACAAGAGCCCATAACGTCATCGAAGCCATGGCCCTGAGGAACGGAACCGATCTGGTATGCTATCAAGAACCAAATGTCAACGTGTCCAAGAGGAAAAGTTTTATTGCCGACTCGAGAAACGACGTTGCTATTCATGTAATAAATAAAGGAATAGGGATCAGTAAACACAACGCCGGAAACGGTTTCGTCAAGATATGTCTTAAAAATATGGCAATTTACAATTGTTATGTCTCTCCGAATTTAAGTTGGCAGGAATACGAAGCAAGGATAGACGAGATAATGACCGATGTCAAGAGAGAAATAAGCCAAAAAATTCTAGTCCTAGGAGATTTTAACGCGAAGTCATATATGTGGGGTCCTATAGGAAGTGACAGACGGGGAAAATATATTGAAGAGTGGTTAGCGGAAGTGGGTCTTAACGCGGTCAATAATGACGACTCACCAACTTTTGTTAGAAATCTCTCCGAGTCCTATATAGATATTACCTTCGCTAACGACAGCATGATGAAAGATATTAGACATTGGAAAGTGCAAGGAGAAGAGACCCTTAGCCTGCACAGAGCCATCACTTTTGAAATTAACGTCAGGGCAGGGAAAGATAACACGCGACAGGAGCTTTGGAAGCCTCACTTTCGAATAGACGAAGAAACGGTGAAGACAATCCTGGAAATAACCAAGAAGCGGGTAAAAGGGAATCCGAAAATGCTAGTGAGAGTGATAAAGGATGCTCAAAATACGTGTCAGGTGGGGACGAAGGGGGGGAAGAAGAAAAAACAACCGTATTGGTGGAGCGAGAGCGTAGAGGGAAAAAGGAGAACATGTAACGAGACAAGGAGAAAGCTGACAAGGGAGAGAAAGCGGATGAAAATGGGCCTGGAAGAAATAAGAAATCTGGAAGAGACATACAGAAAAGCGAAGCGGGAATATAAGAAAGAGATAAACAGATCAATGAGGGAGTGCTGGAAAGGGGTGGTAGAACAGGTAGAAGAGGATGTATGGGGGTTAGGATATAGAATAGCCACAGCGGGCTTAAAGAAACAGACACCACTATACGATATGAACCAGGAGAACAAGAAACATCTCATCACGCAACTTTTCCCAGTATGCGCCGTGCACTTACCGAGAAGGGAGTCAACACAATCATACGAGGAATTCACTCCAGAGGAACTTAAAGAAGCCATCAGCCGCCTTAAAAACAACAAGGCACCAGGCCCGGACGGGATCAGAGCCGAAACGGTAAAAATTGCCGCAACCGTTATGACCGGCGAGATGCTGGACGTATTTAACCGGATACTGAAGAAACAAAAGTTTCCCAACGCGTGGAAAAAAGGTAGAGTAGTCCTTATACCTAAGGGCAACCCCGAAGATAAAGCGTTTAGGCCGATCATCATGCTAGACGTAGTCGGGAAGGTTCTGGAACACATGCTAAAAAAGAGATTGGAGGACACGGTTTACACATCAGAACACCAGTACGGTTTTAAAAGGGGCAAATCGACTCTGGAGGCGGTGGAGGAGATAATAGATAACCCAGATGGACGGTGGGCAGTGATGGTCTGCGTGGACATTAAGAACGCGTTCAATACGGCAAAATGGGAAAGGATTATGGACGCAGTGGAAAGAGGAGGGGCTCCATTGTACCTAACGAATATGATACAGGAATTTTTAGAGAACCGGCGAATAACCTACGACGGAATAGAGCGAAAAATCACACAAGGTGTTCCACAGGGCTCGGTCTTGGGGCCGACCCTGTGGAACATAATGTATGATGGGGTCCTAAGACTGAACCAATCGAGAAATTGCAAGACTGTAGCATATGCGGACGATCTTACGCTCATAGTTACAGCAACCGGGGAAGAAGAACTTGTTGCCAAAACAAATGCGGAGCTACATCGCATCTATAGATGGATGCAGGAAAACGGTCTGGAACTGGCAGCCCAGAAGACGGAGGCGGTTATCTTTAGAGGCCCGAGGAAAAGAGATGGTATAACTTTTGAGCTCGGAAATATATCTATCGAACCAACGAAATCAGTTAAATGTTTGGGTGTGGTCATTGACAGTAGGTTGCGATTCACGGAGCACATAAAGATGGTAATAAAAAAGGCGGAGAATGCTTACAGAGCGCTGTCAAGGATTATGCCGAACCTAAATGGGCCATCTAATTCGAAAAGAGCCCTACTGGCCTCCGTGGTAAATTCAATTATAGCGTATGCGGCCCCTATATGGCACGGAGTCGTCAAATACAATAAATACGAGAACATGCTAAAAAGGATCCAAAGAAGAATGAATATAAAGGTCATTAGCGGATACCGAACAATTTCGGGTGAGGCGGCCTGTGTTTTGTCGGCCCGTATCCCTATAGAGCTGGTAATCGAGGAGAGGGTGAGGATTTTTGAGAGGAAGAAGACGGAGGTATTGACAAGGAGCTTGAAGGACGAGGAAAGAGAGCGGACACTGAAATGCTGGCAGGAAAAGTGGGATAGAAATACTAAGGTTGGTCAATGGACGAAGAAACTCATCCCGGATGTTACTGCGTGGTATAAATGTCGTCACAAGAAGCTAAACTTCTATTTTACGCAGTTTTTGAGCGGCCACGGGTCGTATAAGGTTTTCACGAAGAGTATAGGCAAGTCCGACGACAAATGTATCTATTGCGGCTTAGAGGATAGTGCAGAGCACACTATCTTTGAGTGCGGGAGGTGGAGAAGTATTAGGGAGAAGAGAGGCTTCAAAGGATACAAGCCAAACAACATAATTAAAAGGATAACGGAAGACGAAGGGAAATGGGAGGAGGTGATGGTTACAATAACAGAAATAATGAAAGAAAAGGAGGCAGAGGAAAGGTTGAGCCAGAGCGGGACAGGATAGGAAACACTTAGCCGGTGCATTCGACGTATGTTGAACAAACGATCCCGAATGCACATCAAAACGGCAGAGATTCGAGAGGTTTTTTAGTGGGTAGTGAAGTCTTTAGTCCCACACTACCCCCGCCGACCAACAGCGGGGGTGTGCGTAAATGCATTTTTCCTCTCGTTAAAAAAAAAAAAAAAAAAAAAAAAAAAAAAAAAAAAAAAAAAAAAAAAAGGGTAGGGTAGGGTAGGGTAGGGTAGGGTCCCAAAGGGGGACCCAAACGAAAAGAAATTTAGGCCGATATGTCTTCTGGACAATTTAGGTAAACTGCTAGAACAACTCATAAAAAATAGACTCGAAGACGTAATAGAGATCTCGGCAAACCAGTATGGTTTTCAAAGAGGCAAGTCGACCATAGAGGCGCTAGAGAGTATAGTGAAGACATCTACCAAAAAATGGACAGCAGTTATCTGTATTGACATCCAGAACGCGTTCAACACGGCGAAATGGGGACTGATCATGAAATGTCTAGGAAAGTACAACACCCCTAGATACCTGACGAATTTAATACAGAGCTATTTCACAGACAGAAAGATCTACATAAAAGGGTACAGAAAAAAGGTGACTCAGGGTGTTCCACAGGGCTCGGTCCTAGGGCCGGTCCTGTGGAACATTCTCTACGATGGAGTGCTGAATCTAGTACTACCCATGGGGTGTCGAACAGTGGCATACGCAGATGACCTCACGCTAATAGTGGAATCGAACGAGAAGGAAGATCTGAGGGATAGAACAAATGAATCCCTAAAAGATATACACGACTGGGTGAAAAAACATAAGCTAAGGATCGCGTACCATAAGACAGAGGCAGTCATCGTTAAGGGCCCTGCGAAAAGGGAGGGCATAAACTTTCAGTTTGGAGGACACACAATCCAGCCCGTAAGATCGTTGAAATGTCTCGGCGTTCACATAGACGATAAATGTCGATTTTCACAGCACATTAAAAGAGCGGTGGAAAAAGCGGAGAAGGCCCATAGCGCCCTAGTTAAACTTATGCCGAATATCGACGGCCCGAGTTCCTGCAAGAGGTTAATTCTTGGTTCGGTGGTACACTCAATAGTACTATATGGAGCACCAATATGGCATCGAGGGGCGGAGATTAAAAGATATGCAGATATGCTAACGAAACTGCAAAGAAGAACACTGATAAAGACCATAAGCGCTTACAAAACTGTATCAGCAGCGGCGGCAAATGTGATTGCGGGTGTACCACCGATTGGGCTCCTAATAAAAGAAAGGGTGAGGTTACACAGCCTGAAGCAGAATGGGGCGGAAATTTCTGTCGAAATTAGGAAAGAAGAAAGGTATAACACCATAAATACATGGCAAAGAATGTGGGACGAGGAGAGGACGGTAGCCCAGCACACAAAGAGGATGATACCAAATATTAGGAAATGGTTGGAATGCAGGCATAAACGAACAAACTTCTTCGTCACACAGGTGCTCAGTGGGCATGGGTCTTTTAGAGAGTTTACGCATCGAATAGGGAAATCAAACGACGCCAAGTGCATTTATTGTGGTGAAACGGATACGGTGGAGCATACCATCTTCAAATGCTCAAGGTGGACAGTAAATCGGTCAAAGATATACCAATGCCTAGGTCACGAAATAAGCATGGCAAAAATTGTGGAGGAAATGGTGGAAAACGCGGAAAAAAACGAGGCCATACTGAAGTTCCTAGAGGGCCTAATGAAAGCGAAAGCGGTCGAGGAGAGGGAGGCACAGAAAGCGATGGCTGAAGAGCCATAGGGAGTGTCTGTGTATATGAAGATATGTCAAACTTGACAGTTCCATATACACCTTGAAAGGCACTAACTTGGAGGAGTTTTAGTGGGTAGGCGCTAGTAGAACTAGTTGTGAGTCCCACACACCCAGGGAAAGGAGGAACCAGTACCTGGGGGTACGTAACCTGTATTTCTCCTCGTCATAAAAAAAAAAAAAAAAAAAAAAAAAAAAAAAAAAAAAGGGTAGGGTAGGGTAGGGTAGGGTAGGGTAGGGTAGGGTAGGGTAGGGTAGGGTAGGGTAGGGTAGGGTAGGGTAGGGTAGGGTGGGGTCCAAATGGCTGGTACCCGGGTCTCGAGGTGTTTCGGATTGCCAATGTCCGGGACGCATTAAAACTCGAGTAACGCCCAAAGGCGCCCTATTGCGGCCCAGTGTCTCGAAAAGGCTGTTGAGATAGTCCTGAGAAGGACTGTTGAGATAGTCCTGAAAAGGACTGTCGAGACAGTCCCGCGGGGTTCGCGGTTGCAGTCCCTTGAGGGTCTGCGGTTGCGGCCCCGTGAGGGGCTGTCGAGATAGCCTTGAAAAGACATACCGTCAAATCCTATCTCCACCTCCTCGTGGTGGACCCTGGTAATGCGTGTTCCGCATCGTATGATGCGCGTCACGTAGCCAACGGAGAAGGGTGAAAGGCGAGTTTCCGGCGCCATAACGGGAACCTATTGGCTAAGGGAAGGAAAACCCTGAAAAAAAATAACCCGAAGGAGTAAACCTGCGAAAAAAAATCCCCCCAATCCTAAGGTGTAGCACCATCGCGCCGATGGGATGCATGGCTCAGGGGGTATAGTGAGTCGCGAGCGATGCCCAAAGGACCAGGCCGCCCGGAGGGGATTTTAGGCCTTAGCGCGGTACGGGCGCACTGCCGCGCCGGACTTTCAGTACGGCCCTACTCGTGGGAAAAATAATGGACCACAATAAAGCAAAACATTTAAACAAGGCTGGGAGCAGCAAGGATGAAGAATTAGTCTTTAAAAAGGGAGGAAACGTGAAACGAACACCTCCGAGGAAGTTAGTGGAAACAGAGGAGTACAGTACGCCTAAAGGGGAAGTAAATATTACCAGAACCACAGAACATAAAAAAGAGAAAACATTTCTAGACGAAATTGCGATAAGCGAAGGGGAAGAAGAAACGGTATTTAAGGGACAGCAAGGAAAAAGGCAAAGATCACCTGATACACCAGAAGAAGTCAGGAAAAAGGCTAAGGAAGATGATAGGAAAAGGTTCGGTAGATTATATAATAAAATTATTAACGAAATATATCAGTTAAGAACACTGGTGAAACTGAACCAGAACACAAAAAGGGATATAAGAGAAAAGACGGAGGAACTCGAATCCATAGCTAAAAGGATGAAAAGCATAACTAGAGAATGGGGGGATTTCATAACAGAGGGCGTAGAAGAGGAAAAAACGGATATAAAGGAACAGAAAAAGCAAACAAAAGAAATAGGGATACAGTGTAACATGGACATGAAAGATGAGATAATAGAGAACAATGAGGAACTAACGAGACAAGTAGAAGAAGCTGGAACAAGATGGGAAGGAATTGAGGAAATAATAGATAAGACATTCCAAAAGGAGACGTACAAAAGGACAGTGACTGGATGGGGAAATCCAGCGGAGATAGAGGATGGGCAGGACATAGCGGTCATCTATGACCTGGGCCAGGAAAGTCACCAATGTAGGATAATGAGCAAACCATACGTGGAATCGGTAATGAAAGAACAGCGAGTCAAAGGAGGAACTATAGCTAGCTTAGTAAGCAGAACATCATTGATAATAGAGGGAGAGGAAAGCACCGAAATAGATACAACGGGTATGCAAGCGATATATAAGGCTAGTCTCGACCTAAGAAGGGCTATGGAAAGCAAGGAAAGAAGGAAGGTTTCGATAATTATGGATAAACACTTAATAAACGATAAAACTAGGAATATAATAGAAGTGGGGCTTACAGGATCAGATATAGCGGCGATAGTATACGAAATGGGCACAACGATAACAAATGAGGAGGGTTGGAGCTTAGCAAAAAGGAAACAAAAAAGAGAATACAATACACCAGCTTTGGTATTAGAGGCAAAAGGGCGCACATATGCAGATTTATTAAAGGAATTAAAGAACAAAGTGGATGCAAAGGAAATATCAAACGAAATAAAAGACGTAAGGAAGTCAAGAAGAGGGGACGTGTTAATAACCCTAAACGAAGGAGCAAGTATAGATAAGGTAAAGGGCGTTATTAAAACAAAACTAGGAGAACAACACATATCAGAACCTGGAAAACTGAAAGGAACTATTTATATAAGCGACCTGGATGCAATAGTAACCAAAGAGGAAGTGTCTAACGAAATTGAAAATATAATCGGGAAGGGCGGCTTCGAAATAGTCAATATGAGGAACACGGCTGGAGAAAGACAAAACGCTACAGTAGCAATAGAGCCCGATAAAATGAAAATCCTGGCAGAACTGGGGAGATTAAAGGTAGGTTACTCGAGCTGTCGGATTAGGGAAAAAATTATTTTTGAAAAGTGCTTCAGATGTTGGGGAATCGGCCACAAAACAACAGAGTGTAAGGGGCCAAATCGCTCTAGTCAACAAAAATGTAAAAAATGTGGGGGGGATAACCACAATTCTCGGGAATGTAAGAGCGAAGAGGAATTCTGCTGGACATGCGAAGCACAGGGACACAGAGGTGGAACAAGGGACTGCCCCAGGTACAGGAAAGCATTACGGCAAGAAATTAGAAAAGCAAATTACAGCAGACCTAACTAAAAACCGAAACTAGACACTAAGAAGGAAAGACATCGAAACAAACGCGCATAGTTTTTTTAACCCATTTATTAGATCGTAGATTATTCATATACACTTTATACATTTTATACACCTATATACACAGCTACATATACATATTTACATATTTACACATATTATTTTACTGTCTACATCTGTCTATTTATTTATTGAACGCTATATACAATTTCTCCGAATAACAAACCATGAAAGTTCTTCAAAGCAACCTTGGGAGAGCCAGAAAAGCGCATGATATAATGCTGGAAATATGTAAAAGAAGGGACATCGATATCGCTATTATCTCAGAACCGAATAAAAAAATTGCCCAGGGACAAGGATGGATCACCGATCTCCACCAAAACGTAGCGGTACTAATAAACAACAAAAATTGCGGAATAAAAAACGTTATGAGAGCGCATGGCCACGTCATTGTAGAGTTTAGGGAAGTATATCTAGTCGCGTGCTATATATCTCCAAACATCGCTTTAGATGCTTACGAAAGTACTGTCGATAGCATGCTTTATAAAATACAAAAACTGAAATACAAAAAATTAATAATAGCCGGGGACATAAACTCAAAAGGTCAGGCATGGGGATCATCGATAACTGATAAAAGGGGAGAAATATGGACTGAATGGATGGATACCTTGGACATGCATGTACTAAACAATGGAGAGGCAACATTCGTATCACACAAAGGGGGGGAATCTCACATAGACGTGACTTGGTGCTCCAGAAAACTGAAAAAGTACGTCAACCAGTGGTGTATCTTAGACGAAGAAGTGTTTACTCAACATAAGCACATCTATTATGAAATTTCAAACGACAGAACGGGTACCAGCAAGAATATCGACTGTAGAGCCATGTACAACACAAACAAGAGACTATCGGAGAAGTAGACCTAAAAGAAAAAACAACCACACTATTGACACGGGAAATTAGGAAAGCGATGGAAAATGTAGGATTGGAAACAGGAACATATTTAGACCCCTACCGTACTGGTGGACCGCCGAAATACAACATGCAAAGGCTAACTGTATCCACACGAGAAGAGAACTAACTCGAATAAGAAGAACGGGGGAAAGGGATGCAGACAAATTGAAAGAGATGAAGGCACACAGGAAAATACTGAGACGACTGATAGAAAAGAGCAAACGGCAATGTTGGAGACAGGTATGCAGCGACCTGGAGGAAGACGTCTGGGGACAAGGATATGCCATTGCGATGAAAAGTTTAGTCCCACAACGCCCTACAACCTACCTGAGGAAAAGAAAAGAGAAATCGCTGAACATATATTCCCCAAACTGGAGGAATCATGGGAGAAGCAAAATAGGTGTGATGAAGTACCGGAGTTCACAATAACAGAACTGCAACAGGCAGTGGGGAAAATAAAAACAGGCAAGGCACCGGGGCCGGACGGAATACCTCCAGAAATCGTGAAAGCCACAATTGCAACGAAATCGAATGAAACCCTGTGCATTCTAAATAAAATACTAAAATCTCAAATAGTCCCTAAAGAATGGAAAGTAGCGAAGCTGATCCTAATTCATAAAGCAGGCAAACCGCTGGACAGCCCGGGATCCTATAGGCCAATCTGTCTGCTAGACGTACTGGGCAAAGTGTACGAAGCGCTAATTAAAACCAGACTGGAGGAAGCACTCGGAGAGAAAGGACTCTCAGACAGACAGTTTGGCTTTAGGAGGGGCAGATCTACGATGCAAGCAGTTGAGTGGGTACTAAAAGAAATTGAACAGACAAAACACCGATGGGCAGCAATACTCACCATAGACATCAGGAACGCATTCAACACGGCTAGCTGGAAAATAATTATTAATAACCTGAAATATAAAAAAATACCCAAATATTTAATATGTGTAATAGAGTCTTACCTTACGGGGAGAATAATCCGAATTAGCCGAGGAAATGAGCTGAAAATGAGTGCTGGAGTTCCACAGGGGTCGGTCCTCGGACCTACCCTGTGGAACATCATGTATGACGGGATATTAAACGTACAATTAGAGGACGACTGCACCAACGTTGCGTTTGCCGATGATTTGGCATTAATCGTGAGAGCAGATAGTAAAGAACAACTGATGGCGAAAGGAAATAGGTGTCTGGAAACAATAGAGGAGTGGATGGCCGATAACCACCTCGAGCTGGCGGCGCATAAGACCGAGGCGATAATAGTTAAAGGAACAACACAGCAAAGGATTCGAGAAAATATAGAATTCAAAGTTGGAAATCAAAAAGTTGTCCCTAAAAAGACCCTAAAGTACTTAGGAATTATTCTTGACCATCGGGGTACCTTTGGCGAACACGTCCGTCAAGTCTGCGAGAAGGCTTCAGACAGAACCAGAAAGCTCTCAGGACTGATGCCAAACATCGGAGGACCAGGAAGTCGCAAGAGAGAAGTGCTGGCAGGGGTTACGCACTCGATAATCCTGTACGGAGCCTCAATATGGGGAAGAGCAATTGAAGTCGGCAGATTTAGGACCATCCTTCATAAGACGCAGAGAAATATATTACTTAGGCTGGCTAGTGCGTACAGAACTGTCTCTCTAGAAGCGCTTGCTGTAATCACCGGTTACTTGCCCATAGAGGAGCTGATATGGGAGAGAACCGAGGTACATAGGTGCAGCTATCGTGAGATAGAGCAAAAGAGGGAACTGAGGGAGAAGGCGATTGAAAGGTGGCAAAGGAGATGGACAGAAATTAGAGGAAAGTCGGAATGGACAAAAACGCTTATCAGAGATCTTGAGCAGTGGTATACGTGTAAGTTCCGAAAAACCGACTATTTCTTTACACAATTTTTAACGGGGCACGGATCTTTTAAAGTTTTCCTGAAAAGGATCGGAAAAAGAGAGACGGATATGTGCGATATATGTGGGGAAATAGAATCGGCCCAGCATGTAGTGTTCCACTGCAAAAGATTTGGGAATGAGCGAGGGGAAATGGAGAACACGCTAGGGAAGACGCTAAATCCCGAGAATATTATCGAGACCATGACCTCCAGTGAGAAATTCTATGATACTATTTACAATACAATTAGACATATTGTAAAAAGGAAAGAAGAGGAAGACCGAATCGAAGAGACAGGAATAGAAGAGTAATAGGAAGGGCCTGCTAGCACGCATGATCGACGAAAGCCAGCAATGGCAGTACCGACATGCGCGCGCGAAAGGGCAGGCAGGGGAGTTTTTAGTGGGTATTATGCGCCTTAGAGTCCCACACTACCCCCGCCGACCAACCGCGGGGGTGTGCGTAAACGCATTTTCTCCTCTATATTAAAAAAAAAAAAAAAAAAAAAAAAAAAAAAAAAAAAAAAAAAAAAAAAAAAAAAAAAAAAAAAAAAAAAAAGGGTAGGGTAGGGTAGGGTAGGGTAGGGTGCCCCGGGCCCCGATAGAATACAGGTTGCCGCCCTCAAAGAGGTCGTGCGTATCAAGCCCAAGGTCATACTTACGGTGTTCAACAAACTGCTGACTTCGCAGGACTTTCCCAGGAGTTGGAAGAGGGCGCACGTCGTCCTCATCCCTAAGGCAACGCAGAAGAACGATTCTCCGACGGCATATAGACCGATATGCCTCTTGAGTGTACTAGGTAAGCTGTACGAGCAGCTCATCAAGGCAAGGCTGGAAGAGGAACTAGAAGAAAAGGGGGTTATAAGCGATACGCAGTTCGGGTTTATGAAGGGAAGATCGACGGTTGATGCCATTACCTGGGTGGTCCAAAAGGCTAGAGAGGAAAGGAAGAAAAAATGGGCCGCACTTGTCCTACTTGACATCAAAAATGCGTTTAACACCGCCGCATGGAGTAAGATCATAAATAAGCTGGAAGAGGCAAAAATTAGTCAATATTTAATTAAGATCGTGGATACTTACCTGAAAGACCGCTACATAGACACAGGAGTGGATAGATTAGAACTTACCCAGGGAGTTCCACAGGGGTCGGTCCTAGGCCCGACCCTGTGGAACGTGTTGTACGATGAGGTTCTCCAGATAGCACTACCAGAGGGGTGCCATTCGGTAGCGTATGCTGACGACTTGGCCCTTGTGACAAAGGCGTCGGATCCGGACAGCCTGGTGGAGAAGACGAACGAAGCCCTCAAGGAGGTAAGCAGGTGCCTGAAAAGAAACGGGTTAGTGCTGGCAGCAGAGAAGACAGAAGCTGTGGTGGTTAGGGGTAAAAGAGATAGGACAGGAGTCAAGTTCAAGGTAGAGGGGGAAATCGTAATACCTACAACGAAAGTGAAGTACCTAGGGGTGTGGATTGACAGCAAGCTAAGCTTTACGCACCACATCAGAGAGAGCGCAGTTAAGGCGGAAAAACTGGTAAACTCGTTGAAAAGGATTCTACCTAGAACGCACGGAGTGTCAAGCTACAAGAGGAGGCTATATAATGGAATACTGCAGTCAATAGTGCTTTATGCTGCACCTGTCTGGGGAGAGGCGATGAAGTACTGTCGATATAGAGACTTGATCACTAAAGCTCAGAGGAAGATGCTAATAAATGTAGCCTGCTCATACGTAACGGCGTCCACGGAGGCGCTATACGTGGTGGCAGGAATCATACCCATCGACCTGATGGTTGGCGAGAGAATGAGACTGTATGGATGCAGATCGGAGTGGAAAGGTGCGAAAGCAAGGGAACGGCAGAGAACGATGGATGAGTGGCAGAGAAGATGGAATAACCTCACTGAGGTAGCTGGTTGGACCAGAAGCCTCATCCGAGATATCAGGGCGTGGTATGAGTGCAGACACCGAAACGTCAACTTCTACCTGACCCAGTTTTTAACGGGACACGGCTGCTTCAGGTCGTATACTAAGCGTATAGGCAAGACCGATGACACTTGTATGTACTGCGATGAGGTGGACACAGCGGAGCACGCTGTGTTTAAGTGTGTGAAGTCGAGAGAGTCGAGAGTAGCGGCAGAGAGGATGATCGGCGGCCCATTGGGAGTCGAGAATTTGGTCGAAAGGATGGTGGAGAGCAAGGAGAATTGGGACATTATAAAAGATTTTATTGTAGAAGAGATGAAGATCAGAGAAATTGACGAGCGACTGGCACAGAGCTAGAGGACGACGCCGAGTTCTCTGTAGCATACCCCTCGAGGGTGACCCGGAGGATTCCTTCCTCCGAAGACAAACCGAAGACAAATCGAATACTTGCATAAGATGTGGAAAGGAAGGACATTTGGCACGAGATTGCAAAAACTCTCCGTATTGTCCGCAGTGCAATATTGAGGGGCATAGGGCAGACCAAATGGAATGTCCAAAACTGAAAACAATGGTAATTGAAAAAATGAGGACGAGGAGAAACTCCTTCAGGTCGTCAACATCGAATTTAAAAAATGACTAGAATATTGCAAACCAATTTGGGTAGGTGCAGGGTAGCTCACGACATAGCCTATTTAATAGCAAAGGAAAAGAAAGTTGACATATTATTAATTGCGGAACCAAACATTAATATTGCATCCAAGAGAGAGATGCTATTGGACAAGAAACAATTAGTGGCAATTCAAATTTTAAACAAGGACGTGGGAATAATCGGGAATTCTGGAGGAAAAGGATATGTAAAAATAGATCTTGGAACCTACAACATATATAGCTGTTATATGCCTCCAAGTTTAGACATAGAAAAATTTGAGAGATACATCGACAACATAATGACGGATATTATCAACAGTAAAAAAGAGGCGATTTTTGCCGGCGATATCAACGCAAAGTCAACGCTATGGGGTGCAAACAAGACAGATAAGAGGGGGGAAATTGTGGAAGGATGGATGGCTGTGTTAAACATGACATGTCTAAATAATGGAGGCCCAACGTTTGTAAGGGGAAATAGCATCTCTCACTTGGATGTAACCTGCGCTACTCAAGGAGTAACTAAAAAAATAACAAATTGGGAGATAATGGATGGTGAAGTCTTTACAAACCACAAACATATAAGGTATGACATAACGGATAAAAACAAAGAAAAAGACAGAAAACAATGGTATGCTAAAAGATTGAACCGTATTTTACTAGAAAAGAAAGTCGAAGAAGCTACAATTGGTCAAGATATCAACGCAAAAGATCTAAGCGACGAAATATATAAAATGGTAAAGGAATGCACAATAAAAGTAAAGCATGACCAGAGGCAGAAACCATACTGGTGGAGTGACGTGATAGAGGAACTCAAAAGGGATGCAGTAGGGAAGAGAAGAACATACACTAAAATGTCCTGTAAAGGGGACAGGGAAAATTCGACATACACAGAAGCGAAAAACGCATGGAAAACAGCTAAAAAAGAGCTCAAAAAAGCAATTAAAACAGAAAAAAGGAGGCATTGGAAGGAACTATGTAAGGAACTGGACAATGATATATGGGGAAAAGGATATCAGATAGCGACGATGTATACGGGCAGGCCCAGAGACCCATACAATCCAACGGCGAAACAAAAAATCGAATGGTGCAGAAAGCTTTTTCCCAGGGATCATATGAGAAGACGAATTCGATATGAAATTTCGGAACCAATAGACAGGATAGATAAGGAAGAACTACTCGCAGCTACTTCTGCAATAAAAAACAATAAGGCTCCTGGCCCGGACCAGATACCCTCAGACGCGATAAAAATAATAGTCGGAAAAAAGCAGCACGAAATAATGAATATACTTAACAGGTACCTAATGGACCAGAGCTTTCCAGAAGTCTGGAAAGTAGCCAACGTTGTTCTAGCGTGGAAAGGGAAGACCAAGGATATCAGGGACGAGTCATCATACAGACCTATATGCTTACTCAGCACTCTAGGCAAACTGTATGAAAGAATCATAAAGGGAAGACTGGAGAAATACCTGGAAGGGAACAGGAAAATATCGGAAAACCAATACGGGTTTCGAAAAGGACGATCGACGGTCGATGCGGTCCTGAAACTGAAGGAATTAATGGAGGACTCTCAAGCTAAGTGGATAGTGATGATCACCTACGATGTGAGAAATGCCTTCAATCTTGCATCGTGGGAGAAGATAATGGAGGCTCTAAAGGAAAAAGGGACACCCAGATACCTAAGCAATATCATCGACGACTATCTTTCGAATAGGAAAATCTTAATAGGGAGGAAGGAAATGGAGACTGAGGTAGGGGTCCCACAAGGATCGGTACTCGGCCCTCTGTTATGGAATGTGATGTATGACGGGGTTTTAAGCCTAAATCTTCCAGAAGACACTCACACTATAGCCTACGCGGATGATCTGTCAGTAGTAGTGGAAGGAGATAACGAATTGGAGGTGAACAACAAAATCGAATTAGTAAATTATGAAATCACCACTTGGATGAGAAGGCATAAACTAGAAGTGGCACCGGAAAAGTCAGAGTACCTGATCCTGAAGGGCCCCAAGGGTAAAAGACAGGATGAAATTAGGGTTAACATGGGCGGTAAGCAATTAAACAGAGTCAAGACCGTTAAACACCTGGGAATTGTACTTGACTATAAGTTAAGTTTTGGTCCACACGTCAAATATGCCACGCAGAAGGCAAAAGCGCGCATGAATACAATCTCAGGATTGATGGCAAACCAGGGAGGTCCTAGCTTCCAGAAGAGGAAAGCTTTATACGGAGTGGTACAGTCCATTTTGCTGTACGGGGCTCCCATTTGGGAGGGGGTGCTAAGATGGGAGAAGTGGAAAAACCTTATCAATGGGACGCAGAGATTGGCATTACTCCGGGTGGCCGCATCATACAGAACGGTATCAAAAGAAGCGATACAAGCAATCACGGGAATCCCCCCATTGGATTTACTAGTAGAGGAAAGGGGCAGGATATTCAGGCGCAGCGATAGAAACTCACCGACGGCAAGAAAGGAAGAAAGGGAGGTCACGATAGACAAATGGGTGGAGAGATGGAGTAATACGGAATCCAATACAGCAAAATGGACAAGGGAAATTATTAAAGACCTAAGGGGATATGTGAACTGTAAACACAGAAGAACAGAATATTTTCTTACCCAAGCATTATCGGGACACGGGAGCTACGGTACCTACACAGAAAAAATAAAAAAGACGGAAACGAACATCTGTATAGAATGCAACGTACCTGATTCGCCGAGCCACACTCTTTTCGAATGTGCCAGATGGGAAAGGGATAGGGAAAAAGTAGTGGAAAAGATAGGCCCTATAAGTGTATCGAATTTGATGGAAAAAATGACAGGAAATGAGGAGACTTGGAGAGAATCACACAGGTACATTATAAAGATTATGAAAAAAAAGGAGGAGGAAGATAGGCAACGATATGGATAAGTTAACCATCCGCTGTTGATGGAAACCCCAGCAACGGGTAATACCAACAGCGGACAGAGGTCGAAATCGAGGTGGTTTTAGTGGGTAAACAAGGCTTGCACACCCCGCCTTGGAGTCCTCACACTACCGGGGAAGGGAGGAACCTGTACCCGGTGTGCATAAAGCATTTCCACCCGGCAAAAAAAAAAAAAAAAAAAAAAAAAAGGGTAGGGTAGGGTAGGGTAGGGTAGGGTAGGGTAGGGTAGGGTAGGGTAGGGTAGGGTAGGGTAGGGTAGGGTAGGGTAGGGTAGGGTCTGCCCTATGGATTCTGGGGAGGGCAACTTGACACCTACTGCAATCAAAATTTTAGAAACGGCGGAAGCCGCAAACGAGAGGGAGATCTTCAAAAGAAGGGATTCTATAGGCAGATCCCCCACCAGGGGACCGAAACGAGGCATTCTAGAAATGGAAATAGAGAGTATGAGAAATACAGCGAACATCATAGAAACACCTGAAAAATCCGAAAAAAGGAAAAGAGACAAGGAAGAATCAATGGCGGCATCCATTAAAAATATGGTGCAGACAATAAAAAGCAGAATGATAGCACTAGAAGAGCTAGCGCAGAAAACGGGGAATATAAGAACGGATATAAGGAAGGAAATAAGAGCGATAAGAAGCAGAACGGAAAACTTAAATCTAATAGTAGAAAATTTCCAATTTAGCCCAGAGAAACATAAACAAAAAAGACTGACAGAGAACGTACAAAAAGTGTCTATAGGCACACAAACAGATGAAGAAACTATAAAAAACGAGATTGAAGAAGAAAGAAAAAGGAGAATTGAAAACATAAAAAATAAAATCGAACAGGAGAATACTTTCAAGGAGTTTGAAAAGGTTTTAGAAGAAAGATGGCCAGAGGACCTATACAAAGCCACAGAATTCACAACCGAAAATATAGAAATTAGCAAAAGGAAAAAGGATATAGCGATAATAATGGATCCGAGGAAAGATAACAGGGGCCTAGAATTTAACGTACTTGAAGAAAAGATACCGGAAATGAAAGTACTGACAGAGGATGAAATGGAAGAGGGGACAGTGGAGAGCATAACAATATTCACCGAAATAGTAAGTAGCAGAAATAAAAACGAAGAGAAATGTAAGAGAGTGATATACACGTTACCCATAAGAGCGGAGAAAGATTTCTTTAAAACCGAAGACATATATAACATAGCACAGAAGTTGAAGGAAAGGATCGAAATGGATAAGGATACTGAGGTTGTAGTAACGTCCACGACGATAAAAGACAGCACAATAATTAGGAAATGTATGGAAAAGGTATTTCATAACACCAAGTGTAAAATATATATATTAGGAGGGGAACCAGAAATCGAACAAAAACAAGAAACAGGAAAACTTATAGTTAAAGCCAACGGCAGAAGCTACGCGGAACTAGTCAAAGACATGAAAAAGAACATAAATATAGAGCAGTCGGGAATAACTATAAAGGGGATGAAAAGGACAGTAAAGGGAGATCTTTTTTTGGAGGTCGTTGGGAAAGCAGAAACAAATAAATTGAAAAAAGAAATAGTGGAAAGAACGGAAAATAAAGATGTAATTTTCAAAACTGCGGGAGTTACATTAGAAATAACAGAAGTAGAAGCAGGACTGAGATGTGAACAAGTAGAATCAGAAATAGCAAGGAATACAGGAATTAGGAAGGAAGAAATTAAAGTGCAAGCATTAAGGGAAATAAAAAGTGGAAATCAGGTAGCGACTGTAATAGCTCAAAGGAAAGCAGCGAACGTTCTATTAGATCAAGGGAAAGTTAAAATAGGCTGGACCGACTGCCCAGTCTGGAGACGAATATTTATACCGCGTTGCTTTAAGTGCCTTGAATTCAAACATAGGACGGAGGAGTGTAAAGGAGAGGACAGAACAGAATGCTGCATGAAATGTGCTGAAAAGGGACACAAAGCAAAAGATTGTACCAACGACGCATATTGTATAACTTGTAAAGAAAAGGGACATAGGGCAGACAATATGGCCTGCCCTATTTATCGGGAAATGATTCAGGAGAGGAGATCAATCTTTAGGAACAGATTAAGATCAACAAGGACTGACTATACGGAAGACGAGGTGTTTGTAAAAAGCCGAACGCCATCTGTACAACAATGATGAAGGATAGAAATTATAATAAAAAAGGGGAGGGAAGGGTAAATATGGCAAATACAGAATATAACGGACACAAAAGGAAAAATTAAAAACAAATAACACACTATGACTAGATACCTGCAAACAAATTTGGGTAGAGGGAGGCTGGCCCATGATATGGCCACACTAATAGGGAACGACGGAAAATATGACATTGTACTTATCTCGGAGCCGAATATAAATATTGCCAAAAAGTCGAAAATGTTACTGGACAAACTAAATTTAGCCGCGATACAAATTATTAACAAAAATATAAGCATTAAGTCACACGAGTCGGAAGATTCGTACGTCAAGCTAATCATGGAAGACTATAATCTCTACTGCTGCTATATGCCACCAAGTTTTGATTTATCTACCTTCAAATCTTATATCGATGGAATAATGTATGACATCAAGAGAAGCAAAACTGAAGCTATTATCGCAGGAGATATAAATTCGAAGTCCCAGTACTGGGGATCTCCCTATTCCGATGAAAGAGGAAAGTATATTGAAGAGTGGATGGCAGAATTAAATCTGTACTGTCTGAACAATGGGGACCATACATTTGAAAGGGCGAACTGCAAATCGCATCTAGATGTTACTATATCCACCTCAAAGATAGCGAAACGAATACACGGATGGACAACACTACAAGAAGAGGTATTTACGCTACACAAACATATAGATTTTAGAGTGGAGAGCAGGCATGGGGGAAACAGTGCAGGGAAGACAAATAGGTACAATGTCATATTTAACGAGGTACTCTTTACAAAAAAGGTCACGCAAATGGAAAACGCGAAATTCTCCGGTACATCGGACTTTTGTGAAAGGATATCAGAGGCAGTAAGTAAATGTACAAAAAAGGTCCCAATGACAAAGAAACTGCCGTACTGGTGGAATGGGGAATTAGATAGGCTTAGAGAGGGAACAATCAAAGCTCGAAGAAGGAGGAGTCGGATAAAGAGAAAACACGGATTAAATCATCAAAGATACTTAGAAGCGAACGAAAAGTACAGAAACATGAAAAAAAAACTTAAAACACTGATAAGACAAACGAAAAGAAATCATTGGAAAAGACTATGCTCAGATCTTGAAAACGAAGTGTGGGGCGAGGGATATAAAGTAGCTACGAGGTATATAGGAAGACCAATCCCGCCTTATTTCCCGACTATGAAGCAAAAGATAGCCTGGTGCGACGAATTATTTCCTAAAGGTCGAAGAAAAAACCTGTACCGGGAGCTAAACACGGAAGAAATTGACGCGATAACACTCAAGGAATTACAGGAGGCAGCGAGTACAATTAAGACAAAAAGAGCTGCAGGGCCAGACAACGTACCCCCGGAGGCTGTAAAAATAATAGTAAATACGATTCCAAACGTCACCATAGAGATCCTAAATAGACTAATCCAAGATCAGAGCTTTCCTGAAGTGTGGAAGAAAGCAAGAGTTGTCTTGCCCTGGAAAGGCAAACAAGAAAAACAAGCAGCGGCAGCATATAGACCGATATGTTTGATTAGCACGATAGGCAAACTATACGAAAAAATTATAAAACAAAGACTTGAGCAAAAAATGGAAGCAAGTAATAGCATATCGGATAGACAATTCGGATTTAGGAGGGGACGTTCAACACTTCACGCCGTAGAGTACGTTATGGATATCGTCAGGGAGTCAAAAAAAGAATGGATAACTATGATTACGCTGGACATAAGAAATGCTTTTAACACAGCCTCCTGGGAAGAAATCATTAATGGACTAGTGGAAAAAGGTGTTCCAACATATCTAAAAAACATAATAGACGAGTACCTAAACAATCGAAAAATAATTATTGGTAATAAAGAAAAAAAAATCACCGCTGGAGTACCGCAAGGATCCGTATTAGGGCCACTATTATGGAACATCTTGTACGACGGTATTTTGCGCGCAAAACAACCGAAAGGGGCCACTACGATAGCATTCGCTGACGATCTATCAATCGTTTGCGAAGCAATGGACATTGATGAACTAAATATAACGATAAAGATGGCAGTCGCACAGATAGAGAAATGGCTGGAGGACCATAGCTTGACACTTGCACCAGAAAAAACAGAGTACGTATTATTAAGGGGAAAACGAAAGGATAGGGATGCAGTTGTGGTAGAGGTAATGGGGAAAAGGATTCCTAGGTCAAGGACACTGAAATATCTGGGTATAGTACTTGATGACAACGGTAATTTCGGACCACACATACGGCATGTAGTAGAAAAAGCGACGAAGAGAGTAAGAACATTATCAACAGTAATGCCAAACGTGGGCGGGCCGGGAAGCCTAAAAAGGAGGGCATTATACGGAGTCGTGGAATCCACACTTCTATACGGAGCTCCTATCTGGAAAAACGCGATGAATATAAAGAAATATAATGGAATGCTACTGATGTGTCAAAGACTGGCCTTGATTAGAGTTGCGTCAGCGTATAGGACTATTTCTGCGGTAAAAGTGCAAGTGATTTGCGGAATACCTCCGATTGATCTCCTGGTCGAGGAAAGAGACAGAGTATTCCGAAGGAATGGAGCAGCAGCAGAAATTCGAAGCGAAGAAAAGGAGACAACCCTAAACCTATGGCAACAACAATGGTACGAGGAAAGCGAAGAAGAAAACTGGACCAGGAGATTAATCAAGGACATACAACCCTGGGTCAAATGTAAACATCGCAGAGTAGAGTACTTTCTCACTCAGATACTCTCTGGTCATGGGACATTTGGGACATACACAAAAAAAATAGGCAAAACTACTACAGACGAATGTATATACTGTGGAATCCAAGACACGCCAGAGCACACTTTCTTTGTCTGTGTTAGATGGAGAAACAAACGACTAGAACTCATGAAAATAATAGGAGAAACAACCGCAGAAAACCTAACCGAAAAAATGATAAACAGCGAAAAAAACTGGAAAGAAATACACGAATTTGTAATTAGCGTAATGAAAGAAAAGGAAGAAGAAGATAGGACGAAAAGAATAAGGACGTAGTAAAAGAGACCGCCCTGATATTGATGGATACCCAAGCAATGGGGAATGCCAATATCAGGGAGAGGGGTAAATCGAGGTGGTTTTAGTGGGTAAACAAGGCTTGCACACCCCGCCTTGGAGTCCTCACACTACCGGGGAAGGGAAGAACCTGTACCCGGTGTGCATAAAGCATTTCCACCCGGCAAAAAAAAAAAAAAAAAAAAAAAAAAGGGTAGGGTAGGGTAGGGTAGGGTAGGGTAGGGTAGGGTAGGGTGGGGACCAAATGGCCGGGTTTTGGGTCTGGGCTGACCCAGTGGGTCTCAGTAGGTGCGGTAGGGTGCCCATACTTACCGTACAATAAAACGCTGAGCCCGCAGTCCTGTGTGGACGAACCGGCAAATCCTATCTCCACCTCCTCGTGGTGGTCCCTGGAAATCCTGGGCGTGCTGTGGGAGTACGTCTTGGAGCCAACGGAGAAGGGTGACAGGCGAATCTCTGGCGCCTAATCTGGAGCCCATGGGCTATGGGAAGGAAAACCTGAAAAAAACCAAAAACGAATTAAATTAATGAACATGTCGAATTTAAAACATAAAGTACCCCAGGGGGGTAGGGCCGACGGTCCAGAATCCCCCTCTACGCAAGTAGACTGCCCCACGGATTCTGGGGGGGGCGAAAGTTCGATAACACCGAGGCGACCAGGAAATAGCGAATGGTTTGCTCAGGACATCAGTATCCGAAGGAGTTCCCTTAGGAGAACCCCTACGGATACATCAGAAGGAGAACGGGATAGAACAGATAGCAACGACGAGATAGGAGGCATCAGGCAAGCGGCATCAGGCAAGCGGAAAAAATCCGAGATGGACATATCCCCAGGAAACGAAGCTAACAGGTCGAAACGCGACAAAACAGAGGAAGAAGTCTGGCGGAGAGCTATTAACAAGGTAATTAAGGCATCGAAAAAACTGACTGAATTGATAAACAAAACGACTAATACAAGAGGCGACATAAAAGGTGCAGCAAGGGAACTTAGTTATCAAACGGATAAGCTCGGTATTGATATGGAGGGATGGAAGAAGCTAGGAGCTAGATCTCCTCGTAAACTCGTCGAAACCAAAGAAATGGGAACACAGACGGAGACCGAGACGAAGAGTACAGCTGAGGCTGGAACCCAAGCTAGTTCAGACACAGAGGACCTGGAAAAGAACATCAATAATTGCCAAAATTATGAGGACGTGGAACGATTGTTAGAGCTCGACTGGCCGGAAGAGGTCTACACAAGAACAAGGGAGGTAGTCGAATTCCCGATCCGGGCAGCGGACAAAGAGTGGGACCTGGCTATTCTCGTGGACCCTAACCAAAAAGAAAAAGGTTTGGGGAAAATATTGAAAGAGAGAGACCCGGAAGCGTGGAATCTTCTGGAACCGGACAAGCAAGAATTTAAATATATAGCTACTAATACGAAAATTATAACGAGCGAAGGAAAATGCATAGAGAATATGAAATATACGTATATGGTACCCCAAAAACTTCAGGAAGAGCCGGAAGAGACGAATTATAAAGAAATATACACGAAGATGATGCAACTCTGTAATACAATTACGGAAAAGAAAAGGGATAAAATGGTATTTGCAGCGGCGGAGGGTTTTAATAGAGGCAGATGTAGAAAAGTCCTAGAGTGCGTTTTCAGGCAATCAAACATAGACGTGGAATGTCGCGTACCGAATAAGACCGAAAGTGAGGTTAAAGTAAGAGAAAGACCTGAAAATAAGCATAGCATACTAACCATTAAAGGCAACAATGAAACATACGCGGAATTACTAAAGAAAGTAAAAAATAAAATCGATATCGAAAAGATGAATATAAGTGTGAAGAAGTTACGGAAAACAAAAACAGATGATTTACAAATTGTCCTACAAGAAGGAAGGGAAAAAGCGAATCAATTAAAAGAAGAATTGGAAGCAAACTGCGACATTGCAAGAGTCACGACACGGACAAACGGAAAACTGGTTTATATTCTGGGCATGGAACAAACATTAGGTGAAGAGGATATTATAAAAGCACTGACGACAACAATAAAAGTGAAAAGAGAGGACATAGATGTTAAAGCGATAAGGGAGGCCAAAAACGAGGAAAGGACGGGAGTCGTGGTTATGCCTAGATCAGCAGCGTATGCCTTGGTAAGGTTGGGCAAGATAAAAATAGGTTGGATAGACTGTACCGTCAGAGAAAAGGTAGAAATTTCACGCTGTTTTAAATGCCTGGAACACGGACATAGGACTTCGGAGTGTAAATCGCAAGTAAGTAAGGCAGACTTGTGCCTAAACTGTGGGGAAAAGGGACATCAATCGAGAGGATGTAAAAACGAAACGTTTTGCACAAAATGCAACCAAAAAGGCCATAGATCGGACCAAGTTAGGTGCCCGTATTTTAAAATCCTTGTTAAAGAACACCTGAGGAATAGGACGGATAGAAACTTTAAAAGGCTAACGAGCGTAAGCAGCACGCTGACAGAAAGATCGTACACAGGAGACGGTAGACGCCCTTCGGCGTCGCAACAATGACAACGTATAAAATGACATCATACAAAATACTGCAGACCAACCTTGGCCGGGGTAAAGCGGCGCACGACATCGTCTACAAAACGCTAGACGAAAAGAAAATAGATATACTGGTGGTTGGGGAACCTAATAGAAGGATTACGAACGGAGGAAGATGGATCAGAGATGATAGAGGAGATGTTGCTATAATGTGTCACAATAGGAATATTGACATTAAAGGAGTAGAACAAGGTGAGGGATTCGTAAGTATGGATACGAAAGATTTTAGATTAGTATGTGCATATTCATCGCCTAATATAGAATTTAATAGCTTTAAAAGGGATATTGATACGGTTATGGGATATTGCAAGAACACGAAAAGAAAATGTATACTGGTCGGGGATTTGAACGCCAAGTCTCCACAATGGGGCTCTAATAACGAGGATCGGAGAGGAGAGTATTTAGCAGAATGGATTGCACAGCTCGATTTAAAGGTTATTAACACCGGAAATAGCCCAACCTACGTAAGGTGGAACGCAGCATCATGTATTGATATCACGTGTGCTTCGAACAACGCAGCAAAAATAATTAGGGGATGGAAGATTCTGGAAACAGAAAGCTTATCCGACCACCGGTATATCTATTTCGAAATAAAAACAGGAGCATTGAAGAAATGGACTGCAGAGAAAATGACAAAAATAATTGACTGGAAGACGTTTAGGGAAGGACTAGAACTTAGACTTTTGACGACAAAGGACGAGGAAAAAGCAAGCAAAGGAATTGATCTCATAGCAAAGGCGTATAAGGATAGCACTAAACTAGCAGGCCCAAACAGAAGGAAGGCACCATATTGGTGGAGCTCCATTATAGAGGACAAAAGGAAAGAGTGCATTAAAGCGAGAAGAATAATAACGAGAATAGCATCAGATGAGCAAGCTAAAGAAGAAAAGCGGAAAGAAGCAAGGGAAAACTACAAAAGAACGAGAAAAGAGCTGAAGAAACTAATTAGGGACGCTAAGAAAAAAGAATGGGGGAAAATATGCGAAGACGTGGAAAATGATATTTGGGGTAATGGCTACAGGATAGTTACGGGGAAAATGACAAAAAATACGCCGGTTGAAATAAGCAAAGAGGAAAAGCTGAAGGCAACAAAGAAGTTATTCATGATTGGCACGGAAAACAAAAAAGAGAGAACGACTAGGGCGGAAATTGAAAATTTGTTCACGGAGTTGGAGCTAAACGAAGCCATAGGAAAAATGAAAAAGGGTAAAGCGGCAGGGCCGGACGGCATCCCGGTGGAAGCAATCCAAGAAGCGGCTTCGATCAGCCCCAACCTATTGCTTGGGATAGCCAATAAAATCTTGCTGGAACAAAAGATACCGTACGATTGGAAAGTAGCTAGATTAGTCCTATTACCGAAAGGAAAATACGAACTGGGAAAAGAGAATAAATTTCGACCGATATGCCTGCTAAATACGGCCAACAAAATGGTGGAAGCAATGATTAAAAGGAGATTGGAGATAGAATTGGAAAGGAAGGACGGAATTGCCGACAATCAATTTGGGTTCCGAGCGGGAAGATCAACGGTAAGTGCAATGGAGAAGGTGAAAAAACACGTAGAGGAAGGACAGGGAAAATGGCTTGCGTTAATTACCATCGACGTTAGGAACGCTTTTAATATGGCTTCGTGGCAACTGATAATAAGGGAGCTCAAATCGAAAGGTATATCGGAATATATAGTGAACCTAATCGTATCGTATCTAAGTGACAGGAAAATCAGCATAAACAACGAAGAGTTGCAAGTGACGGGAGGGGTTCCACAGGGCTCTGTCCTGGGCCCGACGCTCTGGAACGTTCTTTACGATGGATTGCTGAGATTAAAACTTGGAGATGGGGTTCAGACGGTGGCTTTTGCGGACGACGTAGCGTTAATTGTGGAAGCTCAAGATGCAACGGAACTAATGCACAGAGGAAATATTGCTATATATAGGGTCGAGAAGTGGATGGAAGAACATAAGTTAGAAATTGCACCGGAGAAAACCGAGGCAATCGTACTAAAAGGTCATAGGTGGGAAAGGAAAAGGCAGGAGGTAGAATTTGAAATTAGAGGAGAAAAAATCAAAACACAAAAGGCGGTAAGGTATTTGGGTGTCATGTTCGGCTCAGGCGGGTCATTCAGGCAGCACATTATATATGCCTCAAAAAAGGCAGATGAAAGAGCTACAATGCTGAATAGACTACTACCGAGAGTAGGAGGACCATCCAGCAAAAAGAGAATAGTACTATCGGAAGTAGCCCACTCGATCCTCCTATACGGAGCTCCAATATGGGCGGACGAGCTGAAAAAAAATAAAAAAAGCAAAAAACGAATGGAGTCGGTACAAAGGAAATACCTCATAAGAGCGACGAGCGCCTACCGTACCGTCTCCACAAGGGCTATACAGGTTATCGCCGGAGTTATACCGATACATCTAAAGGTGGAGGAAAGAAGGATGGTACATATAAACAACATAGGAAAGGACGAAACACAAAAAAATATAGTAAGAAAACAGATCATGCAGATGTGGCAAAAGGAATGGGATAACAATTACGAAGTAGGCCAGTGGACGAAATCGTTAATTGGTAACATAGAGGAATGGGTCGAGTGCCCTCATAGATATGTAGATTACTACACCACACAATTTCTGTCAGGGCACGGATGTTTTAAAAACTACACAAAGAGGATAGGGAAGGAACCAAACGAAAACTGCGAGTATTGCGGAGAACAGGATACACCAGGCCACACGATATTTGCGTGCAGCCGATGGGGAAGGGAAAGGACAGCGACAGAGAGTGAATTAGGATGCACATTAAACACTAACAACGTGGTAAAGGTAATGGTGGCGAAAAAGGAAAATTACGAAATAATAAGGAAACTAATAAACCAAATCCTAAAAATAAAAGAAGAGGACGAGAGAACACGGCAGGCAAAACAAAGCAACACATAAAGACGTAACGGCAGTGCATACCCCCCAGTAATGGAAGAATGCCAGGCGATGGCGGTTCCCATAACTGGAAGGGAGGAAACCGAGGTGGTTTTAGTGGGTATACAAGGCTTGCACACCCCGCCTTGGAGTCCTCACACTACCGGGGAAGGGAAGAACCTGTACCCGGTGTGCATAAAGCATTTCCACCTGGCAAAAAAAAAAAAAAAAGGGTAGGGTAGGGTAGGGTAGGGTAGGGTAGGGTAGGGTAGGGTAGGGTAGGGTAGGGTAGGGTAGGGTAGGGTAGGGTAGGGTAGGGTAGGGTAGGGTAGGGTAGGGTAGGGTAGGGTAGGGTAGGGTAGGGTAGGGTAGGGTAGGGTAGGGTAGGGTAGGGTAGGGTAGGGTAGGGTAGGGTAGGGTAGGGTAGGGTAGGGTAGGGTAGGGTAGGGTAGGGTAGGGTAGGGTAGGGTAGGGTAGGGTAGGGTAGGGTAGGGTAGGGTAGGGTAGGGTAGGGTAGGGTAGGGTAGGGTAGGGTAGGGTAGGGTAGGGTAGGGTAGGGTAGGGTAGGGTAGGGTAGGGTAGGGTAGGGTAGGGTAGGGTAGGGTAGGGTAGGGTAGGGTAGGGTAGGGTAGGGTAGGGTAGGGTAGGGTAGGGTAGGGTAGGGTAGGGTAGGGTAGGGTAGGGTAGGGTAGGGTAGGGTAGGGTAGGGTAGGGTAGGGTAGGGTAGGGTAGGGTGGGGTCCGAATGGCTGGTACCTGGGTCTCAGAGGTGTTCCGGATTGCCAATGTCCGGGACGCATTAAAACTTTGAGTAACGCCCAAAGGCGCCCATATGCGGCCCATAGTCTTGAAAAGGCTGTTGAAATAGTCCTGAAAAGGACTGTTGAGATAGCCTTGAAAAGACTTACCGGCAAATCCTTTCTCCACCTCCTCGTGGTGGACCCTGGTAATGCGTGGCGTGCATGCACGCCGCGTAGCCAACGGAGAAGGGTGAAGGCGAGTTTTCCGGCGCCATAACGGGAACCTATTGGCTAAGGGAAGGAAAACCCTGACAGAAAAATAACCCGAAGGAGTAAACCTGCGAAAAAAAAATCCCCCCAATCCTAAGGTGTAGCACCATCGCGCCGATGGGATGCATGGCTCAGGGGGAATGGTGAGTCGCGAGCGATGCCCGAAGGACCAGGCCGCCCGGAGGGGATTTTAGGCCTTACCGGGGTACGGGCGCACTGCCCCGGCGGACTGTCGAGTTCGGCCCAGCTCGTGGGATGCGAATGGAAAAACCTGAAAATAAACCTAAAAAGAAAAATGATGAGACCGAAGTAGTTTTACCTGTATTGACTGACGAAGAATTAGCAATAAGGAGACCGAAGATTCCCAGGTCACCACCTGTTACTAGGAAGACCGGACTGGAGGAGTTTATCGCCACCGGGAGGACTACCAGATCCTGCTCAGTGGGGGGCACCCCTTCAAAGAGGAAGCAAGATGACCGCACCGTAGACCTGGAAGAATTCAGAAGTTATTTTAGTAGAATAGTCGTTAACGCTGAACAGCTGATAAGATTAACAGTTGAACACCATAATTATACCCAGGCGGATATTAGGGATAAGATAAAGGAGCTGAAGAAGCACACGGATAGTGCCCAGAAGAAATTGAGCAATCTAAGCGAGGATGTGGTTACTCAGGAGGAGAAAAAAAAGAGAATGGAGCCAGCTACTAGAACAATAGGCACACAGACCTATTTAAGCGGAAACGAAGATGAGGAAACTAGGGAAGCTAAGGAGATAAGCGAACAACTAGATAGGATAGAGAGCTTTGAGGAATTAGGGGGAATATTGGAAACACAATGGCCAGAAAAGGTATACAGGAACACTAAGGAGGTAGAAATAAACACTGATGCCTACAGGGCAAATAACACACTGCTAGTAGTGGGAAGTGATAAAGGAGCCGACGAGATTAGCATAAACGAAATGGAAAGAACTTTCCCAGGGTTAACGGAAATACTAGATTCGAATGAGGGGACGCTAGATAAAATGAACAACACACAGAAAATTAGCTCTAGAGCAGGAGATAGAACCATAGACAAGAATATTTTTATACTGCCGATGGAGACAACGGAGGCAGTGACAGAATCAGAGTCGAAAAACGCTATCACACAAATGACGACCTTCAAAGAAATTGGCATAAGCACAATCGCCGTAGCAATAGCAAGAGGCGCGAATAGACAAAAAGTAAGGAAGTTACTAGAATGGTCAGGCCGAAGAAAAGGCATCGAGACGAGTATAATAACTCCAGCAGAGTTAATCAAGAGGGCCAGAAGAGGCGTAATGTTTGATACGGTAATGATAAAAAAAAACGAAAGTAGCTACGCAGATATGCTAAAGACGATCAAGGACAGGGTTGTGGTAAACAATAACGAAGTGGATATCAGAAGGATAGAACAGACGAATGCCGGGGATCTGGTATTTAAGGTGAAAGCAGGAGGCGGGGTTAGGTTGAAAGAGATCCTAGAGAAAAACACACAGTGGGAAGCTAAGGCTAGGGGACCTAGAAATAGACAGAAAGTTCTTCACATACGAGGAATTGACCAAGTAACCACGGAGGAAGAGGTGGAGAAGGCAGTTCGGATGACGGTGGGGACGAGTGTCAATTTCTCCTTATCGACACTGAGACCAGCGGCGCACGGCACAAAAAATATAACACTGGCGATAGATAAAGAGGCAAGATCAATGCTAAAGGATACCATTAAAATCGGTATAGTAAATTGTAGGATCGAGGAACGAAAGAACATAGATAGGTGTTTTAAATGTTGGGACCTGGGTCATAAAGCAACGGACTGCAAGGGACAGGAGAAAAAGAATAGTTGCCTGCGGTGCGGACAGGAAGGGCATATGCAAAGAGGCTGCGAAAACGACCCGTTTTGCCTTGTTTGTAATACAGGTGGACACACCACAAACTCGATGAACTGCCCGATAGCAAGAAGAGCTCTATTCGATAGAAGAAGCCGAGTGAGGAATGAGTCAGGGACGAGTGGAACTGTTGTCACAGGTACACCTTTAGCAGCAAATAATTAGAGGTTATTTATTTATTTATTATTTTATATATACACATACTATATTTTTATCTATACATATTTACATAAATTATTTTCAACGAGTTATGGTAATAAGGATTATCCAAACAAACTTGGGTCGAGCAAGGATTGCACATGATGCAGCTTACGCGAAGGCAATAGAAATAAATGCCGACTTATTGGTAATCTCGGAACCAAATAAAAATATATCGAAGCGACCAGAATGGATCACGGATGAATCTCAGGACGTAGCTATATTGTGCATAAATAAAAATATCGGTGTTAGAAGAACGAAAAAACAAAAAGGCCACATTATTTTGGAACTGGAACAAATTAATATAATTGCATGCTATATCTCACCGAATATTAGCCTGGACGCGTATAAATGCAGGGTCGACGACATCACGTGCACTGTACGGACTAGAAAAAAAGAAACGGTAATACTAGGGGATATTAACGCTAAGTCTAGCCTATGGGGATCACCTGCTACGGATAATAGGGGAAGATACTGGGAGGAATGGATCGCGTGTTTAGATCTGGTTACTCAAAACAGAGGCGATGAGCCAACCTTTCAAAGGAATGCGACTAAATCGTATATAGACGTAACTATAACCACACCTGGATCTGCAAATAACGTTTCTGACTGGAAAGTCTTGCCAGATGAAAATTTTAGCTGGCACAGGTTCATTTCATTTGACCTGAACTTCAGTTGCGCTAAAAGAAAACCATACGCCGGCAAAATCGTGATCGACGAATACGTACTGCAATACGCTCTCGAACTAACAGGCAAGGAGGTCAAAGGAAGCGTAGGAGGGCTGATCAAGGCTCTGAAGAGCGCACAAAATCTAAGTTCGATAAGATGCAGGGGTGGCCAGAACTTCGCATTACCATACTGGTGGAATGAACAGGTGGAAACCGCAAGGAAAATATGCAACAGAGCAAGAAGACTGTGGACAAAATCTAGGCAAACTGGTTCGAGTCAGCTTGAGATTTTGGAAGAAAATTACAAAAGGACTAGAAAGGAATACAAGAAAATCATCTATGATTCCAAAAAACATCATTGGAACAGGGTTTGCGAAGATCTGAACGAGGACGTCTGGGGTCAGGGATACCGAATAGTAACCAAACACATCAAGAGCACGAGCACCCAA
The DNA here is from genome assembly GCA_918026865.1 of Phyllotreta striolata. NCBI lineage: Eukaryota > Metazoa > Arthropoda > Insecta > Coleoptera > Chrysomelidae > Phyllotreta > Phyllotreta striolata. Next base: position 32,058 of record OU900102.1, on the reverse strand, counting down.
TATAACATGGACCTTGAATCGAAGAAACGATTAATTCGAGAGCTATTTCCGCAATGCATTCACCCCAGGAGAAGCATTAGCAGATGTAGAGGCGTACCTCCTTTTACGGAAGAAGAATTGCGAAATGCAGCTAGGAAGCTAAAAAAAGGAAAAGCGGCGGGCCCAGACAGAATCGAGACGGAAGTAATCAAATGTGCAGCAGAGGTGATGTCAAGTCAGGTGTTGAAAGTTTATAATAAACTGCTCGAGACGCAAGAATTCCCCAGGAAATGGAAAATGGCAAGGGTGGTGTTAATACCAAAAAAGTCAGAGCCGGGGACGGAACCAAAATATCGCCCAATATGTCTGTTAGATGCGGCTGGCAAACTTTACGAACACCTAATAAAGTCGAGACTAGAAACGGAATTGGCCGAAGGTAATGTCATCTCAAACAGACAATTCGGATTTTGCAGGGGCAGATCGACAGTTGATGCAGTGCAGGAAATCGTACGACAACATGATAAAAAATGGGCCTCAGTTATAACAATTGACGTTAAAAACGCGTTCAATACGGCTAGGTGGAGCATTATAATGGATCGGCTAAGTAACGCGGGAATAAGCCAATACCTACGGCGTTTGATAAATAACTACCTAGACGAAAGGAAAATAAGTATACCCGGATTTAAAATGGCGATAACACAGGGAGTACCACAAGGATCGATACTTGGGCCTACGTTGTGGAATGTCTTGTACAATTCCATATTAGAGATCGAAGTTCCTTCAGGCTGCAAACTGGTGGCTTATGCCGACGACCTTTCGTTAATCGTATGGGCGAACACAAAAGAAGACTTGATGGACAAGGCAAACCACGTCTTGGCACAAGTAGAGAGTTGGATGAACCATAACCGCTTAGAGCTGGCTCCACAAAAAACGGAGATGGTCATTTTTAAAGGTCAGCGTAATAGGGAAAACATCGAGGTACAGGTACGCGGGCAGACGATAAGACCGAAGAAGACATGTAAATGCCTTGGCATTTACATCGACGACCGGCTAGCGTACAATGAACACGTCAAGGAAACCATTAAGAAGGCGGATAAACTGAGCGCGGCACTAGCCAGACTTATGCCGAATCTCAACGGGCCGAGAAGCAGTAAGAGGCTTATAATGAGCAGTGTAACGCACTCAATACTTTTATATGGAGCGCCCGTTTGGCACACCATAGCCCGCACCCGTAGATACGGAGATATGTTGAGGACCTGTCAAAGGAAGGTATTATTACGAACTATCAGCGCGTACCGAACAACATCAGCGGAGGCCACAAACGTTATAGCGGGCGTGATTCCGATAACGCTTCTGGTAGACGAGAGGGCCCGGATACAGGCCAGATTACGCGAAGAAAATAACCGAACAGCAGTGAAGAAAGAGGAAAGGGCACACACAATTACGATGTGGCAGGAGCACTGGGACCGCCATACAAACACCGCTCAATGGACCAAGGAACTCATTCCCAGCATAGAAGTCTGGCTGGACTGCAAACACCGTAAAGTGGACCATTACGTTACACAGTTTCTGACCGGGCATGGTTCATTCGGAACATATCTAACCAGAATAGGGAAACGAGAGACAGACGAATGCCAATACTGTGGTGAATTCGACACACCGGAGCATGCGGTTCTAAGTTGCAGAATGTGGGTAGAGGAAAGATCGAAGTTGGAGAAGGCGATAGACACGAAGCTGACCAAGAACAATGTTATTAGAGTCATAACCGAAGACGAAGAAAACTGGGACAGAGTCACCGAATTAGTAAGAAAAATCATCATTAGACGACTAGAAGACGAGAGAAGACCCAATATGTAGAGAGACATGCCGGTAATCCCGATGACAAGTCTTAATTGATAGTTCCGGGATTGCCATACGGCAGAGGGCCGACAGGTTTTTTAGTGGGTATTGAATCCTGAGCCCCACACTACCCCCACCGACCAACTGTGGGGGTGTGCGTAAACGCATTTTTCCTGTATAAAAAAAAAAAAAAAAAAAAAAAAAAAAAAAAAAAAAAAAAAAAAAGGGTAGGGTAGGGTAGGGTAGGGTAGGGTAGGGTAGGGTAGGGTAGGGTAGGGTAGGGTAGGGTAGGGTAGGGTAGGGTAGGGTAGGGTAGGGTAGGGTAGGGTAGGGTAGGGTAGGGTGGGGTCCAAATGGCTGGTACCCGGGTCTCGAGGTGTTTCGGATTGCCAATGTCCGGGACGCATTAAAACTCGAGTAACGCCCAAAGGCGCCCTATTGCGGCCCAGTGTCTCGAAAAGGCTGTTGAGATAGTCCTGAGAAGGACTGTTGAGATAGTCCTGAAAAGGACTGTCGAGACAGTCCCGCGGGGGTCCGCAGTTGCAGTCCCTTGAGGGTCTGCGGTTGCGGCCCCGTGAGGGGCTGTCGAGATAGCCTTGAAAAGACATACCGGCAAATCCTATCTCCACCTCCTCGTGGTGGACCCTGGTAATGCGTGTTCCGCATCTTATGATGCGCGTCACGCAGCCAACGGAGAAGGGTGAAAGGCGAGTTTCCGGCGCCATAACGGGAACCTATTGGCTAAGGGAAGGGAAACCCTGAAAAAAAACCCTCCGGGATATCGGCCGAAATCCCGGAGTACATAGGCCTAGGGGAAGGAAAACCCTGAAAGAAAAATAACCCGCAACCCAAGGTGTCACGCGACCCGTGCCGAAGGGTGAATGGCCATGCGTATAGTTGGTCTCAAACGGAGCCTCCGGGATACCGGGCGACCTCCCGGAGTAAGTAGCCTTACCGGGGTAAGGGCGCACTGCCCCGGCGGACGGAATACAGCGGCCCATCTCGTGGGAACAAAAATGAGTTCAAAAAATTTAAATAAACCGGAAGAAGAGGAGGTAGTGTCGTTGCAGGAAGAAAGAGAGGAAGCGGAAGTGTTCAAGAGGCGGCCAAGGATGGAAAGATCTCCTATTCCGAGGCAAGAAAGTAGGTCAGAAAAGGGAAACGAAGCGCCAGGAGGAACCGGTGTGAGATCGGAAGGAATCGGAACAGAAAATACAGCAGGTAATTCGGAAACTAAAGAAAATACTATATTCAGCCACCTGAGAAGATATCACTCAACAGGAGAACTGAACACAAAGAAAAGGAAGGCAGAAGAACTGACAACAGCGGAAGAAAACGCAAGTAAGAGAGCAACGAATGCAGAGGCGGTAGCCCTTATAGAAAACATAAACAACACGACAAAACAAATGACAAAACTAAAGAAACTAATGGAAAACCACCCCAATACGCTAAGAGAAATGAAGGAGCAGATTCTCGCGCTATCCAAGAGAATGGATATATTCCAAAGACCGTCAATAAAAGAGTGGCTAGAGAAAAACAAATACGAGTTAGTGAACGAACAAAAAACAACAAACGAACAAGAAACACAAACAGATATAATCAAAAAGGAAGTCAAAGACGCAGAGACACAAACACCAAATTGGACACCGCCTACAAAAATACGAACACTGCAAGGCATAAAAAACATGGAAGACTTTAGGAATGCTATCAATGAAACTTGGGACGAATGTGTATTTACTAATACAAAAATAATAGTGGGAAACCCATTGGCCGTTAATGGACAAACAACAAAGGTAGTACTGGTGGAGCCAGACGACGAGAACATGGAGAAAAGCATCCAAAAAATATTCAAAGAAAGAATCCCAGAGATAACGGAAATGGAAGGTGATTTTGATGTAATGGAACTAAGCAGCAGAATAAGGTCTAAGCAAACGAACGAGGGCATAAACAAAAAGATAGTAAGGATTCAACTAAGAGGAACACTGGAAGACGTGGAGGACAAATTAAGAAAATTACAGGAAGAATGCGAGGACGAGAAGACGATAGCAATTCATAAAGTACGACTAGTAAGACTAGACATTCTAAGGAAACTAACAGAGTGGATTTTCCACGACACACAAACACAAGTACAAATCTACACCAACAAGACAGAAGGGGAGGAAAACACACAAAGAACTGTAACCGGACAGAGAAACACGTACGCACTTATAGTAAATGGAACCGATAAAGAATACAAAGATACGCTAGACAAAGTGAAGAATCTGATCAAAGAAGATCCAGCCAGTAAGGCGGTAAGGAGTTTGAGATGTACTAAGGAAGGTAAGCTAGTATTAACGACAGACAAAGACCAAAAAGCGCTTAGCCAGCTACAGAAACTAATAAAAGAGAACACGGAATTAAAAGTCAGGAGAAGTGCGGAAAGGTTGGAAACAATACATATTAGAGGGATAGACGCCAATACTAGCCAAGAGGAAGTTCTAGACGAAATACATAATATGGTGGGATGGAACGAAGAGGTAGACAGAGCGAGTGCTCTCAGACCAAACGCAGGGAAAACACAGGCCATAACGGTAACCTTAGGAAGGGAACGAGCGGAAAGGCTCTTAAACGAAGAATACATAAAAATAGGAGTAGTAAGGTGCAGAATGGAGAAGAGAGTCAGTGTCCAAAGGTGCGGAAAGTGCTGGTCGTATGACCACAAAGCCAGCGAATGTAAGGAGATGGATCGGAGTAAGAAATGTTTCAGGTGTGGAAGCGAGGAGCATTCGGCCAGAGATTGTAACAGAACGGGATGCGCCCAGTGCGAGACGGAGGATCACTGCTTCGGTACAGTACAGTGTAAGAAATTTAGAGATGCACTAAGAAAGGCTAAAAGACAATATGGACGGACGGTATCCTACGTCTCACAAAACAGTGTTACTGGAAGCACAACGAACACAGAACACATAAAAAAAGTACAAAATAGAAAACAAGAGGAAACCATTAGCACCAACCAGATAGAAACAAGCAATAGATATGCAGTCCTCAGCGATGAAGAAGGGGAGACAGAGGGGGAGGAAATGGAGACTAAACTAATATAAACCAAATATGAAGATACTACAAGCAAATTTGGGTAGGGCGAGGGTAGCACATAATATTATGGCAGAAATAATAGCAAGGGAAAATATAGATATGGCAATAGTATCGGAACCGAATATAGCGGTGACAAAAAAAGTGGGGTGGGTAATAGACAAGAAAAAGACAATAGCATTATACATAAAAAATAAAGACTGCGGAATCGAAAAAGTACAAATAGAAGAAGGTTTCATAGTAATAGAATTTAAAAAAATCAAGTTTATAGGCTGCTACATAAGTCCGAATATAACTATGGAGGAATACGAGAAGCAAGTAGAAGAGATTATGTCAATTTGTCAAAAAAATAAAAAATGGTCAGTTGTAGCCGGGGATATTAACAGCAAATCCACAACGTGGGGAGCACCAAGAACCGATAAAAGGGGAGAAATCTGGACGGAGTGGATGTCATCACTAAATATGGAAACAATAAATACCGGGGTTGCTACATTCGAACGAGGGAATACAAGGAGCCACATAGATGTGACATGCGCAGGAGAAACAGCACTAAAATACCTAAAAAACTGGCAGACGTTGGACAAGGAAATATACACGGATCACAAGTACATATATTTTGAAATAGAGGACAGAGTAACGGGTACCTCACGCAAGACCTATATAAGAAAAACATATAACCTAGCTAAATTCAGTGATGAACTCGATACTCTGGAAGAGACGGATTCCCCGGAAAAACTAACATCTGAAATTAAGAAGAGATTGGAGAATACGGCACAAACGAACAGAAACTCAAAAAGAGAACTCCCTTACTGGTGGAATGATGAAATAAAAGAACAAAAGGATAAATGTGTTAGAGCTAGAAGACGAATTACAAGGAAGAAAAAAGGGACAACAGATTTGAACTTACAACAAATGGTTGCCAAACTAAAAGAACTTAAAAGAGAGCTGAAGAAAATGATATGGACAAGTCAAAAGAAATGCTGGCGAGCACTCTTGGAGGAGCTAAACAACGATATTTGGGGTCAGGGGTATGCCATCGCTGCCAAATTTCTAAAACCGGAAATAGCGTATACAATACCAACATTCAAGAAAGTGGAAATAGCAAAGGGGCTGTTTCCCCAAGTAAACGACCGATTAGAAGCAGTAACAATAGAGCAAAATAATACACCAGAATTTACCGTCGAAGAACTGATAGATGTAGCTATGAAAATTAAAACAAAAAAGGCACCAGGGCCAGATGGCATTACCCCTGAAATAGTTAAACTGATTATCGAACGGAAACCGACCACTGTTCTTAAAGTAATGAATAGACTTCTGTTAAGACACGAATTCCCAGACATTTGGAAGACAGCGAAATTAATATTAATTCCCAAGATAAATAGAGACATGGAACTTCCGAACTCATACAGACCAATATGCCTAATAAATGTTCTCGGAAAAGTGTACGAAGGTCTAATTAAAAAAAGGCTAGAAGCATCTCTGGGGGAGAACGCTTTGTCGGACAGACAATATGGATTTCGCAAAGGGAGGTCCACAATACAAGCTGCAGAATGGGTCATGAAACTAGTAGAATCGTCAAATGCAAAATGGATAGCTTTTATAACTATAGATATAGAGAACGCATTTAATTGCGCAAGATGGAGCCTTATACTAAAAGCCCTCCAGGATAAAAACGCGGACAAATATCTAATAGCCGTAATTAAGGACTATTTCACAAATAGAACCATAAAAATCGATGGAAAAGAGACGACGCACGTGTATGCAGGAGTCCCACAAGGCTCTGTGCTAGGACCCACGCTGTGGAATCTAATGTACGACAAGATATTGGATGTACCTCTGCCGGAAGAATGCAATAGCATAGCGTTTGCGGACGATTTAGCGATCATTGTACAGGCCAGGGATGCAGAGGATCTAGTGCATAGGGGAAACGAATCGCTAACCAGAATAGAATACTGGACACAGAAAAACGACCTGAAATTGGCCCCACATAAAACGGAGGTAGTACTACTAAAAGGGACAAAAATCAAAAGCCTAAGGGATGAGATAAAATTTAAAATAGGGGGAAGAACAATAGTACCGACAAAAAGTACAAAATACCTAGGTATTAACATCGACGACACGGGCTATTTCGGCGAACACGTAAAGAAAGTATGCGCAAAAGCGGAGGAAAAGACGACGAAACTTTCAAGGATACTTCCAAATGTAGGAGGCCCAGCGAGCGACAAAAGACAGGTTCTGGCAGAGGTAGTCCATTCAGTTCTCCTCTACGGGGTGCCGGTGTGGATCAAGGCCCTACAGTTTAAAAGATATAGAGACCTGCTTATTCGATCGCAGAGGAAAATACTGCTAAGAACGGCTAGCGCATACCGGACGGTATCTGCGGAGGCTCTATGGGTAATCACAGGCACCGTACCGATAGACATACTGTGCCAGGAACGAGCCGACATATATACAAAAAAAATAGGCAAACAAGAAGCCAGAATAGAAAGTCTGCAGAAATGGCAAGAAAGATGGAATGCTCTAACGGAAAAGGCGCAATGGACAAAACAACTGATTCCGGAGATAAGCGCATGGTACACCAGCAAAACAAGAAGAATAAGCTTTTACCTTACGCAATTTATGACAGGTCATGGACCCGTTAAGGTTTTCACAAAAAGGATTGGTAAAACGAGGGACGAATTTTGTAATTTCTGCAGGCAGGTGGATAACATGGAACACGCAATCTTCGAATGCGAAAGGTTCAGGGCAGAGTTCGAATCGGTACAGGAGGCTATAGGGGAAGCAATAAATGCGGCAAACATAATAAAGATAATGCTAAAAAATAAAGAAAACTATGAATGCATAAGCAAGTATATAGAGGAAGTACTGAAGGAAAAGGAAAAAGAGGAAAGAAGAAGGGAAATGGAAACTTAAAGAAGAATAAAAAAGAAAGAAAACCCGTAGAATGCCCGACGCAAGTCAAAAATTGACGGTACCGGGTATTCTGACGATGAAAGGAGGTGGTTTTAGTGGGTATACAAGGCTTGCACACCCCGCCTTGGAGTCCTCACACTACCGGGGAAAGGAAGAACCTGTACCCGGTGTGCATAAAGCATTTCCACCCGGCAAAAAAAAAAAAAAAAAAAAAAAAAAAAAAAGGGTAGGGTAGGGTAGGGTAGGGTAGGGTAGGGTAGGGTAGGGTAGGGTAGGGTAGGGTAGGGTAGGGTAGGGTAGGGTAGGGTAGGGTAGGGTAGGGTAGGGTAGGGTAGGGTAGGGTAGGGTAGGGTAGGGTAGGGTAGGGTAGGGTAGGGTAGGGTAGGGTAGGGTAGGGTAGGGTAGGGTAGGGTAGGGTAGGGTAGGGTAGGGTAGGGTAGGGTAGGGTAGGGTAGGGTAGGGTAGGGTAGGGTAGGGTAGGGTAGGGTAGGGTAGGGTAGGGTAGGGTAGGGTAGGGTAGGGTAGGGTAGGGTAGGGTAGGGTAGGGTAGGGTAGGGTAGGGTAGGGTAGGGTAGGGTAGGGTAGGGTAGGGTAGGGTAGGGTAGGGTAGGGTAGGGTAGGGTAGGGTAGGGTAGGGTAGGGTAGGGTAGGGTAGGGTAGGGTAGGGTAGGGTAGGGTAGGGTAGGGTAGGGTAGGGTAGGGTAGGGTAGGGTAGGGTAGGGTAGGGTAGGGTAGGGTAGGGTAGGGTAGGGTAGGGTAGGGTAGGGTAGGGTAGGGTAGGGTAGGGTAGGGTAGGGTAGGGTAGGGTAGGGTAGGGTAGGGTAGGGTAGGGTAGGGTAGGGTAGGGTAGGGTAGGGTAGGGTAGGGTAGGGTAGGGTGGGGACCAAATGGCCGGGTTTTGGGTCTGGGCTGACCCAGTGGGTCTCAGTAGGTGCGGTAGGGTGCCCATACTTACCGTGCAATAAAACGCTGAGCCCGCAGTCCTGTGTGGACGAACCGGCAAATCCTATCTCCACCTCCTCGTGGTGGTCCCTGGAAATCCGGGGCGTGCTGTGGGAGTACGTCTCGGAGCCAACGGAGAAGGGTTATGGCGAGCTTCCGGCGTCTGAAACAAATAACTGGAATTAGTGGGCTAAGGGAAGGAAAACCCTGAAAAAAAATAACCCGAAGGAGTAAACCTGCGAAAAAAAATCCCCCCAATCCTAAGGTGTAGCACCATCGCGCCGATGGGATGCATGGCTCAGGGGGTATGGTGAGTCTCGAGCGATGCCCGAAGGACCAGGCCGCCCGGAGGGGACTTAAGGCCTTAGCGCGGTACGGGCGCACTGCCGCGCCGGATTTTGTAGACGGCCCAACTCGTGGGAACAGAATGGAGATGTATTTAGACAATAAAGAAGGAAAAAAGGGTGAGGACAAGAGGGAGAAGGAAAAAGAAAAGGAAAAGGATGACAGGTGCACAGGTGAGGAAGACTGGACAGACCAGGTAAACCCTTTCGTGAAAAAAGGAGGAATCAGTCGAACGCCCCCCAGGAGAAGAATGCAAGAGGAGTCGGAAGCAGCACGTACCGAGGACGTCGAAAGAGAAGAGTGGCATAAAGCCAAAAAAACCTCGAGCGGTAAGAAGGTTAGATCAACCTCCCTAGGAGGAATAAAGCGTGGCAGACAGGATGATGAAGGGGAAGAAGACGAATGGGCCGAAATGAGAGGAAGAATAAACAAACTGGAGACAGTAGTGAGAGATCTCAACAAACTAATAGAGGACAGTAATAACGTTAAAGGAACCATCAAGCAAAAAGCACAAGAAGTAAGAAGATGTACAGACTGGGTTAATAGATTGGCTGAAAGGATGGAAGCGGGAGATATTAGCAGAGACATGAAAACGAGGAAAACGGAGGAAACGAGGAAATCGACTGTCAGCATTGGGATACAGGTAGAGATGGAACCCAGAACCGAAGAAGAAAAAATTGAACAAAGGAACAGATGGATCCTAGCTAAGATCGAAAAAGCAGAAGACCTCAAGTCAGTTATTGATTATGAATGGCCGAAAGAGGCATATAAGGCCACTGAAATCGTGAAGGAGGCATCCGCGCCACCAAATGAGAGCAAGAACGTGGTAGTACTAGTAAATCCGGAGGTTAGAGATGCAGGAAAGGACGAAGAGTTAGAAAAAGCGACCTCAATAGTACCGGAGCTCAAAGGATTAATAGAAGAAGGAATACAGGAGAAGGTTGAAATAATTAAAAGGAGCTCTACGGTGCACTATGGCCGGGGAAAAGTGGTGGAGGACACTAGTAGAATAATGGTGGTACCGTACGAAATGGACTCTAGCGGAACACACGATGTTGTAGAATTGTTGGAGAAAATCAGTGAAGTGAAGGAAATAGTTAACCTGGAAGGAGAAGGAGAGTACATAAGGGTGATCCCAGCAATGAAAATATCGATGGACTATCTCAGGAAAATGTGTGAGTTCGTATTTCATAAAAGTCCATGGAAAGTAAGACTAGTGGGTAAGGAAGAAATAAAGGAAACGTGGGCGAAGGAGAGAAGAAAACGAAACGACAAACTTATAGTGAAGGCAGGCGGGAAGAGCTACGCCGACTTACTAAAGGATGTGAAAAACAAGGTAGATATAAATAAAATTGGAGTATCAGTAGAGAGAGTTAAAAAAACTATGGGTGGAGACCTTCTACTGGAGATCAAAAAAACCGAGGAAGCGAGTAAGATGAGAGACATTCTGAAGGAGAAAACGGGCATGGATGTAGTGCATAGGAAAGACGAGAGAACGCTTCAGGTGTTAGATATAAACGGGGACATGACTAAAGAGGATATAGAGGAAGAGCTTAGGCAACAAGATGGATGCGAGAGTGCAGAAGTGGTGTCTATTAGACGCATGAGTGATGAAAACCAGAGAGCGACTATCAGAGTTAATAGAAGAGTGGCGGAGAAGTTAGTTGTACAGGGAAGGATAGAGCTAGGTTGGACGAAATGCAGAGTGGAAGAGTGGGTGCACATCGTAAGGTGTTTCAGATGCCTGGAATATGGACACCGAAAAGAGGAATGTCAAGGGGCGGATAGATCTACGAATTGCCTTAAATGCAATAATGTTGGACACAAGGCGCAGGATTGCACTAATAAGGAGTTCTGTATAACCTGTCAAATTGACGGGCATAGTTCAAATCAAATATTGTGCCCGGCATTTAGAAAACTGCTAAGACAAGGAAAAAGGAGAAGTTCCAGGCCCTTTAGCACACGAACAGAGGAAAAGAAACCCGAAGCGGAGGAAAAGGGCGAGGAAGTTCCTACCACTAGTGATGGGACATAAAGTACTACAAACAAACCTGGGGAGGGGAAGGGGAGCACACGATCTCGTATACAGGACAATGGCGGACAAAGGAATAGATATATTGGTGGTCGGAGAACCAAACAAAAAGATAGTCAAAGGTAAACAGTGGATTACGGACAGGAGGGGGGATGTAGCAGTGTTATTTAGGAACAGAAAGGTGGAAATTAAAAAAGTAGACTATGGCCAGGGATACATTAATATTAGATTAGACAGATTTAACCTTGTGTGTGTATATTTGTCTCCAAACACTACGATAGAAGCGTATCAGAAAGATTTAGATAATATAATAGAGGAATGTACACATAACACGGGAGAATATGTCTTGTTAGGGGACTTCAATGCCAAGTCACCGCAGTGGGGATCTCCCAAATCAGACAAAAGAGGAGAATACTTATCCGAGTGGATGGCACAGATGGACCTTATTGTTATCAATAATGGAAATAAACCAACGTTCACTAGAAGGGGAGTATGCTCACACATAGATATTACGTGTTCCACGGAGAGATTGGCTACAAGAATAAAAGAATGGGAAGTACTGGATAAGGAGACACTGAGCGACCACCAATATATCTGTTTTAATGTAGAAACAGGAACAAAAGGGAGCGGAGTAAAGGGCAAGACACTACAAGCGGTGGATTGGAAAGCATTTAGGGAAAGTTTAAAATTTAGACTAGAAATGACTGGGAGTCAAAACAGTACTGCAAGGGCGACTGAAATAATAGGAAGTGCCTACAAAGATAGCAAGGTACAAAGAAAAGGGGATAAAAGAACGCCTTTCTGGTGGTCTGAAGAAGTCGACGAGGCAAGGAAAAAATGCATTTCAATACGCAGGAAAGCAACAAGACTATCAACAAAACGAGACGTGACGGAAGAAACAAAAAGAGAAAGTTGGGAATTATATAGAGAAAGAAGGAAGAAGCTAAAAGAAACGATAAGAAAAGCGAAAACGAAAGAATGGAAAGACGTTTGTGAACAAGTCAACGACGACATCTGGGGGAATGGATACCAAATAGTTACGGGCCGAATGTCTAAGCAAACACCTGTGGAGCTAAGCATTGAGCAAACTGTAGAGGAAGCAAAAAAATTATTCTCATTGAGTAACAACCCAACTGGTTGGACCAACCATAAACAAGTGGATATAAGAACATTCTCTATAGAAGAACTAATGGAAGCGGCGAAAAGAATTAAATCAGGTAAGGCTCCGGGACCAGACGGGATCCCTCCAGAGGTAATCAAAGAAACTTGTATGGAAGCTCCTGATTTCTTATTGGACGTAGCAAATAACGTTCTACAGAATCAAGAAATATCTGACGAATGGAAGAAAGCGCGAGTAGTACTATTGCCAAAGCCCAAAAAAGAAACAGAAGGACCCACAAAGTATAGACCGATATGTCTTTTGAACACCTTAAACAAATTAGTAGAGGCCATGATAAGAGATCGACTGGAAAAAGAACTGGAGGAAAAGCAGGCCATATCTGACACACAATTTGGATTTAGACGCGGAAAATCTACGATACAGGCGGCGGAGCTGGTAAAAAACCACATACGGAACTGTAATAGAAAATGGCTATCTCTAATCACAATCGATGTGAAAAACGCATTTAATGCGGCATCATGGGAGTTAATCATACAAGGAATGCAGCGGAAGGGAATATCTACGTATCTAATCCAAGTGATAAAGTCATATCTAACTAGAAGGAAGATAATTATTAGAGGGAAAAAGGAAATGAGCGTGTCAGCAGGGGTTCCCCAGGGTTCCGTAGTCGGCCCAACGCTATGGAATATATTATACGACGGAGTCCTACAACTTCGACTACCGGATGGAGTAAAAAGCATAGCCTTCGCGGATGACCTTGCCCTAATGGCAGAAGCGGACAACGAGGTAGATCTATCGCATAAAGTATCCATAGCCGTAGATATGATCGATGAATGGATGACCATGAACAGACTGGAAATTGCGCATGAGAAGACCGAAGCAGTTATACTTAAAGGCGACTTTAGAAACAGCAAAAGGGATGAAGTAATCTTTAATATAGGGAAAATAACCATGAACCCTAAGAGATCCATAAAATACCTAGGCATAATGTTTGACGGCAGAGGTAAATTTGGCCCCCATGTTGAATACGCCTGCCAGAGAGCGCAGAGGAAAGCAGAAATGCTAAATCGACTAATGCCAAATATAGGTGGCCCAAGAAGTGGAAAAAGAGAAGTCCTGTGCGGAGTAGTACATTCATCACTATTATATGGAGCCCCAGTTTGGCATGAGGCGATGACCGTAGCAAAATACAGGAAAAAAATGGAAGCTGTTCAACGGAAAAGTCTGCTGCGTGTAGCCTGCGCATATAGAACTGTATCGACTAAAGCCATCCAGGTTATCACAGGAGTCATCCCAGTACACCTTTTGGTGGAAGAAAGAAAGATCATTCACGAGGAGAATATAGGGCAAGATAGAATTAGGAAAACGTTACAGAGACAACACACAATAAGGAAATGGCAGGAGGAGTGGGATATACATACTGCAAATGCGCAATGGACAAAGAAGCTGTTACCAAAATTAGAGAAATGGGTAATGTGCAAGCACAGGGAAATAGATTTCTATGTGACTCAGTTTCTGTCAGGTCACGGGTGCTATAAGGAGTACACTAAGCGAATTGGAAAGGAAGAAGACGATAACTGTACGCATTGTGGAAAATTGGATAGCCCAGAGCACACCATACTAGAATGCGACAGATGGGAATACGACAGAGAAAAACTATTCAGGATGGTGGGGATAAGGCTGACCACGGAAAATATCACGAACACAATGATTGAAAGCAGGATGAAATGGGAAACAATACGGGAGTTTATAAAGCGTGTACTGAGAGTTAAAGAGAAGGAGGAAAGGGATAGACAGATGGAATGAACATCGAATGGAGCCAGTCGGTTACTGATGCATGCCGGACGACGGTGATCCCAGTGGCCGACGGAGGCAAGAGGGGTTTTAGTCGGAGTAGCGCCCGACATAACCCGGTGTGGGAGGAACCATATGCCGGGTACCAAGCGGTTTCCCCTCTTAAAAAAAAAAAAAAAAAAAAAAAAAAAAAAAAAAGGGTAGGGTAGGGTAGGGTAGGGTAGGGTAGGGTAGGGTAGGGTAGGGTAGGGTAGGGTAGGGTAGGGTAGGGTAGGGTAGGGTAGGGTAGGGTAGGGTAGGGTAGGGTAGGGTAGGGTAGGGTAGGGTAGGGTAGGGTAGGGTAGGGTAGGGTAGGGTAGGGTAGGGTAGGGTAGGGTAGGGTAGGGTAGGGTAGGGTAGGGTAGGGTAGGGTAGGGTAGGGTAGGGTAGGGTAGGGTAGGGTAGGGTAGGGTAGGGTAGGGTAGGGTAGGGTAGGGTAGGGTAGGGTAGGGTAGGGTAGGGTAGGGTAGGGTAGGGTAGGGTAGGGTAGGGTAGGGTAGGGTAGGGTAGGGTAGGGTAGGGTAGGGTAGGGTAGGGTAGGGTAGGGTAGGGTAGGGTAGGGTAGGGTAGGGTAGGGTAGGGTAGGGTAGGGTAGGGTAGGGTAGGGTAGGGTAGGGTAGGGTAGGGTAGGGTAGGGTAGGGTAGGGTAGGGTAGGGTAGGGTAGGGTAGGGTAGGGTAGGGTAGGGTAGGGTAGGGTAGGGTAGGGTAGGGTAGGGTAGGGTAGGGTAGGGTAGGGTAGGGTAGGGTAGGGTAGGGTAGGGTAGGGTAGGGTAGGGTAGGGTAGGGTAGGGTAGGGTAGGGTAGGGTAGGGTAGGGTAGGGTAGGGTAGGGTAGGGTAGGGTAGGGTAGGGTAGGGTAGGGTAGGGTAGGGTAGGGTAGGGTAGGGTAGGGTAGGGTAGGGTAGGGTAGGGTAGGGTAGGGTAGGGTAGGGTAGGGTAGGGTAGGGTAGGGTAGGGTAGGGTAGGGTAGGGTAGGGTAGGGTAGGGTAGGGTAGGGTAGGGTAGGGTAGGGTAGGGTAGGGTAGGGTAGGGTAGGGTAGGGTAGGGTAGGGTAGGGTAGGGTAGGGTAGGGTAGGGTAGGGTAGGGTAGGGTAGGGTAGGGTAGGGTAGGGTAGGGTAGGGTAGGGTAGGGTAGGGTAGGGTAGGGTAGGGTAGGGTAGGGTAGGGTAGGGTAGGGTAGGGTAGGGTAGGGTAGGGTAGGGTAGGGTAGGGTAGGGTAGGGTAGGGTAGGGTAGGGTAGGGTAGGGTAGGGTAGGGTAGGGTAGGGTAGGGTAGGGTAGGGTAGGGTAGGGTAGGGTAGGGTAGGGTAGGGTAGGGTAGGGTAGGGTAGGGTAGGGTAGGGTAGGGTAGGGTAGGGTAGGGTAGGGTAGGGTAGGGTAGGGTAGGGTAGGGTAGGGTAGGGTAGGGTAGGGTAGGGTAGGGTAGGGTAGGGTAGGGTAGGGTAGGGTAGGGTAGGGTAGGGTAGGGTAGGGTAGGGTAGGGTAGGGTAGGGTAGGGTAGGGTAGGGTAGGGTAGGGTAGGGTAGGGTAGGGTAGGGTAGGGTAGGGTAGGGTAGGGTAGGGTAGGGTAGGGTAGGGTAGGGTAGGGTAGGGTAGGGTAGGGTAGGGTAGGGTAGGGTAGGGTAGGGTAGGGTAGGGTAGGGTAGGGTAGGGTAGGGTAGGGTAGGGTAGGGTAGTAGGGTAGGGTAGGGTAGGGTAGGGGGTAGGGTAGGGTAGGGTAGGGTAGGGTAGGGTAGGGTAGGGTAGGGTAGGGTAGGGTAGGGTAGGGTAGGGTAGGGTAGGGTAGGGTAGGGTAGGGTAGGGTAGGGTAGGGTAGGGTAGGGTAGGGTAGGGTAGGGTAGGGTAGGGTAGGGTAGGGTAGGGTAGGGTAGGGTAGGGTAGGGTAGGGGTAGGGTAGGGTAGGGTAGGGTAGGGTAGGGTAGGGTAGGGTAGGGTAGGGTAGGGTAGGGTAGGGTAGGGTAGGGTAGGGTAGGGTAGGGTAGGGTAGGGTAGGGTAGGGTAGGGTAGGGTAGGGTAGGGTAGGGTAGGGTAGGGTAGGGTAGGGTAGGGTAGGGTAGGGTAGGGTAGGGTAGGGTAGGGTAGGGTAGGGTAGGGTAGGGTAGGGTAGGGTAGGGTAGGGTAGGGTAGGGTAGGTAGGGTAGGGTAGGGTAGGGTAGGGTAGGGTAGGGTAGGGTAGGGGTAGGGTAGGGTAGGGTAGGGTAGGGTAGGGGTAGGGTAGGGTAGGGTAGGGTAGGGTAGGGTAGGGTAGGGTAGGGTAGGGTAGGGTAGGGTAGGGTAGGGTAGGGTAGGGTAGGGTAGGGTAGGGTAGGGTAGGGTAGGGTAGGGTAGGGTAGGGTAGGGTAGGGTAGGGTAGGGTAGGGTAGGGTAGGGTAGGGTAGGGTAGGGTAGGGTAGGGTAGGGTAGGGTAGGGTAGGGTAGGGTAGGGTAGGGTAGGGTAGGGTAGGGTAGGGTAGGGTAGGGTAGGGTAGGGTAGGGTAGGGTAGGGTAGGGTAGGGTAGGGTAGGGTAGGGTAGGGTAGGGTAGGGTAGGGTAGGGTAGGGTAGGGTAGGGTAGGGTAGGGTAGGGTAGGGTAGGGTAGGGTAGGGTAGGGTAGGGTAGGGTAGGGTAGGGTAGGGTAGGGTAGGGTAGGGTAGGGTAGGGTAGGGTAGGGTAGGGTAGGGTAGGGTAGGGTAGGGTAGGGTAGGGTAGGGTAGGGTAGGGTGGGGACCAAATGGCCGGGTTTTGGGACGCAGTAGTCCCAGTGGGTCTCAGTAGGTGCGGTGAGGTGCCCATACTTACCGTACAATAAAACGCTGAGCCCGCAGTCCTGTGTGGACGAACCGGCAAATCCTATCTCCACCTCCTCGCGGTGGTCCCTGGTAATGCGCGGCGTGCTGTGGAAGTACGTCTCGTAGCCAACGGAGAAGGGTGATGGCGAATCTCTGGCGCCTAAACTGGAACGCATGGGCTAAGGGAAGGGGAACCCTGAAAAAAAACCAGAATAACTATGAAATGTCGGAAATTCGCAACGTATTACCCCAGGGGGGTAGGACCGAAGGTCCAGAATCCCCCTCCGCGATGTCGGACTGCCCCACGGATTCTGGGGGGGGCAAATTTTCGATAGATTCGGTAAAGCCGACGGACGGCGATAAGGCGTTCAAGCCAAGGAAGGCCTTGGCGAGAACGCCCCCGCTTCCCGACGCACCAGCCGGTGGGAAAACCGGTAACAATGAGGAAGGAGAGACCAGCAAATCGGTAAAGGAGATTAGGATTGCACTAAGGAGGCAGGAATCTGTTTCGGACGAATTACCGACTCCTGGGACAATGGAGGGATTTACGGACGAGGAACCGTTCGTATCAGCTATCTACAAGCTGTCAGGCAACGCATCGGCTTCGGAATTATTCTCAAGCGATGAAGATGCAAGGCCCGCTTTTAAAGGACAAAAGGGGAAAAGGGAAAGGGAGCAGATGTCACCGAAGAAAGGGAAGAAAAAGATTAAAGAAGATAAAGGAACGAAGGTTTCGGAGGATAAGGAAGGAAGCAATAAACTAAACGAGTTTAAAAAAATGTACGAAAAGATAATGACCGAAGCGAAGATTCTTAGCGATTTAATACGTCAGCACGGGAATTACACGAAGATGGAAATTAAGGATCACGTCAAGGAGATGAGAAGATGGGCGGAGAAGGGAGAAATGACACTTATAGAGGTAGAACAAGAGAGGCACACGCGTAGGGAAGAAAAGCCGAGGAAGGAAGTTAAAACCTGCACAGTAGGAACACAAACTTACCTGTCGGGAAATGAGGAAGAGGAAGAAAAGGAAAGTAAGGAAATTAGTGAACAAGTAGACCGGGTTGTAGAATATCAAGACCTGGAGCCGCTGATGAATAGACACTGGCCACAGGCGACATACAAAGCGATTAAAGAAGTGGAGAAAACCCAAGACACCTATAAGGACAACACCTTTGTATACCTGTTCGACCATAGAAGGGACAGGTCAGACGGGGAGGGACTAGAGTTGGAAACGGTATTCCCAGGTTTTAAGGAAATGATAAAGACTAGTAAAGGTGACACGGAAGAGATGGGCAACACTCAAACAATCACATCGAGGGCAGGAGCTAAAACAACGGTTAAGAAAGTATACATGCAGCCAGTCACTGGGGACTCTGTAGTGTGCGAGGAAACATATAAGAAACTGGAAGGGGTGTTGAAAGGTTGCAAGAGGAATTGTAATGAGGTAACAGTGGAGATAACACACGACCTGGACAGAGAGAAGTTAAATAAACTTCTCGAATGTGCAAGCCGAAGGACAAGGATTAAAACAAACATAGTAACACCAATAGACAAACAGATGATAGGTAAGAAATTTCAAATGGATACGGTTATTGTGAGAACAGGTAATGAAGGATCGTACGCGGATATGTTAAAAACCATAAAGACCAAGGTAGCAATTGATAACAAGGAAATTGACGTTAGGAGAATGCAAAAAACGAACAGAGGAGACCTGATGATTAAGGTTAAGGCAGGAGGGGGAAATAGACTTACGGAGGTACTTAAGGAGCAGGTTCAGCTCACGGCGAAATCCAGTATCCCCAGAAGGAGACAGATGGTATTCCATATCAGGGATATAGACGAACTGGCGACGGAAGAGGACGTGGAAAACGGGGTAAGAGAGAAAGTAGGTAGGGACGTGTACTTCACATTGTCCAGATTAAGACCGGCATCGAATTCGACCAAAACGATAACACTCGTGATAGATAAATCGGCAAGACAGAAATTGGGAGACAACGTAAAAATAGGTATAATCAACTGCAGACTGGAGGAGAGGATTAATGTAGGTAAATGTTACAAATGCTGGGGAGTTGGACATAGAGCTTCGGACTGCGAGGGACAGGAAAGGAAAAATAACTGCCTGAAATGTGGGAAGGAAGGTCATCTACAAAGAGAATGCCAAAGCAATCCTTATTGTATTACCTGCGAAAAGGAAGGACATACCACGAACTCGATGAATTGTCCCGTAATGAGAAAGCTGGTATTTGACAGGAGGGAAAGAATACGAAGGGAAAGCAGAGGGTCGATAAGCGGAACACCTTACCGTAAGATCTCGGATTCTCAGAGAGGACAGCAGACAATCAAAGACTAGACAAACAAACAAAACAAAAACAAATAAAAAAAAAAGAAAGGAAGAAGAAGAAAGGAGGAGAGAAAAAAGGATCATATTTATACACATATTTATTTGTTTACACATATATTTATTTACACATATATTTATTTATCTATACATACATTTTACAATGCTGAAGGTGTTACAGATCAACGTAGATCGCGCAAGGGCTGCACATGACGCTACCGATGCCATGGCAATAAGGACGGGAGTAGATCTTGTGTGTGTGCAAGAACCAAATCAGAGGATTAGTAGAAACAAGGGGTGGATACTGGATAAAAGAGAGGATGTGGCAATATGGTGTGTAAACAGAAATATGGGAATAAAGAAACATCAAACGGGACAGGGTTACGTGAAGATCTGCTTTCAGGATATGGTTCTATATAACTGCTACTGCTCTCCGAACATCGGGTTGCAGGAGTTTAAGGCGTACATCGACGAGGTCATGAGGGATGTCAGGACACAGAAAAACAAGGTGATTATCCTGGGAGATTTCAATTCGAAATCGGTTATTTGGGGATCTCCAAACACCGATAAAAAGGGTAAATATCTGACTGAGTGGATGGAAGCTTTGGACCTAACAGTGCTGAACGATGGGGAGGCGACTTTCGAAAGGAGGGGTATCCGATCTCACCTGGACTTAACCATGGCAACATCGGATATCATAAAAAAGATCAAGGATTGGAAAGTACTGGTGGAGGAGGAATCATTCAGTGGACATAAGTATGTGACCTTCGAACTGGAGAGAAAGATAGTACGGACGAGCTGGATTGAGCGCACACCAATCCACAAACAGGAGTTTAGAGAATGCCTACTAATCACCTGTCAGGGAAAGGAGGCTAACCCAACTAGTCTGACGGAAGCAATAAAGGCGGCACAGCAGTTTGCTACATCGCAAAGAAGAACGCAAGGAAGAACGCAAGGAAGAACGCAACCATACTGGTGGAATCATCATATCGAGGAGCTGAGGACGCATTGCAACGCAGCAAGAAGGCTGCTAACGAGAGCGAGGAGGAGAAAACCACGACCCAACATCGCAGAAGTGGAAGACCTCAGCGAAAAATACAAAAAGGCAAAGAAAGAATATAGGATGGCGATGTCCACGGCCAAAAGGCAGCAATGGAGGCAGCTCTGTGAAGAGCTGGAAGAAGACGTTTGGGGATTGGGTTATCAAATCGTAACTAAAAAACTAAGAACATCAAGAACGCAGTACGAATTACATAAAGACGAAAAACACCGTATAATTCTAGAACTGTTCCCTACGAAGGCAGATAAGTGGAGGAGTTACGAAATGGGCCAAAACGTCCAGAAATTCACGAGAGGAGAGCTATCCGTTGCTGCAGAGAAGCTAAAGAGTGGAAAAGCCCCAGGGCCTGACCGTATAATGGTAGATGCGATGAAAGAAGCCGTGGACACAATCCCAGACGTGATCCTCGATATGATGAATCAACTACTAGAGAGGCAGCAATTTCCGAACTGCTGGAAGGCGGCGAAGGTAGTTCTGATCCCCAAACAGAACGGTCAATACAGACCGATCTGTTTGCTAAGTGTGATGGGCAAACTGTATGAACACCTTATTAAAGGCAGACTAGAGGAGGAAATGGAAGGAAAAAACGTACTATCTGACTCACAGTTCGGATTTCGAAAGGGTATGTCAACCCTTGATGCGGTCAGTTGGGTATGCGAGAAGGCAAGGGAAGGAAGGAAGGAGTGGGCAGCACTGGTGCTGCTTGACATAAAAAATGCCTTTAATACGGCGACCTGGAGTATCATCCTGAGGTGCCTCGCAGATGCGGGCATTAGTACTTACCTGATTAAAATCGTTGAAGACTACTTTAGGAATCGGCAAATAAACACGGGGTTGAAGAACCTAAAGATGACCCAAGGAGTTCCGCAGGGTTCGGTCCTCGGACCGACTCTGTGGAATATCTTATACGATGGAGTTCTCCGTTTGACGCTGACGGGGGATTGCTGGACGGTGGCATATGCCGACGACTTGGTGCTGGTGTCTAAAGCTAGAGACAAGAAAACCCTCATGGATGATACTAACCGTGCCTTAAAGGACATTAGTAGGTGGATGTCAAGCAACAAGCTTAAGCTGGCAGCAGCTAAAACAGAAGCCGTTATTGTGAGAGGTAAAACGAGCAGAGAAGACATCGTGTTCAAAGTGAACGGGGGTACCGATAACCCCTAAAAGAGCAGTGAAATACCTAGGTACGACAAGCTTCGTTTTACCTCTCACATAAAGAATGCGACCTGTAAAGGAGAAAGGCTCGTAGGGGCCCTAAAAAGAATAATGCCAAAAACACGTGGTCTGGGGACGAATAAGAGGAGGCTCCTAAATGGCGTCTGGCAGTCAACGATCCTGTACGGCGCTCCTGTATGGGGAGAGGTCCTGCGGTACAGGAGGTACAGGAATATGTTGACTACAGCGCAACGCAAGCTGCTAATTCATATAGCGTGCTCTTACGTCACAGCATCTACGGAGGCTCTGTACGTTATCGGAGGAGTTATACCTGTCGATCTGCTGGTGGAGGAAAGGGTTAGGCTATGGAATAGTGAAGAACAAGGATCCAAAAATAAGGCAAGGATGAGAGCGGAAACCGTAGAAAAGTGGCAGGAGAGATGGGACAATTTGGAAGGAGTGGCGGCATGGACCAAAACTCTAATAAGGAACGTGAAGGAATGGTTGGATTGTCCCCATCGAAGGACAAATTTCTACCTCACCCAGGCACTAACGGCCCACGGATGTTTCAAGGCTTACGTCAAAAGGATAGGTAAAACGGATGATGGGACATGTATGTACTGTAGCGAGGAGGATACAGCGGAGCATACAATTTTCGAATGCGAGAGGTGGGAGAATTTCAGGAGCACTGCAGAGAGGAAAACGAACACAAAAATCACGAAAGAAAATATCATAGGATTAATGCTCAGGAACGAAGAGGATTGGAAAGCCATACAGGACATGGTAGAGGAAATTTTAAGGATCAAGGAGGTGGACGAGAGAGTTTTAGAGAGGGAATCGATGGACGAGTAGGATACGCTGGTCCCTCTGTAGCATACCGTTTTAGGTGAATCCGGAGGCTGACCAAATAGCGTGGAGAAAAGTAGGTGGGTTTTTAGTTGGTAAGGCGTTGCCCTCGGCAACGAGTCCAACACTGCCTGGGACACCTTCCCAGGCGTGCATGAGCATTTTCCCCCTACTTAAAAAAAAAAAAAAAAAAAAAAAAAGGGTAGGGTAGGGTAGGGTAGGGTAGGGTAGGGTAGGGTAGGGTAGGGTAGGGTAGGGTAGGGTAGGGTAGGGTAGGGTAGGGTAGGGTAGGGTAGGGTAGGGTAGGGTAGGGTAGGGTAGGGTAGGGTAGGGTAGGGTAGGGTAGGGTAGGGTAGGGTAGGGTAGGGTAGGGTAGGGTAGGGTAGGGTAGGGTAGGGTAGGGTAGGGTAGGGTAGGGTAGGGTAGGGTAGGGTAGGGTAGGGTAGGGTAGGGTAGGGTAGGGTAGGGTAGGGTAGGGTAGGGTAGGGTAGGGTAGGGTAGGGTAGGGTAGGGTAGGGTAGGGTAGGGTAGGGTAGGGTAGGGTAGGGTAGGGTAGGGTAGGGTAGGGTAGGGTAGGGTAGGGTAGGGTAGGGTAGGGTAGGGTAGGGTAGGGTAGGGTAGGGTAGGGTAGGGTAGGGTAGGGTAGGGTAGGGTAGGGTAGGGTAGGGTAGGGTAGGGTAGGGTAGGGTAGGGTAGGGTAGGGTAGGGTAGGGTAGGGTAGGGTAGGGTAGGGTAGGGTAGGGTAGGGTAGGGTAGGGTAGGGTAGGGTAGGGTAGGGTAGGGTAGGGTAGGGTAGGGTAGGGTAGGGTAGGGTAGGGTAGGGTAGGGTAGGGTAGGGTAGGGTAGGGTAGGGTAGGGTAGGGTAGGGTAGGGTAGGGTAGGGTAGGGTAGGGTAGGGTAGGGTAGGGTAGGGTAGGGTAGGGTAGGGTGGGGACCGAATGGCCGGGTTTTGGGACGCAGTAATCCCAGTGGGTCTCAGTAGGTGCGGTGAGGTGCCCATACTTACCGTACAATAAAACGCTGAGCCCGCAGTCCTGTGTGGACGAACCGGCAAATCCTATCTCCACCTCCTCGCGGTGGTCCCTGGTAATGCGCGGCGTGCTGTGGAAGTACGTCTCGTAGCCAACGGAGAAGGGTTATGGCGAGTTTCCGGCGCCTGAAATAAAAAACTGGAATTAGTGGGCTAAGGGAAGGAAAACCCTGACAGAAAACCCGTAATCTAAGCTTGGGAAACTGCGGTGAGGGATTTGAAGGCTCCACGTTACGGAGTCGCGAGCAGCCCCCCGGCACCATGGCGAGGGTGTGCGGGGTAGGCGGAAGCAAGGCCTTGCCGGGGTACGGGCGCACTGCCCCGGTGGACTGTCATTTCGGCCCTACTCGTGGGAATTGAATGGATAATCAAAGTAATAAAACAAAACAGACAGAGGAGAAGAAGGAGAATGTAGAAGAAGGGGAAGTAAAGATTTTTCGGGCTAAAACAGCTTTGGCGAGGACACCACCTCCTACTCGAAGGTTATTGTTCGAAAGGACGGAAAGATCGAACTCCGTGGGGGGAAAGAGGGCAAGAGAGGATGAAGAAAAAGATGAGCTGGATGAGGTAAAGGGGACGGCACTGAGACTGACGCTGACGATGGAAAAGGTCATGAAATTGCTGGAAGAAAATCCTAACACACAGAGACAACTAAGGGAGGCGATTAAGGATTCGAAAGGGCAGATGGAAAGGTTAAACAAGAGAATAGGAGCACTGGAAGCTAGGTTAGCACAAAGGAGCGGAGGGATTAAAACAATTGTTGTGCAGGAGACGATTAGTAAGAATTCGGTAAGAGAGGAGATTGAAAGGGTTCTGGACGCCCCGGGGGGGGTAGAGGAACTGAAGGGATGTGTTAAAAAGGATTGGCCTGTGGAAGTGTATAGGAAAGTAAAGGAAGTTAAAGGTACCTGGGGAGCGCTAAAGGATCAAGGGTCGACGGTAATGATTGTAAACTCCAAAGCAGTAGGAAGCAGAGTTGTGGAGGACTGTGCGAAGGAATTTGAAGACCTAGAGGAAATCGTGAGAGAAAACGAGGGTCAAGTAGAGCCGATTGTGTATACGAGAGCCAGAGTGGTTAAAGGAGTTAAGAGGGAAAAGACCAAGACAGTATACGTTGTACCATATAAGGCGTCGGGGGTCCTGGAAGAAGATGTGGTGACGTTGGTAGAGAGATTTAAGGAACTAAAGGAGGAAATGAAAACGGGGGATAAGACACAGAAGTTAGTAGTGGTGGGGGATGACGAGGTCGAGAGAGAGAACATAAAGAAAACATTGGAGTACGTTTTCCGAAAGGAGGAGGTAGATTCGATCATGGTAGTGGGAAAGTACGGTAGAAGGCAAGAGAAGGCAACTGAAAAAATAATTGTGAAGGCTGGGGAAGGCTCGTATGTTGAGGCACTAAAAACGCTGAAACAGAAGGTAAATCCGAAAGACCTGGGAATTGGTATAAAAGCCGTACAGAGAACTGCAAAAGGAGACCTCCTTCTGGAAGTGAAAGGAAATAGAAAGGAAGCAGAAAGGTTCAAGGAAGAGATAGTAAAGAACATGAAGAGCAAGGTGGAAATGGTAGAAAGGTCAAAGGCCATACACATTTCGGACATAGAGGGGGATGTGACGGATGCAGATATCAGGGAAGCCTTAGAAAGGGAGGTTGGAGCGGGATTTAAAGGAGATGTGAAGGTGTCGCTAAAAGAAGGATATAAGGGCAGCCAAACAGCCATGGTTACGGTGGATAAAGATGTTGCGAGGCGCCTAGTGGATAAGGGGTGTATAGTACGCCGCTGGGGAAGCTGGACCATTAGGGAGAAAATTAACATTCCTAGATGTTTTAAATGTCAGGAATTAGGACACAGAACTAACGAGTGCAAGGGACAAGAGAAGAAGCATGTGTGCTTTAACTGCGGTAAAAGTGATCATAAGGTGGAGGAGTGTAAAAATGAAAGCTACTGTGGGAAATGCGATAAGGTAGGACATAGAGAAGACAGCATGAAATGTCCAACGTATAGGGGAATGGTGTATGACAAACTGAATGGGCGGATTGGGAGGAGCGGAAGTAACCAGTAATGAAGGTAATACAAATAAATGTTGGACGCAGTAGAGCGGCGCATGATGTGGTGGAGGCAAAAGCGGCAAGGGATGGGGTGGATCTAATACTTTTTCAGGAACCAAACAAAAATCTAATTAAGGGTGGGGGGCTGATCAGTGACCTAAGGGGGGACGTAGCAGTTAAATGCAGGAATAGGAGCGCAGGAGTTGTTTCACACCAAGCGGGACAAGGATATGTTAAAATAAGATTTCGGGACAAAAACGTATATAATTGCTATATCTCGCCTAATGTTACACTAAAGGAATTCAAAGATTTTATAGATGAGGTAATGACCGATGTAAGGAATGAAAGAGGGAGAAGCGTAATTGGGGGAGATCTGAATGCTAGCTCTATTCTATGGGGGGCAAAGAGGAGTAACGAGAGGGGTAAATATATAGAAGAATGGTTGGAAGCACTAGACATGGTTGTGTTGAATAATGGGAAGGCAACTTTTGAGAGAGGAAGGTCCAAGACGCACATAGATGTCACGATAGCTAGCGCGAATACTGCCGGAAAAATAACCAAGTGGGACGTGGTGGATGAGGAATCTTTTAGCTTACATAAAATGATCATATATGAAATGGGCGGAGCAAAAACAAAGCATACAGAATGGAAGGGCAGGATGGAACTGGATAAGGAAATAGTGAGGAATATTTTGGCCTTAATAGATACCAGCGGCGATTGGACCGTCACCAGACTAATGAAATGCCTGAAATCAAGCCAGGAGATTGCCTCAAAGAAAACGGGAATAAGAATGGACGCGCAACCATATTGGTGGAATACGGAAATAGAGGAGTTACGGGAAAGGTGCAACAAGGCGCGCAGAATAGCCAAAAGGTCGAATCGGAGGAGAGAAGGAAATGAAAGTTTGCAAGCAGCAGCTAACTCACTGTATAAGGCGGAAAAGAGCGCGTACAAAGCAGCTATACGCAAATCAAAGAGGCTCCAATGGAAGACTCTTTGCGAACAAGTGGAGGAAGACCCGTGGGGGAAGGCATACCAAATAGTGAGGGGAAAAATATCGATGCCACAATATATAATGCCAAAGGAGGAGAAGCACAGAAGGGTCCGGGAACTGTTTCCTATCAGAGTGGATTTAGGATGCATTAATATTGAGCGCGTGTTCAGGGCTCCAGCCTTTACGATGGGGGAATTGGAGGCAGCGGTTGGAAAGCTCAAGGCAGGGAAGGCTCCGGGTCCTGATAAGATAAGTACGGAATTGATAAGGGAGGTGATGCAGGCGATGCCAGAGACGATCCTGGGAGTGTTCAATGAGCTACTAAGGAGGCAGGAATTTCCCAAGTGCTGGAAAGTGGCGGAGGTGGTGTTGATTCCAAAAGGCACGAATACGAATGTAGATGCAGAAAGGGCATATAGGCCTATCTGCCTAATAAGTATAGTGGGAAAGGTGTATGAGCGAATGTTGAAAGGTAGATTGGAGGATGAATTGGAAGAGTGTAAGGCCATAAGCGAGACTCAGTTTGGTTTCAGGAAAGGGCGATCGACGGTGGATGCGGTATTATGGGTGATAGATAGAATAAATGAAGTGAGAGGAGGATGGGTATCGGTAATTTTACTGGATGTGAGAAATGCTTTTAACATGGCAAGGTGGAGCAGGATTAGGGAGAACCTACAAAGAATCGGAGTCAGCGATTATATAGTTGCTACTATAAATAATTACCTAAAGGATAGGTCTGTAAAAACGGGAATGGGGAGGATGGAGGTGACGCAAGGAGTCCCGCAGGGATCAGTGCTAGGGCCCATGTTGTGGAATGTCCTCTACGATGGGGTTCTGAGGCTGGACCTGCCACGGGGTTGCCAGACAGTTGCCTACGCTGATGATCTGGCATTGGTTGTAAAGGCCTGTGACCAGCGTCAGATGGTGGAAAATGCTAACGAGGCCCTTGAGAATATTAGTAGGTGGATGAGCAGGAACGGACTGGCACTGGCGGCCGACAAAACGGAGGCTGTGGTTTTTAGGAAAGGAAGTCGGGAAAAGAGGGAACAAACAATATTTAAAGTAGGATCTGCTACCATAGCTCCTACGAGAGCAATGAAGTACCTAGGAGTGTGGCTGGACGAAGACCTTACATACAAACGGCATATAAAGGAAATGGTGGATAAGGGGGAGAGGATGGTTGGAGACCTAACGAAAATTATGCCTAGGACGTATGGGGCAGGGAACCACAAAAGGAGGATCTTGAACAACGTGCTGCAGTCAGTATTGTTATATGCTGCCCCCGCATGGAGCAGTGCGATTAAAGTAAAGAGTTACCTGCAGATGATAACAACAACGCAGCGGAAGATGCTGATTAGGGTCTCGTGTTCGTACGTAACAGCGCCGACGGAAGGACTGTACGTAATCAGCGGAATTATTCCCATTGAGTTGCTAGTGAGAGAGAGAGAGCTTGTATACAAAGGTTTGGACAAGGGGGTAGCAAGGGAAAGAACTCTGGATGAGTGGCAGGATAGGTGGAGGCATGATAGTGGAGTGGCTGGGTGGACGAAAAGGCTCATTAGCGACATCAAACCATGGTGGGAATGCAGGCATCGGCAGGTGGATTTCTATCTCGCTCAAGTGCTCACTGGACATGGCTGCTTTATGCAGTATGTCCATAGAATACAGAAGCGGGATAGCGATAAATGTATGTACTGCGAGAAGAGCGATACCGCAGAGCATACTCTCTTCGAGTGTGTGAGATGGGCTGAGAGCAGGGAATGGGTGATGAAAAAGGTTGAAAGGATAATGACGCCAGATGACATAGTCAAGGTTATGATTGAGAGTGAGAGTGCATGGACTGTAATACACGAATGGGTGAGGGAAATTCTGAAAGCGAAAGAGAAGGATGAAAGGAATGTGATGGTATGATAGAGGAAACGCTGGAGACGCTTGTTGAGTGCCAGAGATGGTGATCCGAGCGGTTCCGGTTAGCGTGGATGGAGACAGGTTTTTTTAGTGGGTATTGAAGCCTGAGTCCCACACTCCCCGGCCGCACAACAACAGGCCGGGCGTGCGTAAATGCATTTTTTCCTGTCTTAAAAAAAAAAAAAAAAAAAAAAAAAAAAAAAAAAAAAAAGGGTAGGGTAGGGTAGGGTAGGGTAGGGTAGGGTAGGGTAGGGTAGGGTAGGGTAGGGTAGGGTAGGGTAGGGTAGGGTAGGGTAGGGTAGGGTAGGGTAGGGTAGGGTAGGGTAGGGTAGGGTAGGGTAGGGTAGGGTAGGGTAGGGTAGGGTAGGGTAGGGTAGGGTAGGGTAGGGTAGGGTAGGGTAGGGTAGGGTAGGGTAGGGTAGGGTAGGGTAGGGTAGGGTAGGGTAGGGTAGGGTAGGGTCAGGCGAATCTCCGGCGCCTAAACTGGAGTCCATGGGCTAAGGGAAGGAAAACCCTGAAAAAAAACCAAATTGTAATTCATGAAATGTCGCAATTTAAAGACGGAGTACCCCAGGGGGGTAGGATCGAGGATCCAGAATCCCCCTCTGTGCTTAGCACAGGCTGCCCCACGGATTCTGGGGGGGGCAAAATTACGACAAGTCAACGGCCGAAGGCATACACCCCGGCTGGTACTAAAGAAGGATTTCTAAAATATAAGGAAGGAAGAAGAGGCTCAAACCCTGAAGTACAAGTAAGCATTAAGAGGAAATGGGCAGACATTACGTCTGTGAACATAGACGATAGTGAAGGCGAAGAGATGGTCTATAAAAGAAAAGAAAGTCATGAGGTATTTCTAATAAATGAATCTATTCAAAGTTACAACAAACTGGCAGAGGATCTTGAAAAACTCGTCTCAGAAAATCCAAATACCCTCAAGAAGATCAAGGAGATCGCAGTGAAAATCAAAAGGAACGCTGCAAATTTTGATAAGAATATTATAAAGAACTGGCTGCACGAAAGAAAGTACGAGAAAATTGAAAAAATGACGATCGAAACAGAGACGCAAACCGTAGGACCAATTAAAGAGACGAAAGATATGGCGACCCAAACAACCTGGGGAGAAATAAATACGGAAGACATAGAAAAAATAACAAACTACGAGGAATTTGAGAAAGTCATAGACGCAAACTGGTCAGATGAGGCTTACGGACACACGCAGATAGTGATAGGAAACCCAATACAGGAGAAACACGAGGCTTTAAAAGTTGTACTCATAGAACCGAGCGATCCGGAAATGAACAGCAGCATTCAACGGCTCTATAAAGAAAAATATCCGGAACTCCTAGAAATCGAAAATAAAGAAATATTGGATCAAACAACAAAGGTGGGAAATAAAATAGTAAGGAACAAAAGAATAGTTAAGGTACAGATAAACAAAAAGGAAGAGGATTTATGGAATGAGTTCATTTGGATAAGGGAGGAGTGTAATAAGGGGGATAGGGTTAGCCTACACCACTTAAATGATATCGACACCAACAGGATGAGGAAAATTGCGGAATGCGTATTTAGGAAAAAAGATATCATGGTGGATATTTACACTACAAAAAGCAGACAGGAAAGAAGGGAAAGGAATACATGGGGCTTAGTAATAGACGGAGAAGGGATAACATATAAGGAAGTACTACAGAAGGTCAAGACTGCGGTGGAAAACGAGGACACGGCAAAGATAATTAAGACTGTTAGGTGCACAAAGGAAGGAAAGTTGTTAATTACCACAGATAAGGAAAAAACTAGGTTTGACAAACTAAATGACATCATAGACACGGCAGGACTTAAAACAAAAATTGTAGGGGAAAGAGGCACGGCAATCCATATCAAGGGCATGACCATGGACACGACCCGGGAAGACATTAAGAAAGCGCTGTGTAAAAGAGTAAAGGACTGGAAAAAAGTATATGATATCGGCGAAATTAGACCTACGCAGGGCGAAACAACGGCAGTAACAATCACAATGGAGGACAGTATTGCTAATAAATTATTAGAAGACGGATATATAAGAATAGGAATTCCTAACTGCAGAATCGAAAAGAGGTTTATCGTTAGAAGATGCAGGAAATGCTGGGCTTACGATCATAGCCAGGAAAAGTGCAAGGGTCCAGACCGAAGTGTAAATTGCTTCAGGTGCGGAAAACCTGGGCATACGGCAAGCGAATGTGAAAGAGACGAGTGCCCTATTTGTGAGAGTGACGATCATAGAGCAAATACCAGCAAATGTCCAGTGTTTAGAGCGGCTCTGAGGGCAGAAAGAATTAAATACAGAAGAAGTCTCAGCACAAGAACAAACAGACAAAGCAGTAGAGAGAGTACAAGCGATACAAGCGAGTCAGGCGAAGAAATGGAAATTGAAAATAAAGTAACTGAAACAGACACAAACAGGAAGAAGAAGACGGGCCTGGACACAGGCCAAAATGAAAAGTAAATCGATTGTAAATAAGTTTGTATAAGTGTAAATAAGTGTGTATAAGTGTAAAAAGATTGTATAAGTGTAAATAAGTGTGTATAAGTGTAAAAAGATTGTATAAGTGTAAATAAGTGTCTTTGGAGTAAATAAGCGTAAATAAGGGTATACTTGTCTATATAGCGAATTCTATAAAAATGAAAATTTTGCAAATTAACGTAGGCCGAGGGAGAAGATCGCATGACATAGCGGAAGCCACAGCTGCCAAAATGAACGTAGATATTATTGCTTTCCAGGAACCTAATGAAAACATAACGACGAGGAAAAATCTATTAAAAGACGAGGAAATGACAAGCGCTGTACAATTCATGAACAAGAAACTGAGGGTACACAAGTATCAGAATGGCAGAGGTTATGTCAAAATAGCATTCGAAGATCTCACGCTGTTTAACTGCTACATATCTCCCAATATTAGCATTAGAGAATATAAAGACCACATAGACGAGATCATGTACGATGTCAGAGGAGAAAAAAGAGAAAATGTCATTATCCTCGGGGATTTTAACGCGAAATCTAGGCTTTGGAGCCCGAATATGGAAGACGAAAGGGGCAAATACTTAGAAGAGTGGATGGTGGCACTGGAGCTGATTTCTTTAAACGACGGACTAATTCCCACGTTCGTTAGGGGCAGATCGACATCATACATTGACATAAGCCTAATAAGCGAGAAAGGTGCAAAACGAGTAAAGAGCTGGAAAGTGCTCGACGAAGAATCCCTAAGCCTACATAAATACTTATATCTAGAAATAACATCAAAAACAGACAAGAATAGAAAACAAAAAAAACAAACAAATCTGCTGCAAGGGAAACCAGAAATAGACAAAAATAAGCTAAGGGAATTACTTACGGAAAACAAAAACGAAATAAAAGAATCGGTGAAAAAAATGACGGATATTCTACAAAAATCACAAAGGAAATGCCAAAAGAAACATCACGGTATGGGATATAAGCCGCAACCATATTGGTGGAATGATGAGATAAGCCAGGCAAGGAAAAGATGTAACAAACTAAGGAGAACTATTCAAAGAAAGATTAAAAATATGACCGAAGAACAACTGAATACCCATATGGTGAAATACAGCGAAGAAAGAAGAGAATATAAAAGGCTGATAAATGCATCAAAAAGAAAATGGTGGAAAGATAAATGCAACGAGATAGATAAGGATGTCTGGGGAGAAGGTTACAGGATCGCAGTAAGAAGCCTAAAAAACAGAGACAGCCCCTGCTTGATCAGTGTCGACAAAGAAAAAGAAATTATAATGCAATTGTTTCCGAGATGGAAGAAGAAACTAAAGCACGGCGGAATTACTGACA
>OU900101.1:8093891-8126274 GCA_918026865.1 Phyllotreta striolata | reverse complement strand
GGTCCTCCAGAAAAAATAAATCCATTGAATTTTGATACTGTTTCGAAATCGATATTGCTTGGAAATATTTCACAGTAAACGCCCATTTCCCTGATTTGTCTTGCAATAAGCTGTGTAAACTGTGAACCAAAATCAATAACGGCAATTGCTGACAATGTGCTCCTCCATATTATTTAAAGCAATATTTGATAATAAAGAAAACAATAAAGTAAGTAAACTAAGACCTGTTTTAAAAACTTTACTTTATGACTAAAGTAACTGAAATTTACCGCAACAGATTTATGATTAAGCTGTCTTAATTATCATTCCGATACTCTCTTCTTATCATAATAGCAACCCCAACATCTTTCCTTAAGTTGATACCATTGCCTGAACTGATACGTTTTAATATATATATAAATTCCTATCTTTTATATCTAATAAACCAAGTGTTGGTACGATTGTTGCTTTCAGGAAGATGACGGTTTCTACTGTCTTAGCCAGTTTCTTTGACTTTTGATGCAATAAGTTTTGGTTATCTTTTCTATGCTCTATAAGCCCACCAATTACCATAACTTCGCCGCTCTTAATTTTTAACGTAGAGTGCATTTCTCTGGTTTCAATAATTGGAATGTCACTATTTAATTTCATTTTATTCTGTTGTGCGACATATTCTATATTTGGGTCTTTAGTGTAATCGTTAATTCTTGATAAGGTTGGATGTATATCCATAAATATTTCATTAGTATCAATGTTAATGCTTGGGTGGATTATTAACACCACACCTATTGGGGTGCTATTCATCTTGGTAATTAAGGCATGATTAGAATTTTTGGTATTTTTCTGTATATCAGAAGTAAAATAGATATGGTTTTTAGTAAATGAAATCATTGCTTGCTGATTATTTATAGCATGTACTCTAGGGCTTGAAATTACGGTTGAAGTGCCAAACTTGTCTAAAGTTTTTACTAAATTTTCTAAATCAGAGTTCATTACCAGGCTAGTAATGGAACTATCTTGATTTGTTATAGATTTTGTTTCATTATGCAAATCATTTAAGTTGATACCAGAAAGGTATTTATCGTCTAATACAACTTCAACTATTTTGGCCTCTATCATTACTTGAGAAGACGCCAGTCTCTTAACTTTATTAATATATTCTTCAACAGCTTTATGAATATCCTTCCTAGCATTCAGAATAATGACACCAGCTTCTCTGTTGGATGAAAGAAATTCACCATCATCCACTCCATTAACATCCATTATTGCATTTAAGCCTTTTTCTAATGAACTCCATAAGTCACTGCTATATTGAGACTTTCTAACATTCCTGTCAGCATCGCTGCTTGTAACATTGCCACTAACGACAAAATTGCTTTGAGCAGAGTGTTTGAATATTGATGAAGTCTACGTAATAATTTTGTGCGTATGGCAAATCCTGTTCAATTCTAATTACACCATTATTCATTGAGTAACGCAATTTGGCGCTGTTGGCTATACTCTGAATTACTTCATTTATATTCTTATCCTTTAGCTTTAAAATAATATTACCTGATATCTGGGGATCTATGTCTAAAGTTAACGTCAGAAAGTTTTCCTATCTCAATCAGTAAATCCTTTACTGGTACTTTTTCATCAACATTAATCGAAAGAAACTGATTACTGGTTGTAAGATCGGGAAACTCTACCGGTAAAGGTATCATTTCTGGTATTGCTGGTTCGTTATTCTTCAAAGGAGTATTATATTGTTGCAACGAATAATCGTGCTTATAATTGTCTATATTAACAGAATGTTGCTTGTTAGGTAGATGTGTACAAGAAATAATAAAAAGGAGTATTAAACATTTTAAATAGCCATGAGGGCAGCATACAAATCTATACTAATAGTTTTCTATAAAAATGTTAAAAATGTATTTAATTGTATCCGTTCAGGGGAGTGGTTTAAGAAATGATAGATAGGAGATTATGAAAAGGGTTTAGCCGCATGGAAGTGGGATGAAAAGAAGCACTGGTTTCACATGCGTCTGAACAGACACCATTTTACAGCATTTTAAAATTTGTCCTGTGCAATGTTTGTACAGTTGCGATAAAAATTACTTGACAAATTTTGACAGCTTTGTTATTTTGATAGTGAAGATATTCTAGAGCTCGAAATCTATCTTCGTCTGCAGACTTTTCAACTTCATTAATTTATAATCTCTAGTTAAAGTATATTGGTATAGATAACTTCTATCATAGCTATATACATTTTTCTGAGTTTTTTTGTATTACTTAGGAGGATCATCATGTTTAAAATCATGGATTACGCATATCATTGACATAAATGCCTTAAAAGGACAGATGGTACCTACGTCCTCTTTATATAGATTATGTATTTGTTCAGATACGACTAAATTGTGTCTAGTGTAGAAAAAATTAGACAAATTCAGCCTTATATAGAACCAAATTCAACGGAAGTAGAATTATCCTCATTTTCATAATAGTAAGGATTTGCTTCTTGCATATTATTAACAGCAGTTTTTAATAGTACTTCCTTATCACTATTCCATGCAACTTTCTCCATAATTGCAGTATAATCTTTACACTTTTGATCATTTCCACAATCCTTGATTTTACCATCATCATTTAGATAAAGCTTTAATAAATGATAGGATTCTCCAGTATTATTACCCTCTTTATCTATCATTTTTCCTGAGGTATTAACAAGTATCAATGGTGCAATTTGTTTTGCTTTTACAACACTTGTTTCACTGGACTCTCTAAAGAGATTAGGGCATGATCCTCTAGAAAAAAAGCTCTTGTTGAATTCTGTATTACTAGTGTAAACGTTAGGGTAACAGAAACTCTTAATCTCTTCTTCTTGACACGCTAACTCTCTTTGATCATCCACACATTTTTCACATTCTATATTACCAAGCCAGGATATTGAATTAAGATCCTCTGTAAAGGCAAATTTAAAATTTACTGCACCATAATTACCATTTGCTCCCTCTTCTATATATTTTGCAATCTTAGGATTACTGTACATCTCAGGATATAATTCCTTTAGTAAATCAGATGCACTAAAACCTTGACAACCTATCTTATTATCAACTTTATAAAAATGAGAATACGGCCCACAATTTTCATACTTGGAACAATCTGAGGTTACTTTTCGAGATGTAATTTCTCCATTTTCATTCTCTCCTTCATCAGTAACAGGTTCGCCCGTACCACTTCCTTTTTTACATTCTTCAGCTATTTTTTTATACCACTCAGTCTCTGCTTTTGCTCGCTTAACCTCCTCTGCGCATTTCGTAAGTTCCTTTTCTGCGAGTTCAAAAGCTTCTATTACTATTGGAACTGGATTTGTAAATCGCTTCTCAGTCGTAGTTTCACCCTCAGTCATCTCGTCTGTACCCCTCTTCACCATAAAAAAGTTTGTTGGTATATAAATAACTACTATTAACTTGATCACTATAGGTATTTTTTGACATCGGAACCTCCTCTACAGTCAAAATTGAAATTGTATTAAAAATAAAAAAACTACAAATTTAATGTGAGTAAAAGAAACCACAGTTCAAGAAATCTCAGGTTAACTCAGAAATTATTATAAGCTAAAGTAATTAAAAATTTAATAACTTGCATTATAAATATAGCATATCTATCAATAGAAATTTTCTTTCAATTTCTAACGTATCTTTGCTAATTTTGCATACAGTTCAACTTAGAGAGTCATGATTCTTCTACTTTCCCGTGATTAATCACTATAATCTTGAAGTGTGGTTTGTACGTAATTAGTTCTGGAACTTGCTAATGGATGATTGCTCTACATTTTAATCTCTGTCACTGTTCACAACATTACACTCTGGAACTATATACCTAATATCGCATGCTGATTTCTCTCTTTATCTTCTGCAAATTAATTAAATGAAGGGCATTAAGTATCCACACTACTAAAAAGAATGTTGCACAAAATATAAACATTGCAATGAGTGGCAGCAGTAAAGAACCTTCTATTGCTACTCCACCTTTTCTAAAAATACTTGCTGGCTGATGAAGAGTAGACCATAAATTCACAGAAAATTTTACTATGGGAATATTTATAGCACTAAAAATGGCAAATACTGCTGATGATTTCTCTGCTCTTGCTTGATTATCAAAAGCGCTCCACAATGAAAGATAACCAACATACAGAAAAAACAAAATCAGCATTGAAGTAAGCCTTGCATCCCATACCCACCAAGTACCCCATGTTCCTTTTCCCCAGACACTACCTGTGATTAAGCATATTGCCGAAAAGACTGTCCCTGCAGGAGCAGCGGCATGTGCTAAGACACTAGCAACACTATTGTTCCATACCAACGAAATGAAACTGAGTGATGCAATGAGTCCGTATATTCCAAGAGCAAGCCATGCAGAAGGCACATGAAGATACATAATTCGTACGATTTCTCCTTGTTTATAATCTCCTGGGGAGAAGAATAATGCCAAGAACATTCCAATTAAAAAACATGCGAAACAAATAACCCCAAGCCAAGGTAGAGCTTTTGTAGCAAAAGAAGTGAAATTTGTAGGCTTTAATAAAAACATTCATTTTGAGAATAATTGTGTTAAGAATTTATCAATTAGTTTGAGTTTTATCAACAAGATAGTTTTTCTATATTTACGTAGTATAATAAATTAGCACAATTTCAGTAGCTTGCTATTATTTTTAGTATAACGTTGATGACCCTTAAAAAGCTTAACCTACACTTAGTGTCAGATTTCAAGTGGTGAAACTGTTATATCAGTTGCAAAATCAGCTCTGAAACACTTTCGTTCTGTAGAAACGATCGAATATGTTTGGTCTTTCGTAAAAGGAGAAGAGCAGATTGACAAAATTTTAGAGGAAATTAATAGAAAAAGTGATGAGCATAACTTTGTTATATGCACTATTACTGATGATGAGCTAAGAAAATATCTAAAAGATAATTGTATAAAGCTAAAAATTCCCTATAGAGCAATATTATCACATATTATTAGAGAAATTTCGTCCTATCTTGAAATTGAAAAAGACGAAAAGCTTGACTTGCATACTGAGATAAATAACGAATATTTCCAGCGCATTGAGGCAATAAACTATACCATTAATCATGATGATGGACAAAATATTCAAGATATTGATAAAGCCGATATAATTTTGGTTGGAGTTTCACGCACATCAAAATCTCCCACCAGTATGTATTTAGCTTACCGAGGCTATAAAGTTGCAAATGTTCCTTTTGTTAGCGAGATACCCTTTTATGTCGACTTGGCAAAATTAAAAAATAAACTAACGATAGGGGTAACAATAGACGTAAGTAGGCTAATAGAAATACGCAAAAATAGACTTACTTCAATTAACAACGAAGATAACAATATATATGCTAACCCTGAGAAAGTAGAGAAAAGGAAATTAAAGAAGCAGAGGAACTATTTAAGCAGAATAACTGGCCAATTATTGATGTCACGCAAAAGTCAATCGAAGAAGTATCAGCAACAATTATACAGTATTTTAATAAAATGTTATCAATTGACTAACTCTTGATAAGTGATTATAATGTAAAGTAATTTAATTCTTACTATAGATATGAAAGTCAAAGGGTCGCTAAAATCTCATCGTAACAGAGATAAAAATTGTAAAGTTGTGAAAAGGGGTGGTAAGATTTACATTATAAACAAGGTAAAGCCAAGATGTAAAGCACGTCAAGGTTCTTAGCTTTTTGTTTTCCTTTTTATGTCATATGTTTTTCATATGGAAGCATGGTTAGAAAGAAACAAAAATTGTTGTATTTAACCATAGCACTGCCCATTTCTTCTCTTACATTATATTTTGGTATTAACATGATTACAGGCAGACGTGGCTTGTTAACATTAATTAACTTAAAAAAAAGAAATTAATTACGTGCGTCAACAAGTCCATGAATTTTAGTTCCACCCTAAGCCCTCTTGAGAATTTTTTCTATATATAGGCTGAGCATGAATGATATCTGATCATCAATTATGCAAATCTGGATCTTGTTGTGCATACTTAAGTCATTTTGCCAAAATTCCCTTTTTGCATCACCTTTTAAAACCTCTTGTGTATACTTCTGTAATTGTGGTAAATTTTTGATCATTGGCAGCCACTTCTCCACACTGCTTCCATACATATTCTCAACTTCTTCTCGCTTTTACTGTGTATTCCTTTTGTGCTCTTTAAAACGGTACCTTCTATATATATATTTATTGTCAT
Organism: Phyllotreta striolata; assembly: GCA_918026865.1. Taxonomy (NCBI): domain Eukaryota; kingdom Metazoa; phylum Arthropoda; class Insecta; order Coleoptera; family Chrysomelidae; genus Phyllotreta; species Phyllotreta striolata. The sequence continues at coordinate 8,120,060 of OU900101.1, read as the reverse complement.
TAGGCTAAAGTTACCGCTTTTTTTCCATTTTTATACTTCCTGCCCTTGATTAATTTGACCTGCTAACATTTTGTTTACAGGGCCTGCTATTAACTCTGCACAATTTATTCTTATGGTAAAAACTTCTTCTTCACTCTTATTTTTCCTTAACTTGACGCATATGGTTTGTTAAATACTTCCGTCTGTCAAGGAATTTCTACTCATGAAGGTTATGGCTTGGAAGATTACTGAAATTTTGAAAAATGTAGTCTACTTCTATATTCAAATATATCAAGCAGTAATTCAAAATTAGCTATTGTACCTTTTGCACTATTATATGCAAGGTTGAGCAATTCTCTGTCCTCATATAAATCAGCAAATTTAAACTCCATGCACCCTGATTGTTTTGTGCCTAGAATATCTCCGCTACCCCTCAGCATCATATCCTTTTCAGCAATATAAAATCCATCTTGTGACTCACACATAATCTTTAACTTTGAATACGAACTTTTACTGAGATTGTCATATAACAGTACACAAAAAGACGGTTTATTTCCTCGTCCTACTCTACCTCTTAACTGATGTAATTGCGATCTTTAACTTTGAATACGAACTTTTACTGAGATTGTCATATAACAGTACACAAAAAGACGGTTTATTTCCTCGTCCTACTCTACCTCTTAACTGATGTAATTGCGATAACCCGAACTGCTCTGCATTCTCTATAATCATAATAGTTGCATCTGGTACATCTATGCCAACTTCTATCACAGTAGTTGCAACAAGCAGAGAAAATTCATTCCTCTTGAAGGAAAACATCACTTGATCTTTCTGCTCTTGAGTTAGTTTTCCGTGTATTATTCCAACTCTATCAAAAAATGTCTTTTGTAGTTCCTGAAAGCGCATTTCTGCTGCGGCAATATTGAGTTCTTCGTTTTCTTCTATATATGGACAAATCCAATATGCTTTTTCGCCTCTATTTATAGCATCTTTCAGTCTTTGAATAATATCTGATGCTTTTTTAACGTTCATAATAACGGTTTTTATTGGCAATCTAGATTTTGGTTTTTCCCTTAAAATAGAACATTCAACATCACCATACATAGCTTGCTGCAAGGTTCTTGGAATGGGAGTTGCAGTAACAAAAAGTATATCGGTATTTTCTCCTTTTCCTACCAACCGATTCCTCTGCATCACTCCAAATCGCTGTTGTTCGTCTATGACTGCGAGTCCTAAATTTTTAAATGTAACGTTGGCTTGAAATAATGCATGAGTACCAATTACTATATTTAAAATACCACTTGCAAGTTCGTTCATAATAATCTTTCTTTCCTTGCGCGCAGTTTTACCAGTGAGCAGAGCAACTTTTATATCAGTACAAGATAGAGCTTCTTCGATCCAATTATAATGTTGCTCCGCTAAGATAGTGGTTGGTGCCATTAAAGCTGCTTGCATGTTATTTTCTACCACATTCAGCATCGTAAAGAGTGCAACTACAGTTTTGCCACTCCCAACGTCACCTTGTAGCAGACTTACCATACGATATTTGGATTTTTGTCTTTCTGAGATTTCATCTATCGCTCGAATTTGATCATTTGTTAATTGGAACGGTAATTCATTTAAGACCTGCTCTTTGTATTTACTCAATATTATAAATTCTTTTCCCTCTTTTTTTACATGATTTTCCCTTGCAAGCTTTAGTGCCAACTGGTACGCAAATAGCTCATCATAAGCAAGTCTTTCTCTGCAAACTTCTGCTTCTGCGAGTGAGCTCGGTCTGTGCAATCTTATGATGCTTTCTTTCCAATTCAGCCATTTCTTTTGCTTGATTAATGTTTCATCTATCCACTCTGGCAAATCAGGCAAATCTTTTAGATTAGAACTTATTATGTTTCTAATGCTCTTGTTAGTAATACCGCGACATAATTGGTAAACTGGCTCTATGCAGGCTATTTCTTTAAATAGATTGATATCAGACAACATGTAATCTGGGTGAGTAATTTGCCAATGTTCGGCAAACTTTTCAAGTTTACCACTGATTACTATATCTGTTCCAACTGGAAATAATTTATACAAATATTTAACTGAGTAATTAAAAAAAACTATAAATAAATACTGACTTTCACTTTCAACGATTATTTTATATGGCCTACCTCTAACAGTGGGGCGCTGGTGCTCATACACTTTTGCCATAAAAGTTGTAAATTCTCCCACTTGAGCATCAGGTAGTGATTTACTTCTATCCACATAACTGAGCGGCCTATAAAACAGCAAGTCCATTACTCTGTCTCCACCGCAAAGTTTAGGCAATATTGCGGAATGAAACCTTGGTATATTCTCAATTTTACTATTTAGAAAAGTCAGCACACTTGACTGCTCATCAACATTCATACTGTGTAAAACCGTTTATTCATAATAGAGCCTTACTAAAATCCTGTCACCCTATTATGACTGTCTATGTTAAGTATATTATTGACATATTAACTATTTTTATGTATTATTATACTATCAGCAATTCATATCAAAGTATTAACAATGAACAACTCTATACAGGAAAAAAATGAAAATCCAGTCGTTACACTCAAAGCTCAGGCAGAAAAGTTCGATTTTAGCAGGTTAAGGGCCGATAAAAATAATGAGTTAGCAATCACTGGAAAGCAGATATATGACGATTTTCGAAGAATGAGATTTGTTATTAACAGCAAAAGTCTAGACGAAAATTTAATTGGTGCATTGATAGATGGAGTCGATCAAAATAATAATTTTGATGAAGTTTGGGATAGACATTATAAAAAGCAAGAGATACCTGGCAATAAAAAAACCGACCAATATAAAGAGGAGTTTGAAAGGTTTTACAATCTAGGTAAAGGGTACACTCATCTATTACCAAAAAAAGGAGATAAAAACAATAATTATCGCCTAATTGCAAAAGAAGTTTTCAGGGAAATGTTCAAATATGCTGCAGCAAAAGTTCCAAGTGATCCTATTTTGGAAGAGTTAATCACCAGTTGTAACCAACTTGGTTATGAAGGTAATTTGTCTTTTTACGTTGATATACCTGCGTTAGGAAGTCATGGCCTCTTCCCTGGGGTTCTCACGAAAACAATAAATATTAATTGCACTGAATCAAGTTGTACAAAAATTGAATCTAAAATATCTACATCTGTATTAGACCCTAACAAGACAAGGGGACATGAAAGTTCAAAAGGTGCATCTATAGCTACTATACAAAGTTCAATTGAATTTACACTTGAATCTCAAGATGGGAAAGATGATGTGATATATAAAGATGGCAAATTGTCACTTACTGTGCCCCGGAAATTGAGAGATTACAAAATTGATGGCAGAAGTTTATTTGATATTATTAAAGAATATTTCTACAAATTCTGCGAGAAGTTAGGATTTAAATTAAAAATAGAACATGATTTAGGCGATTCAATCGAAGTGAATAGCCATCTGGAAAGTGTGCAGCCACCCATTCATAGCAATGAACACGAAAATACACTCTAAAACTAACAATTAAAATATCTCAAGTTCTGTTAGCTTATTTGCATAGTCAGTTGTACTAGACGCAACTTAATCTGACAGAAAAACTAATATCAATCTCTATGTTTGATGCTACTAATATTTTTCTAAAAAGCAATATGCTTGCTATCAAGAAAAGTCTGCATAGCAATATTTACCTAAATGAGGCCTTGTCTCAATTCCTAAATATAGCTGTGATTTTCTGGTTTATCATAGCCTATATCAGTCAAAATGCGCGATAATAGCACCATCAAAGAAAGATATATTAAAAAGATTAGCGGCAGTAATTGCAGTTTTCTCTGTTTGCCATAGCAACTCTTGAGTAGGTATCAATAATAATGATAATCTATATATCTGCTATAAAACCTCGAGATCCGTAGAATAGGGCTGACTAAGGTTCTCATACATTCCTGTATGCTGAGAACATAAAAGCTCTTTTGATTCTATTCCTAAATCCTCAAGTATTTGCTCCTGTTCAGCTATAAGTTCTAATAGCCCTGTTCCACTTTCACTTACTTCACTTCGTTCAAGACACATAAGTTCTGTTAACTCTGCTATGTCTTCTCTAGAAAGCTGATTTTTTTCAGAAAAAGTTGCTTCACTCATATGGTCCTCTTTTTGATATAAAGAGTATCTTATACAAGAGAATAACTAAAATAATCTAAACTCTTGTGTCATATTTGTAGCTTGGTGTAGTTATATGGTACATTTCAGATAAGAGTACTGATTATCTAATTGTAGGAGAAGACCTAGTCAAAATATAAAAAAGCAGTGGAATTGGGGGTGGTAAATTCAGAAGTGTCTGAATAACTGTGTGAACTAAGTTCGGAGGAGAATAGTATCAAGAAAGGAGAAAATTATATGGTCTTACCTTTATTGATGTATTAATTGAGAAGAGTTCTTAAAAGTTAATGTTTTGTTAGTTGTTTCATGCTAATATAGGTATATATAAGTAATTAGGAAAATGTTATGCGGTCTAATTCCAATTCACTTAATAAATACGGATATGTATCTGATGCAAATGGATTGTCTCACCAAGAAATGGGAATGTATGATGATTTAGGAAGATATGAAGTTGCTGATGAAGATATGATGTACCAAAAAAACTATGGTATTATTGGTGATAGTTTAAAAAAAATAACAAATCTGACTGGAGATACAGCAAAGAGTATAGCAGATTACCTTATTAAACCTGTTAGTGATCAGGTTGCAAAGCAAATCGTTGTTCCATTAGGAACGGAGATTATAAGTAAAATTGTCGTACCTATTACAAAGAAAGTTGCAGAACAAAATCAAGACATGATAAAAGAGCTAACAGATAAACTCATGGTTCGCGTGGAAGATTTTGCTCGGTTACAAATAGAAAAATTAAAAGAAGACGTGAAGCAAGAGATAACATCAATACCAGGTAAAGTTTTAGAGAAGATAAAACCTTCTTCATGGCTTCCATGGAAAGCAGAAAGTTTGGATGAAGCTTATTCTGACACTTATGTACCAAATGATATAGATGAATTTGCATGGTAGAGCTTCAAGGTTTAGCAAAATGTTTTTTGGTTTATATTCGCTTGAGGTTAACATCATTGGCATTAAGCTTTTTTTATGGAATATAATAGATTTCTTGCATAACCAGCCAGCTTGGTATCCAATAAGAAAATCTTGATTCCAGCGTCACGAGCTGGAACTCTTTGAATTCCAGTTATGCAAGAAATCTAATACCAAAATGTTAAATGATCTTACTGTATATCTACAAATTCTTCCTGTGATTTTCAACTCTAGAGGTTATGTTTAAATTATAATATCTACCAAAAAAATAGTCATTTTGCTTGGATATTTGATATAATTTAGATCTATTAAAGCAAAAGCATGAATGAAGTAATAACATTTGGTTGTCGTCTAAATTTCTACGAGAGTGAGTTAATCAAAGAAGCATTAAAAAAAGCAAAGAGAGAAAATGTTGTTGTAGTGCATAGCTGTGCAGTGACAAACGAAGCAGAACGCCAAGTGAAGCAAAAAATACGTAAGATCTATAAAAACGACCCAAGTAAAGAAATTATCGTAGTTGGCTGTGCCGTTCAATTAGATCCTAAATCATATAGTGATATTCCTGGTGTAAGTAAAGTGCTAGGTAATCAAGACAAGCTAAGAGCTGAAAATTATCTACTAAATAATGATGAAATCTTAGTCAGTGATAACCAAGTAGAACCTATTCTCATTAATGGATTTGAAGATAAATCAAGGGCATTTATTGAAATTCAAAATGGTTGTAATCATAGTTGTACATTTTGCTCAATTACTGAGGCAAGAGGAAATAATCGATCTGTTCCAGTAAACAATATTATAGAGCAAATTAAGATTTTTATAGAAAATGGGTATCAAGAAGTGGTGTTTACAGGTGTTGATATTACTGACTTTGGTACAGATTTGTTTGGTAAGCAATCACTTGGTTCGATGGTTAGGAGAGTTTTAAAGGATATACCACAGTTAAAGAGGCTAAGACTTTCCTCTATTGATGTTGCTGAAGTTGATGATGAACTAATGGATTTAATAGCTAATGAGTCAAGACTTATGCCTCACTTACACTTGAGTCTACAGTCTGGTAATAATTTAATACTAAAGAGAATGAAACGTCGTCACAATAGAGAACAAGTGATAGAATTTTATCATAAAATGAAGAGCTTAAGACTTAATATAGCATTTGGCGCTGATATTATTGCTGGATTTCCAACAGAAACTGATGAAATGTTTCAGGATACAGTTGATTTACTGAAAAAAATAAATGTAGTTTATCTACATGCTTTTCCATATTCAGAGCGGAAAAACACACCTGCTGCACGGATGCCACAAATACCAGAGAATGTACGTAAAGAACGAGTAAAGCATCTAAGAGAAATAAATAAAGAAATGATGAGCAGTTTTTATCAATCTTTGCTCGGCACTGAGCAAAGCGTTTTGGTTGAGCAGAATAATATTGGTAGAACAGAAAATTTTGCATTAATAAAACTTACATCAAGAGTTCAAGCTAAAAGTATTGTGAAAGCTCATGTTAAAGGAATAGAAAATAATTGTTTAATTGGAAATATTATTTCTTAATTTTTGTACATTAAAGGAATATATGATATAGTAGTTATACTATAAGTGATAATTCATTTATGATAATTAGAATATCTATTGCTTTATTTTTCATCTTCATTCCGTGTGTCTATTTTTTTATTACTTATATCAGTAACAATACACACATTGAGCAAGTACAACCGTTAAAATTAGAAACAGATAATAATGAAAGTGTAATACGTTCTGAAGAGGTTGCTGAAAAAGAAATACCAATAAAATATCAAGAACTTAAAGTAGTTCACCTTCTGTTTTCCAAGTAGCTAATCAGAAAAATATGTGGCCAAGTATTGCAGATCAAGCTGAGCCTACAAAGGAAAAATCAAAAAAACTTGATTTCTATGTTAGTGCTAACGGTGGTAAGATATCCCATGATAATTCAGAAACATTTGTAAAGGGTATAAAGGCAATAGGAAAAAGGTTTATTAATTTAATCGATACAGCTAATCCTAATCTTTCTTTGCAAGAAAAAGTAGTATCATTGTTTATCAAAGCGGGATTAGTGGATGAAATTCAGAGTATAGAGAAATTTAACGGCAAAATTGATTTCCAGTGGCTTAGGAGCGTATCTTTAGGTTACTATGCTGGGGAAAATGGCCGAGTTGATTTTGAAGCTATGTATTCTACAGCCAATATTGAAGATAGTAATTCTCCTCCGGTATTTGAGAAATCAGCAAGCGTGTTTGCATTTTTATTAAACTTCTATTATAATTCCAGCATTCGAGATACACAATTTGCTCCGTATATTGGTCTTGGTATAGGGCCAACAGTTTTTAGATTAAAAAAGATTAATGGATCACTAGAAAATTCAATGCCACTGAATGTTCCTTGGTTTGCTTATCAAATAAAGCTTGGTGTTGACTACTCAATAATCCCAGAAGTTAAAACCTTTTTCGGCTATCGTTACTTTAGTATCCCAATACCTATTGCAGATGATATATCCACTCATAATATTGAAGTTGGTTTGATGTTTAATTTTTAGTCTGTTCAAGGGCATCTGAAGCAAAAGTGGTCAGTGCTTGCCATTAGACTTCTTGGATAACTTAAGAAACAAGTAGTAGAAGCAATATTAGGGAAGGTATAAATTTTGAGCAGGTAAGTAAACTTGATGAAGAGAAGCTTCGAAGACTAAGAGGAGTAAAAAGAAAAACATTGGAAAAATAATAGAAATTTTAATAGAGGAAGAGGCCAAGAAAAAGGCAAGAGGAGGAAAACCAAATAAACAATGCATGTTTGTTAATAGCACTAGAATATTTGCGTAAATACCGTACATATTTCCATATAGCGCAAAGCTATGGAATAAGTGAAAGTATTGCTAACGGCTGAATAGAAGATGCATTGATAAAACATTCAGATTTCAGGAAGATAAAGAGCTATTAAAGTCAAATGTAGAATACGAGATTTTAGTAATATAGCTAACCGAAGTAAGATCTGCTCGAGCACTGAAAGACAAAATCAATGGCCGAATTAATATTGGCCAAAAGGTTTGTAGAGCCTTTCTTATGGAGTGCTTGATCAGAACTTCTCAATTGGATTTAAATCTGGCGAGTATGGAGGCAAGAACAAAATTTAACACTCCCTTTTACCCCAATATTTTCTATCGGGAGTGTTAAATAAACTGTGTCAAACCGCATTTTTAGTTCAACTCAATTTTCAATCTGCCAGGAAAGAAAACATCAAGTTGAGAGATAGTTAATGCCCAATCATGTACAGGCATCGTCCACTTTTCCTCTGCCTTCTTTATAGCACAATATACCTGCTTATACAAGGCATTTATGCTGGTAAATGAGCCTTTGGTCTTAGTGAATTTCCTAATTTGCCTATGTAGCCCCTCTATGGGATTGGTGGTGTAGATTATCCTCCTAACTGGACCAGAATACTTAAAATAACCAGACAAGTTTTCCCAATTATTCTGCCAAGATTTTATAACCATAGGGTACTTTGTGCCCCATTTTTCATCCAATTCCAACAGATAATTCTCGGCAATTTCCTTGCTTGAAGCTTGATATACCTTCTTTAAATCGCTCAAAAAACTCTTCGCATCTTTACTGGCCACATACTTCAGTGAGTTGCGTATCTGATGCACTATACACATCTGCACTTCCGCATTAGGAAAGACACTGTTTATAGCTGCAGGAAAGCTTTTCAGCCCATCAACGCAGGCAATAAGGATATCTTCTACTCCTCTTTCTTTGAGGTCATTTAGCACTCCCAACCAGAACTTCACTTTCAGCCAAATAAAAACCTAATACTTCTTTTTTGCCATTTTGATCTATGCCTAATATGTTATACATGCATTTACTTACGCAATGCCCGTCCTCTTTGACTTTAAAAAACATGCCATCCATGAAAACTATCGGATATACAGACTGCAGCGGGCGACTACGCCATTCGTTGATTACTGGTAGCAATTTGTCAGTAATACTTGATATCTCTGCCGCCGATATTTTGTGATCATAAATTTCCTCAACATGTGACACTATATCTCTATAGCCCATACCACTGGCAAATGTGCTCAAAATCTTCGTTTCAAGCTCTGGATGTAAGTTTGTTTGCCTTTTTTTGACTATTTGTGGTTCGAAACTTCCTTCCCTATCTCTTGGCGTCAAAAGCTCAAATGACCCTGCGCTTGTACGTAAAGTCTTTGCATTCCTCCCATTTCTTCGATTATTCTCTTCGCTTTCAGCCGACAAGTGGTTTTCTATTTCACCTTCCAGGCTTACCTCCAGCAACTTTTTTATAAACGGTGTTAATGCTCCATCTCTTCCTGTCAACGGTCTTCCTTCTCGTATAGACGACAGGATATTTGTTTCTAATTCTTTATAATCTACCAAACCGGTAGTTCTGTTTACTACTTTCTGACTCATTGTCAAACCTCCATTTTTTTATATCAATTTATTACTTTTTTTTCGGTTTGACACAGTTTATTTAACACTCCCGAAAAAGTCCTTCACCTTTTGCCAATTAGCGATTACAAGCGCTGCACCAACTGATAGTCCAGCAACAGCAGCTCCTATAGGATTGGTTAACGTTAAGGCTTTCAGTCCCATGATTACTGCTGGAATTACTCGAGCTGATAACGAAGTTAATACTGGCAAAAGTGTTCCATGCAAAATAGCCTTAAAAGTTAATATTCCACCTCCAGCCAATGCAAATGCATAACCAAGACCTACCACTGCAATCTTGCCAATAATAAGAGCTGAAATTATGCTCATAACTCCTGTAGTTAAAATTGGACACTTCTCTGCGAACCAAGCTATACCTGTAGATATAGACCTCAAAATCTTACTTATCCAATTTAAAGGAGGTAGCATAACTGACCCTAAGTTCATTCCTAGCTCTGCTATTGTATTTTTAAGCAGCTGTAAATTATTTGCTGTAGTACTTGCACGGTTATTAAATTCCTTTTGCATAGATTTGTTATACTTTTCTTTATCAGCCACAAAATCTATTGCTTTTTTATATTCTTCCAAACTTCCAACTATTAATGCAATATCATCTTGATATTCTTGACCAAAGAGATTGAGAAGGATTTGTGAACGTTCCTGTCTATCTACTTTTTCTAGAGTTTCAAAAAAATAAAGTAGAGCGTTTTGCCCGTTTTCAGCAACCTTTTGTGACATTTCCTCTGCAGTGATACCTATCGATTCCAATGCTGCTTTGAACTCTTTTCCTTGTCCTTCAGCAGTTTGAAGTTTACTAAGTAGAGCGTTATTGCAGTTGCTGCTTTTGCTGGTTGTTTACCTAAACTAATAAAGGCATTTACTAAACTACTTGTCTGATTAATATTTAAACCAAATTGTTTTGCATTACCACCCACTCTAGCGAGTGCTTCAATCATATCGTTCGCCTTAGCTGCAGTATTATCTGATAGGTAATTTATAATATCACCAACTCCTTCCATCTTCTCTACTGCAATTCCATAAATGTTAGCGAGTTTAGCTATAGAATCACCAGCTTGTTCAGCAGACATGTCAAATGCTGTGGCCATTTTAGCTACTGTTGTGGTAAATTCAAGTAGCTTATCTTTGTCGATACCAAGCTGGCCACCACTTGCAGCTATTTTTGCTAACTCTGCAGCTGATAATGGTATTTCACGGGATAATTTCTTCAATTCTCGAGTAAATATATTGGCTTCATTATCACCATTAAATTCTACTACTTTTCTAACATCAGCCATGGCAGATTCAAAGTCAATCGCAACTTTAATTGGTGCTGCAAGTGAAAGACCTAGTCCTATAGTCTCCATTACTTGTGATCTATAATGCGCTTTTTTTGCCAAAGCATTTTGCTGTTTTTGTATTACAGATCCTAATTTACTGTATTTTCCTTTAAGTACTTCAATAGATGAACCAAGTTTAGTTTGATCCCTCACTAAAGATTTAATATCCTTTCCACTTTTTCTGATTTCTTCATTTAATGTATGAAGTGCATCTCTCTTTTTAATATAAGCCTCTTTTGCCTTTGATGCCGATGCTTTCAATTTTTCGAATTCATTTCTCAGTGCTTTGCTTGGCTCTTTTTTTTCCTTCTTCTCTTTAGCAATTGCTGCAGCTGATTCTTTTGCTTTCTTCTCCGCTTCCTTCCAATTCTTCATAGCTTCAAGGGCATCATGATTTAGTTGCTTAAATTTGGAAACAGATTTCATTGACGAATCAAGCTGCTTTATACTATCACCCAACTTAGAAAGCTTTGCTGCACTACCTGTCATTGCACTATTAAAACTGCCATCTAATGTTGCACCGATCTTTATTGAAAGCATTGACATTTTTTTGCTACTCCTTTACTTATTTCTATCCAGGATAAAAATTCATTTATATCCATATTAGTAACCTGCTCAATTCCACTTCCTGTTATTGAACTAAGTTTTAAAATATTGAATCTTAAGTCCTCTGTTCTAAAGGCGACAAAAAATCTTTTAGCACCTTTTGTATTTCTACATAATCTTTAATACATAAATCTTCAACTGCTTCTTTTGGCACAGATGCTAGATTAGCAATTAAAGCTACCTCTTTCGAAGCTTCGCCTTCTATGTGTTCTATAGCAAGTAAATCTCTTACTTTAGGTTCACGCATTGATAACTCTGAAACAGAGATACTATCAACTGTTATTGATTCACTAAGTGTAATTGTTTTCATATTTTCCTCTAAAAAAATAAAATTTCAAATAAGTTTCATATTCCTAAAACCGTTTGTAGCAAAGCCATTTGATCAACACCATTTATCTTTCTAATCATATTTTCAGCATCGATTTCTATTAGCTCATTGCCACCTATGGTAAGTTTATAATAATGGGCAGCTACAGTGCATTTTAGAGTGGCTTTTTCAGCAGGTTTCCGGCTACCAAAATCAAATTCTTTGAATATTCCTCTGAGGTTGATTACTACAGCTTCAATATCGTTACTACCACTCCCTTGCATTCCACCTCTGAGTGTCAAAGATACCGAATTTCCATTTATCAACCCAAATAGCCGAAAGAGCTCTGTATCGTATTCAGAAAAAGTAAAGTCTGCTTCTAATTTCTCATGCCCATATCAATATTTATTGGAATATCCATACCACCAGCACGATACTCCTCTGTTTTTATAGTAAGCTTCGGCAAGGTTATTTCATCTATTTTTCCTGCATAACCACGACCATCAACGAATACGTTAAAATTTCTCAGTATTTTCGGTAACACTTTGCTTTCTCCTAACTTATATTTACAAGATGAGACCTGAATATTATTTGCTCAGCCGGATATGGCGGTGTAAACTCAAAATCAAAAACACTTTTCCACTTGCAATGTTTGCAGGTGTGTTGAGTTCTGGTGTTGCATAACATTTCCGCTAATAATCGCTCCTTGCGCTTTTAAATTGGCCAAATAAGATTTACCCCCCTCAATTACATCATCTATGTAAGTTTTGGTGATATTGCGATCAACTGCCCATAGATGAGCCCTAAGTAGGCTGTCATTAATAAGGTCTGCAGTACGCCTCACTGATAGAAAAGCCCATTTCGAATCGTTTGAACATGTTCTATTTCCCCAAAGCTGTAGCCATTTTGATGAATTATCGTTGTTACTTCATTTTCATTTAAATGGTTTGCTCTACAATTTGTATTACCGAGCGTAAAATCAATAGGCCTGCTTGTTCCAACAATACCGTTTATTTCTTTATTTGAAGGTGAGTGCCAGAATCCTTGTTCGCTATCTACTTTCGCTATTAAACCAGCTACAAATGGCTTGCTGGCAAAATTTCTTCTTTTCCTTCAATAAGTACCTTAAACCCAAGGATCAATAATATAAACTCTTGAGCTACCTACACTTTTTCTCCACTTGATTGCTTCTTCATCATTAGTATTTGGTCCATCTGCAACAATAATTGCTCTTAATTTTTCTGCTATAGGAATTAATGCTGAAACCACTGAATTTTTGCCATCTTCTGGTAGTTGGTGAGTAAATTGAGGTGCAATTAATATTCTTGGGGCAACATGGACTATACTTTCACTGCTGAGGAATGCCTCTATCCCTTGATACTCTCCAGTCTCTTTATCAACACCGCCAATTATATTTTGGATAGTTTCACTTTCTTTGAGCTTTGAATCGCTGTTTTCACTTTCTTTAACTCGAATAACTACTACTGTTGCACCAATTTGGGAAAATATTCCATTTATTGCAGAAGGTAAACTGCCACTCTTTCCAAGCTTTGCTGCTTCTTTTAAGCTTCCTGCAATTAACACTGGTTTATTTAGCGGAAATTTTTGCTCATCGGCTTCAGGTGCAGTACCAATTACACCTATCACTGATGATTTAGCTGTACGCACTGATCTTGTCCCTGAGGTAACCTCAATAACATTTACCCCATGTAAAAATTGTTCTGTCATAGCTATTATAAACTTTCTAAAGAATTCTTCACTTGCTTTTTAAAATTGTTAAGAAAACTCTTTGATTTTCTTTTGATTACTACTTTTTAAGATTTAGTATATTTATTAAAATAAAGACAAAAACTAGAAAATATAGAAAACTACGCATTTTGTAATAAGTCTTCTTGAATATTCTTTTCACTTCGTTTAATACTCTTTTGTTAAATAGTAACTTTTTTTACCAATAAAAATTCTTTGGTGCCTATGGCTTGTTTTTAAGCTCTAATATCTTACGTAGTGAAAGATACAAGTATTTTGGTTTCAACTTATATATTTTTTTAATGCCAAAGTTTATATGTTGCATCTAACCCTGGACATTGCCAAGCTCTTAGCGTCCTCTCTACGTCCACCTCAAGCCCTGTAGTATAAAAAATTGCTGCGAAAATTGTATATTCCCCACTGGATAAATTGACCATAGATTGTGCTATACGTATGCTCACTTGCAAAGAACTCAGGTGTCTCACCAACTCTTTCACCTTCTGAGTGAAGATTAGATGACGTATAAAGTAACACTGTAACAGTTTTTCCTGCTGGAATGATTATGTTACCTGATCCAATAAATTCAGAACTGCTAATTTCATGCTGATAAATGCGTGTCCAAGTAATTCTCGAAATCTCTGACTTCCTTGTATTAGTTTTATCAGGTGTACCTATAAATAATCCTGCTCCTCCATAATTAACTTCATCTTTATACCACATTGCAGATCCAACAAAGTTTATAGTTTTACTTATATCTACATTGCTTGTGTTTTTTACGAATATTACTCCCAATGCAGCATAAGGGTATTTCAGCATATTGAATTGCTCAGAAAATCCATCATACATGAATCTTGGGTATGATTCTCCATAGATAAATGTACCTTTGCTTCCCTCTAAAAAGCACAATTGTCTTGGCCGATAAAAACTAACATAGCTTGTATCATATGTGTGAGTACCTGCTAGTAGTTGTAGCATATAGTCTGTTTTTGTTATATCACTACTCCACTGACCAAGCTCAGTTGTAAAAGTTCCGTGAGACCAAAGTAATTATTTTTTCTTCCAAGTACACCAAATAAAAAAGGTAATGCTCCAGGTTCAATCATGTGACGCTTTCTTACTTCTTTCATGATTGATGAGCCGCTTGGTACATCATTTATAGAGTTAAGCTTAGTTGTTAGTTGATTTTCTCTGCTCCTTATCTCCCTCATAATCGATGAACCGCTTGGCACATCATTAACAGTACGGAAGTTATTCACTAAACCTTTTAGACCATCTTTATGATCATTGCCAACACTGTTTATTGCTGCAATATTGGCATTCTTTCTCGTATCAAGTAGTGATAAATTTGTTGTTCCTTTTTCATCAATTCTCTTTAATAACTGCTTCTCTGATTCAGAGATCACTGCTAAAGAACTAGCTTTTTTATTATCCAGATCAGTTAAGTGTTTTCTTGCACTATCAAGAAGTTCTTTTAGCTTGCCATCTGTCATCTGTACAATTTCAGAAACTGCACTTTTGTCGATTATTGATTCCAATGCTTTAGCAAGATATGCAAGCTGATCTGGTGTACTATTTGCTGCTAAATCCTTAAGCCTTTTTTGTAGTGCATCAACTATTTCTTTTATTGTGGTCATTTGCACAATGTCAGCAATAGCTTTTTTACCTATCATCGATTCTAATGATTTAGCAAGGTACGCTAATTGATCAGGTGTGCTATTTGCCGCTAAATCTTTAATTCTTTGATGCAATGCATCTATGGCTTCGTTAGCAATGGTCATTCCAAAAATTCAAAAAAGTCTCAAAATTCAGTCGTTCAAATGCTTTTTTAAGCTTATTGTGCTCATTCTCTCTTTTAGCGATATCTTCATCTATTTTCTTAATTGTAGTACGGATACGAACAACATCTTCCACCGCAATATTCTCTGGATGAGGCAGTGGATACCCTCTGCTTGTTTTATCATCTGACATTCTTCTATGTGACAATGATTCGTAGATTTTTGACTTTAGGACGATAAACAACCGTTCCACTTAAAACCAATTTTATCCTTGTATCATTACCATTAAAATTTGATAGCACATGAGTTCTCTCTACCCAATTTTCCCCTATTGGTTTTCCCGAGGTTAAATTTACTAGCTGCCATTCTTCGACGCTTTTCTGCACATATGCTTTAACATCTGCAGTGCCAGGTATTAGCGCATCATACGTTATGGTGATTTTAGTGTTAGCTCCTGCTGTAATACTTCTTGTAACATAATCTCCTTTTTCCCCTATATTACCTATAACTAGCTGTAAACCAGGATATAGCACTGGACTTTTTTCTTTTGACCCTTTTAAATTTGCCTTTACTGTTAGCTCTCCAGATAATCTTTCACGCAGTGCAAGTGGCAAATTATCAGACAAAAAGTTTTCTCTTCCCTCTTCATCTGTTA
Source organism: Phyllotreta striolata (assembly GCA_918026865.1). Taxonomy (NCBI): domain Eukaryota; kingdom Metazoa; phylum Arthropoda; class Insecta; order Coleoptera; family Chrysomelidae; genus Phyllotreta; species Phyllotreta striolata. The sequence continues at coordinate 8,104,137 of OU900101.1, read as the reverse complement.
AGATAATTCTACATTAGTATTAAATGCTACTTTTTCGACGTTCGTCAAAACAATTAAATCTGATACGTTATTTGCAGTAACCTTGCCCAGATCAATAACGTGAGAACTTTCGCTAAATTTTGCAGCTAGTAATCGAAACGTTAAATCTAAATTTTGATGTGGAGTCCAAGTGCTTGCATTGCTTGATGAAAGGAGTACCCCAACTTGATAAGGCTGACTTGTTACCCAACGGCTATTTACTGCATCATATTTGCCAAGTTCTGCTATTTTTACTGCAGTAGCCGGATCATCAGTAGTAGTACTATTGCATACTCCTCTCCTGCATGGCAAAACACTGGTGACCACTTTATACGTGTTGCTGTGCCATCTATCTTTATATCTTTTGGCTCAATATAACTTTCAGCAATAACAGTCTGCGAGGGCATTCCCACTGCTGTTTCTCTAATCTGCACAACAACACGTTTTTTGCTGCTATTTGTAAACCATAACTCTAGACCTCCTATGTGCCTACTCTCATTAAAGTAAATGTTTGCGCCAAAGATCAACTCGTCTTGCTGCAATAACTCTTCTTCTTTCTTCTATGGTAATAGTTTTTTTTACCAGTATAAGTTGTTTCTCCATAGCTTCCCTTATCCCCATAAAACTGTACTAATTTAGTACCTGCTGGAATATTTGCTGGTACTTTCATCTTTCCCTTTAATTTTCCCTGATTGTTAGCTGTGAGCATATTTTTACCTATTACGCAGTAGGCTGAATGAAGATACCATCGAACTTCACCTCCTTGAGCTTTTCACCTGGCTCAAAACCTTCAATTTCAAAATTCTGTACTGCTTCTCTCATAAATTCAGCTTCATAAGAATTACTTGACAACAGCTCTGTTGTTTCTTTAACATTAATACTCTGGTTACTGGACTTTTCCAATTCGTGGTAACCTCTATCCAGTGATCAATGTTTTTATTTAGAGTAATTTGTGCCGGTATTGGATCAAAAGCTTGATATGGATTGATCTTTCTCCTTTGGTCTGTAAAAGCTGCTCCAGTACCGGCTCAAGTTTATATGGCAATAAATAAGTTTTTTCTCCCCCATCAATATCAGCAATCGTTACATCTATTGGTAAAATTAGTTCCTTGTTTACTATTGCTGCAGACTGCGAAATTCCTTGATCACGCATATCATCATCAAGGAATGGATCAACAAATACCCCTTTTTTGGTGGTAGGTTCTCTTGAATTTGCATCACTGCGTAAACGTTCCTGTGCAACTAGCGCATAAAGATCATTTATTCCTTTTTTCATTGCTTCAAGCTCATTCATCGGTACAGCATGAATAGCATTATTCACTATTTTTACCCCTTCTTTTTCTCCGTTTTTCCATGTCTGATGAATGTAGCAGAGCAAAAGTTGTCCACTAGGCGCTTTAGGCATCGATGGTCTCCAAGGGTGAGAAATTCCTTTTATTCTTCTTACCACCCCTTTGCTATCGATAGTAATTAAATCAAAGCGTGGCATTTTCCAGGTATAATCTATCAAAACCAAGCTGTTATCAACTGCTCCTTTTACTTTACACCCCTGCTCACTTATATCTTCAGGGCTTACATGAGTGCGACAGCGATAGGTTATTAGGTAACTACTTCCAGGAGCTGGTTCTTTGCCGGGTAATGACCAATCAATATTTCCTGCGTTTAGTTTATAATCTACACTATTTTCATAGATACATTTCCTTGTTTAGTTTGAATAATCTCAAGTACTGCAGAGTCAGGAATAGCTCCAGAATATGAACCATGAGTAATGGTAATGGTTTTTTGAACAGTTATATCTACTTTTTTAATTTCACTTATTGGAAAATCATTAACCTTCAGTTCCATTACTCTTTGGCTATTTGGCTGAAAAGTATGTGGCTCTGATTCAACTGATTTTATATTTCATCAAAAGAAACACGAATACTGTGAGGAAGTTCAATCTCATAACCATCAACATGAGCTTTGCCCTCATTAATCACAAATATTTTTTCCTCCTTCTCCCTCTTCCTTTTGCAGGAACATTACTTCAAGACCATTTACGACATAGGAACCAATGGTAAATTGGGTAAAATTCTCCTTCAGAAAAACGTGGAGAAAGACCTTCAGATTGATAACCCCAAATTGTAGAAACTTTAAGTCTTGCTGCTCCTACTTCCTGATAGTTTCTTGTACCAACTGCAGGATCACGAAGATTTTCATCCTCAAGCTCTGTAATGGTAGATAGGGTGAAAAAAACACCTATACGAACTGTGGTACTCAGTGGAATAATAAATTCTTCTTTTCGACTTTTCTAACTGCTCCACGAAGATAGATTTTCCTGATTCAAGCGTAACTTTACCAGTTTCTCTATCTATAATACAATTGCTTCCTGTTATAACATCACCATCACGAAATATTGCATCGCCTATACTTTAAGCTTAGAGAGAGCATATTCCTGAGTCTCGTTTAATTCTGCAGACTGTAGACCTCTTCCTGCAAGGAACAAGCTTTTTTCGTATTCTTTATCAGGATTAAAGCGATTATAATAGCTATTCAAAGTCATTCTTTTCCCCTCTTCAGAATGTAACGACAAAGGCAAAAGTTTCCCGGGTTGCTGCAGTTCTGATAAGTGGCACAGTGTGTTCAAGCACCAATAAAATCCCAGGGTCTTCAATATCTTTTGGCTCAAAATATTTCTGTCCAGGAGGTACTTTCTCCTTTACCTTTGTACCAACCATAACTCCAAGTTCTCTTATTACTTGATTTGCTGCGTCCGTGAAATCGAAAGTGAATTTGAGAAAAAGATTATTAGTTGGTACATTTGAGGGCCTAAACCTTCCAGAAGGAGTTATAAGTTCGCCGTTTTCATCACCTGTGCAAAAGAGCACCTCATCGGCAGTACGTCTACCAAGCTCATTGAACAGTTTTTGAGACGTAATAGGCTCTGGTGGTGTGCTTTCACTATACTCTACAGTAACTGCACTATTTGCCCTGATAGAGCTATTTTCCGTACATTTTATTACACCACTACTGCTATCAACTATATAATCTATACTTGGCTGATAAGTTGTTTGTCCTGTAAAAACCCTTACATCTTTAATAGTGTGGTGATCTAGAGCTATTTCACCCTCAATAAAAACCTTTGCGACCTGATGGCTACTTTCCCAGCTTGTATCACCACTTCCCCAGGCAAGATGGATAGATTGCTCTTTTATACTTGCTGCTATTGCTGCTCTTCCTGATTGTGTAAGAATTGACACCTGTGATGAGTTTGAAAGGCTTATATAATATATATTCAGGATTTGGAAAATTTTTGTCCAAAAAAAATGAATTTTTGCCTAATTTTTTGTTGCAGTATTATTTAAAAATCGAACTGTATTATTCTCGAAAAAAAACAATAGAATATCAATAAGTTAAAAATTGCATCTGTATTATTTATTTTTGCTCCTGTCCTACAAAGTGTACCTGTAAGTTCTCATCCTTAAAGCTATTCATTGTTTTAGGGAAAAGTTATGAAACTAAAAACAGATGTTGATCCTATAGTTGTTCAAAATATACGCTATCAAGCTAGGAGATTAAAACTTTTTGAATGCTTTACTCATGAAACTCATGAAGATCTTGAGCAAGAACTCTTCTGTGAAATTTGGACTTATCTTGATAGATATGACGAAAGTAAAGGTAGCTTTAACACTTTTGTAGCAAGATTAACTGAACGTCGTGCCAATAACTTATTAGAGAAACAACTATGCATAAAGCGCAATATTAATAACTACATCAATATTGAGAAAACAGAAGCTTTTGAAGATGAAGTAGCGAAACGTACTGATGTAGATTACATGATTTTAACACTACCAAGAAAGATGCAAAAGATATGCGAGCAACTCAAGTACTTTAACTTATATGAAGTTGCTAAGATGAACAACATATCAAGAACTACTTTAAATACTATGGTAAGAAAAATACGTATAAAACTCTCTTCCATCTACTACAAGGGCAAAAAGAAAAATTGAACATAAATTCTACCTTTCCTGAATATATAACATATACCATTGAGGTGAATAAATGACTTTTAAAATTTTAAACAATAATGAAAGATTGAAAACAACTACAGGCATAAAAGTAGTAATTTTTGGTCCTTACGGTATTGGTAAAACCAGTCTCTTAAAGACTATAAGTGAACCAACACTCTGTCTTGATTTTGAAGCAGGACTTCTAGCTGTACAAGACTGGAAAGGAGATTCAATCAATATGCGCACTTGGAATGAGGCCAGAGACATTGCTTGTCTTATTGGTGGTCCTAATCCTGCGCTGAAATCTGATCAAGCGTATAGTCAAAAACACTATGAACATGTATCTGGCAAGTATAAAGATCTTCTTTCTGAAGTTTCTAAATACCAATGCATCTTTGTAGATAGTATAACCGTTGCTTCACGTTTATGTCTTTTATGGGCAAGGATGCAACCTGAGTGTTTTTCTGATAGATCGGGAAAAGAAGATAAAAGAGCTGCTTATGGGTTACTTGCTCAAGAGATGATGGCATGGCTCAATCAGTTTCAACACTCAGAGATAAAGACACCATCATAGTTGGCACATTAGGTCAATATCTCGATGACTGCAATCGTCCAACTTGGCTGCCTCAATGTGAAGGAGCTAAAACCGCTAGTGAGATTCCCGGTATTGTTGATGAAGTAATTAGTATGGTTGGAATCAAGAAAGATGATGGTACAGAGAAACGTTCATTTGTCTGTCAGACTATTAATTCTTGGGGATATCCCGCTAAAGATCGCAGTGGCTGCCTGAATATGGTTGAAGAACCGCATTTGGGTAAATTACTTGCGAAAATTAAAGCCAAAACTTTGGCTCCTATTGCTTAATTAAAAATTGGAGAACAATTATTATGGAACAAAGCTTTTTCAATATCGGTCAAAAAATTCCCTTTTTCAGTGTGAAAGAATACTTGAATGATCAATCGCCAATACCAGAAGATATAATCTCACCAAGAATTTTAACAAAAAGAGGCTTATTGGTACTGGGTGGCCCTCCTAAGATTGGCAAAAGCGACTTTTTGATCTCTTGGCTCGTCCACATGGCTGCTGGTAGATCATTTCTCGGTATGACACCAAATAAACCTTTGAAAATTTTCTACATGCAAACTGAAATTGAATATGAATATATGAAAGAACGGTTGCAACAACTTCAACTGAATAAAGAGCTTTTGGACATAGCTGCCAATAACTTAATTATCACGCCAAGAGTGCAATTATCATTTAATAGTGAAGAAATAGATGAAATTAAAAATGTTGTCAAAGAGCGTTTCAAACCTGATATTATCGCCGTCGATCCTCTTCGCAACATCTTCAACTCAAGTGAATATGGTAATGAAAATGACAACAGCGCTATGCTATTCTTTTTGCAAAAAACACTTGAAAGACTGAGAAATGTTATTAACCCAGATTCGGGCATAATACTAACCCACCATACAAAAAAATTATCAAAAAGATGCTCGAAGAAGATCCATTTCAAGGCCTAAGCGGTGCTGGATCTTTACGTGGATTTTATAGCACTGGCATGGTGATGTTTGCTCATGATGAAGAAAGCAGTGTACGCCAGATAGTATTTGAGCTTCGTAATGGTGAACGTGTGGCAAGCAAGCTTGTTAGATAAGATAAATGGTCGTTGGAAACTTGTAGACCAATGGAGTTGATTCTTTTTTACTTAATTTATAGGAGGACAATATGCTAACAGATTTTTTAACTGATTTTAATACTGCAAAATCACAAAGTAATTTAATACCAAAAGGTACAATAATCAAGGTAAAAATGGCATTAAACCAGGAGGTTATGAAAATTGGTTCACTAAAAGCTACACTACTGGCAGCATCTATTTAAACGTTGAATTTACTGTCACTGAAGGTCCATATGCAAAACGCAAGATTTTTCAAGTAATTGGTATAAAAAGTGGCAAAGCAAGCGTTGAAGGAGAAGATACTTGGGGAGAATCTGGACGTTCTATGCTTAGAAGTATTTAGAGTCAGCACGGAACATTCATTCAAATGACACTTCAGAAAAAGCAGTTATTGCTAGAAAAGTCAACTCTATAGCTGATTTTAATGGGGTAGAGTTTACTGCAAAAGTTGGTATTGAAGCTGATCGATATGGAGAAAAAAACAAGATTGCCACTGTTATTACTCCAGAACAATCTGAAGTTGATTGGTTGCCATTTTGAAGTACGACGAAGAGAAGCTCTGGATTGCTGTAATTGAGAGAGCTATCAAAGATGCAGCAGGAAAAAATCTAGAGCTAAAGAAAGAAGCAATTAAATGGTTTGATTCAGAGTCTTTTGAAACTGTTTGTGAGCTAGCTAATCTCAGCTCTAAACGTATGAAAAGTATGTATGGGGGTTTTATGCAGAGAAAGGAAATAAAAGGATTATTGATTGATAATATTAAGGAGTGTGTACCTTACCTAATTCCAAACGGTAATTTTTATCGAGAGAGGACTTATGTTGGCAATTGTGATGGGGATACGATTACAGTTAAAATAGTGGGTAAAGAAGCTGGAAATTGGCGTAATTTTACTAAAGGAATCAGTGGTGATATTATTGATCTTTGGACTTTAGTTAAAGGTGATATAAATTCCGCTAAGAAGTGGTTAAATACTAAAAATACTGAGAAATTACAAAATAAAGAAGTAAATGGGGCAATAAAAAAAGGGGAAAAGGCGTTTTCTGTAGGACAGTATTTAAGTGATCAATCTCCAATGCCGAAAGATGTCATAGGTCCAGAGATCTTAAAATCAGGAGGGCTTTTGGTTATAGGCGGTGCTCCAAAAGTTGGTAAAACCAGTTTTCTACTCTCTCTGTTAGCACATATGGCAGGAGGAATATCATTTCTTAATATGAAGCCTGCAAAGCCACTAAAGATACTATATTTACAGGACGAAATGAATCGTAACGGTGTGAGAAGACGTGTACAACAACTCAAGATTAACCAAAAGCTCGTGGACTTAGTGAAAGAAAACCTAGTTATTACTGCAGAAATCAAGATAGCGTTAAATGATGAAGGAATAGAGTGGATCAAAGATACTATCATGAAAAAATTTGGAACAAAGACGGTTGACCTTATTGCAATAGACTCGCTTACGACGCATCTGATGCCACTTTCTCTTTTGCAAAATGGGATTGAAAAATTACGCTCTGCAACTAACCCAGCAGTGGGAATAATCATGACCCATCACACTAAGAAAGTATCTACAGCTACACTGGAAAAAAATCCATTTCAGGCCCTGGTTGGAGCTAATGCACTCAGAAGTTTCTATACGTCCGGTATAGTGATGTTTCAACCAAGTAGACATAAAAATATCCTACAGGTGACATATGAGCTTGGGAATAGAAAACCTATACCAGCAAAATTCATTAGCAGGACTGATGGGTGTTGGAAGACTATACTGCTACTGCTTATACCAATTCCCGCTATACAAGCAACGAATAGACAATAATGGAAAAAAAGCCATACTGAAGTAAGTAAAATAGCGAGGTTTAGATGGCATTAAGATCAAAATTATTGGATGAAAAAGTGGTAAAATCAGCAAAAGAGATGCTGAAGAAAGTAAGAAATAATGCGTATGTTGCAAAAAAACTAAATGCTGTAATTGCAGCAAAAAAGCACAGTATAACAGCTGTAGCAAAAATATGTTGCATTTCGAGAAAGGCAATTACTACATGGATAAAGCACATAAAATTTGGAAGAGAAGAAAAATTATTTGCTCCACCTCAACGCCGTAGAAAAACTATATTGAACCAAAGTCAACTTGAACAAATTGAGGTGTGGATAGAGGAAAACCCCAATATTTACTATTCGAGAAATGAGAATAAGAATCCAGGAAAAGTTCGGCTTAAATATTAGCAAATCTACAGTACACCGTATATGCAAAAGATGAAATTCTCTTATATTACACCAAGACCAGTTCATAGTGGACAAGATAAAAATAAGCAAGAGGAGTTTAAAAAAAAACCTCAATGAAACTATTGTCATGCATTCTGAAAAAGAGCTATTTTTCTTTGATGAATCACGGTTTGGCACACATTCAAAAGTTGGACATGGGTGGTTTAAAAAGGGCAGTAGGACACAGGTTAAGGTAAAATTAGGTAGGCAAAATTTTTATCTCTACAGTGCAGTTAATTCCAGAAATGGAGAGAATTTTAGCTTATTTGCACCAAACGTCAACACTGATTGTATAAATATATTCCTTGAACAGATGTCGCAATATTTAGGAATAAGAAAGGCTTTTCTCGTGATGGATTGCGCTAGTTGGCATAAGTCAAAAAATTTAAAAGTACCTAAAAATATCGAAATTATATACCTACCACCATACTCACCTGACCTCAATCCTGTTGAGAGATTTTGGGTTATATATAAAACAGAACATTTTACGCAATAAAATCTACGATACAATTCTTCTGCTTGAGAGCGCTTTGTGTAAATTTATTACCTCTCTTTCCCCTTCCACAGTTAAACAACTCTGCAATGCTTCTTATTTGGTTCATTAATAATGAGAATTGGTATTAGTTTCAATTAATTAAATCTAAAATATATTTAGAGGATTTTATGGATATGTATTGTGATTTTAATACCGCAACTCCACTAAAGAATGGACATTATAAGCCATTAGAGGAGAAAGAGCAGTTAAAAGATCAACTTTTACTAAATATCAGATCTTGTCTTTCGTACCTATTACCAAGGGGCACTTTTCGTAGTGATAAGTTTTATATAGGCAATGTACAAGGTGATAAAGGAAAGAGTCTAGTAGTAGAATTAAGTGGCAGTGAAGCTGGCCTATGGCACGATTTTTCAACAAAAGAAGGTGGTGATATCATTGACCTTTGGGCAGAAGTACATAGAAAAAGCACTAGAACAGAGTTTCCTGAAGTAATGGCTTCTATAGCTCAGTGGCTTGGAAAAAAACACACTAATTACAAAGAGCAGAAAAGCATCAAATATCTAGAACAATTTTTGACTTGCAGTTGGAATTACTACGGTGAAGACAATCAGATTATTGTTAAGGTTTATCGTTATGATCCACCTGAAGGAAAAGAATATCGTCCTTTTGATGTGAAAAAATCTACTTTTACTGCACCAGAGATAAGGCCTCTATACAACATTCCAGAAATTTTAAAGTCTGATAAAGTTATTCTTGTTGAGGGAGAAAAATGTGCTGAAGCGCTGATAGAACAAGGTATCACAGCAACAACAGCGATGTCTGGAGCAAATGCACCAACTGATAAAACAGACTGGTCACCCCTAAAGGGTAAAAATATAATTATTTGGCCAGATAATGATGAAGCAGGCAAACGATATGCTGAAAATGCTGCAAAAAAGCTGTTAGATCTTGGAGTTGCATCACTTGCTGTGCTTGAAATTCCTCAAGATAAGCCTGAGAAATGGGATGCCGCTGATTGTGTGAAGGAGGGTATAAGCATTGAAGAATTTTTAGCTTCAACTCCTTTACTTACTATTGATACCCCATCTACTGACATTCCAAATACTTCAAATATGAAAAGTTTAGAAAGATCTACAAAACAGCCGCTTAACATTTTAGACTGGAGTGTGAGTCGTTATTTAGGTTCAGTACCAATACAAAGGTTTCTTGTTGAAGGTTTATTTCCTTTAGGTGTTACCTCAATAGTAGCTGCTATGGGAGATACAGGTAAAGGTATGCTACTTCTTGACTTGGCACTTAAGGTTGCAAGTGATGCAGATCAGATATGTGGTTTTGGTTCCCTTGTTACAGAGCATGGATCAGTGGTGATTTTTTCAGCAGAAGATGATGCAGGTGAGATACACCGTCGCCTTGATCGTCTTGATCCTGGTAGCAAGAGAGCAGAATATCAAAATCGATTATTTATTATACCTATTCCAAATACGGGAGAGCCCTTTTCTATAGTAAAAAGTAACATGCGTGGTAAATGTCCTGAAACTTCAGATAAATTTGAAGACATCTGTAGACAATTAGATAAAGTAAAAGATCTAAAACTAATAGTATTTGATCCACTAGTATCATTTGTCCATGCTAATATAAACTCAGATCCAGAAATGGGATATTACGCAATGGGGTTACTTGCAAACTTAGCAAATGAAACAGGAGCAGCCGTAATTGTAGCACACCATATGAGAAAACCTAAGTGCAGTGAACCGATTACGACTGTGGAACAGGCAAGAGATGCGATAAGAGGTACAACTGCACTTGTTGAT